>VWZS01010663.1:189959-501247 GCA_013397075.1 Rhabdornis inornatus
GGGGGGGGGGGGGAAATCAGAGAAAAACCTTTGTTTTTCTTCCCAAAAGTCTTTTTAGGTACAGCTTTCTAAGTGTCTGAATGGCAACTGTACAGAGTTGTTTTCTGTCCTAAAAGGAAAAGAACATGACTTAGTGAATTATTTTTAAAAGTACACACTGTGTTCCATTTTCACTCATGTATTTCTCTGTCTCTTCTGTTTCTAACCTGGTGCCAGAGTGAGTTCTCTGGGCCCAGCAGAGTCCCTTGTAACCTAAGGGTTGTGCAGGTGCAACAGGGTCCAGGACTTCTGATGGAGCTTGAAACTACTACTACATAAGGACACCAAAATGGTTTTAAACATCATTACTGTCCCTGTTAACACTGCCTTGGGCATTTGGGCTCTATGACCAATGAAATACAGAGAAGATTCAGAAAAGGTTTGACACATTCCAACAGAAAAAGAAAAACACAGAACTCCTCTTTTCTACATAGTAGTAAACTTGTCCATTTTTACCCAATTTTTATACCATGATTTTAATTAGTGTTTGACCAGCCCTACTCATAAATAAATATTTTTCTTTTGAAGGGGGAAAAGTAAAGAGCACAGATATGTCATTATATCTGTAATTTTTGACTTCACAATCTACATAAACCAAGCACAGACCAGACCAACTCAGTCCTGGCACAGATGAAATTAAATTATTATTTGTGCAAAAGACTACAGTTTCAAAGCTGAAATCCAGAGTCAGAGCATAATTGCTGTCCCCTGGCATTTCAAATACACTATTGTCTTGAATACTCCAATTTGTGGAATTGTTTCAATGAAACACAAATGTAACATCTCAAAGAGCTGAGGCTAAAGAACAATCATATTACACCAGAATAGAGATAGTAACTCTGGTGTCTAGGCCAACCTGCAATGTGCATGCTAACTCCTCTCCCTGTAAAAATATCCCAGAATTTTCAGGTGGAAAATATTACTTTCTGAGTTATACTGCTAAGGATAGATGCTCCCTGATGATATCAGTTTTCTGATATGTAAATGAAAGGAGTGCCTACCAGGGGATTCAGACAGATGTTGAATAAAGCCCACTGTAGTTCATATTATCTACCATAAACTTTAGAAGTCAAAAAGAACTTTTTGATCAGGTACGAGAAATTAAGCAGCAGCCAAAGAAACCTCTGAAGCATAACAACATATTTCTTTTGGGTTTCTTTTCTGTATCCAAGTGAAAAGGAAGTGAAACAACCATGAACAAACAAACTAGTAATGCAAACAGTCTCCTGAAGCTAAACTGCTTTCTGAAGTTTATATTACCTGAGATTTCCAACTATAAACTATACTGGATTTATTTGGCAATAATCCAACCACAAGGCAAGGGAACAGGGAACAAATAGTGTTTTAAATCTTCAAACAATAAGATTAAGTAGTCAAGTTAAAAACATTCTTGCACTGGATTTGAAGTATAAATAACCAGAATCAGTAGCAACTACCAACATAATTTCGTGAAAAGTTCTAATTAATTTGGTCAAGTGCAATACTTTCAAGTTAGCCACACACATTTTTGAAATTATCAGCTCTTCATAATTTTTTAATTATTATTTGACTAGTCAGCCTAAAATATGTCAAAATCTGTCTTCGTTTCTGACAGTGCTGAGCTAATTTAACTCTAGATAGACTTTCACTAATTTAACCCAGTGCCTAACAAGGTTCTGTGAGTGGAACATGAAAGGAAGGGGGCTGAGGTGGGAATAGAGTCAATTTCAGTCACTGGCTCCTGAGGACAGGGAATAATAGAAGCTGAAAGATCAATTAAATTATTTCTTGAATGACTGTTTAAAAATATTTCACCCCTAGAGAAGAGCAGCTTCAAAAATTGGTGTGGGATATGGAGCTTTTTGTTGCTTGATTATTGGTTAGAATCCCAAGCAGGTCAATAGTGAATTGCAGTCACCTGCACTCAGCTCTGCAAAAATGTGAAATGAGCAGGTGAGCTGGGCAGCTCCTAAAGACACATCCATTTCAAAAAACACATGAGATGTAATGAATGTTCTGTCATCCTTCTGGTGGCAGGACTGAGGAATTATGGAAACTGAACAGAAACTGCTCCATCAGAGCACATTAAATCATAATATGGGAATAATGCCATTTAGATTTAGAAGTTTTATTCTCTAATTCTGCCAGTATGGCACTTTCTCAAAACCTATTTAGGGTGCAAATCTCCAAAGAAATTATAAAAGCATCAAAATCTCTAAAAGATCCAATTAATGATGCTTTTATTTTGTATGTTTGATGTAACACAGTCAATCTCTTGCTTCCCTAACACATTTTCAGTTATTTGTCTCTTAAACCAGGATGATTTGAAGGCAAGAACTCCTGCACAGAGAAGCTCTTTATCTGTCAGAAGTTTCACATGTCAGTACATTACAACGAAGAAACAAAGTGTTTTTTTCATGCATTAGTCTAATGTCAGTCATTTGAAATAGGGTTATGTCCCTTGGCATTTATTAATTACACTGAAAATTCCCTTGACTATTTGAACACACTACAATCACTGTTTCTTATGACATTCAGATAATTGAGGCTGCACTGCATTTTATATTGGAAAAATTGGATTTTTTTTTAACTACCTAAAAACTGCTACTCTCTTGCAAAATAGTTACCTTAGGCCATATTACACTGTTTCAGGACAGAATTAAGCTAAGATTTTGATAAATAGACTATCAGACAAAGAACAATGGAACTAGAGGAGGCTAGAGAAAACCCTTAGGAAAAATGTCCTCTCTAGGATGCCAGTGCATCACAAAAAGTTATTTGTGGTGGCTGAGGAATCCCCAAACTTAGAAGCCTTCCAGACTCAGGCAGGCAAAGCAATAACTGACCTCATCTAGGGCTGGAGACTGTCCTGCCTTGAGGGGGAAGCTGGACCAGGTAAGCACTCCAAAGATCTCTTTTGGGTGGTATTTCTGCCATCTTTCCTTCACTGAGCTATTGCTGTGATTGTGTGGATTGAATTAGTGCACAGAGACTGCAATTCAAAGAACCACCTAAGAACAGGGAAGGCCATGAACAGAACAGATTAAAACTCTTGTTTCTGTAATCTCAAGAGACAGGGCCCCTGTACACAGACAGTAATGGTTTTGCTATCACCTGCAGATTAAAAAAAACCTTAAAAAAACAAAACCCAAAAACATGAAAGCGGGAGACCAAATATTAAAATATAAAATTACAACCTAGAGCAAAAAAAGGATTAAAGGTTATAACAATCTGAAGAAGAAGCACTAAGTTAGGTAGTGAGGAATGAAGACACACAGACAATGGATATGGGATGGGACACCAGCCCTGTACACCACAAATATTAGGAGAGGGAGACAAATGCATGGGAGGATATAGAAGTAAACTCTATCAACAACATTTATCCTTGCTAGAGGCCAAAATAAGCACTAGAAAAGTTGATAAAGGATCTTTGAACTGCAATTTTAGGCAGCAAGTTCAGGAGAACTTTTTCCACTGCTATGGCTGCACTGGTAGCAATGTCCTGCCAAAGTCTAAGATTAATTCAGATGTTTGCACAAGTCTGCTGTGTAAACAAACAAACAACAAAATCCACCCCAAACTAACAGACAAAAAACCAAAAGCAAACAAAGCCTCAGGGAGCTGTAAACAGCAAGTGAACTGAAGCTGTCATTTACTTCTTGACTGCACATTAAATAAAGCACAAAAGAAAAGACAAAAAGGGGAATGCTGTTTCATTTACAATTAAAATAATCCATCTTCTCTTTCTATCAGAAAGGTTCTATGGGGACAGTTCTGGTGTGCCACTTTTCTGCCCCTGGGTGGCTGCCTCCCATTTGGGAGGCAGCATCAGGTGTAAACAGCTCAGCACTCTTCTCACTCTCTGTTCCTCTCAGCTCTAGAGGTAATACCCCATTTTTGCCTACCAGGACCTTAACTGCTGGACTGCTCAGAAGGTTTCTGCTTGCTTGTCCTGACTGAGGCTTTGCTCTGGCCATACTCCACCACTACACTTCAGCCTCCATAACTCTTCCTCTTTCATTGCAGGGAAAGAAGCTTAACTCTGATTTCTGTGAATCAAGCCCAGATTTACAGCTACACATTTGTAGCTAGGAAGCAAAGCCTTGGTTCTCTTTCAAGGCTTCTGTGCAGTTGCATTGTTTCCAAGTTCTCTCCTTTACATGCCAGTCACAAAGCAACCCTGTTCAATCTTTTGAGGATGATATGCAGAAAAAATATAAAGAACAGAGAACTCTATCAGGATAAAGAGTCATAATATGACTGCTGTTCTCAGTCTTGCAAAGTAGACTCCAGCCAGGTGGCTTCAAATGTTTGTTTTAGTCGGTAGAAAACAGTTCACTCTATATAAGTATTACCAAGTGACCAGGTGTGGCTCAGAGAACATAGCAATGATGTTCTTGTGTTGGACTCTTTTCTCCACCATTGTCCCAAATTCCTTGGATTAATGCCCACTGGTTTTTGTTCCTCTGTTCTATAGGCATAATATTGCAGATTAAAAAAAAAAACAAAAACAGAAAAGCTGCTAAAATAATTACTGGTCCTCCAAAACTACCCAAGGATCAATTTTGGATGGAAAAATATAGACATTCCAAGTCCCAAGCCTGCTCTGACCCTTGCTTGATTGAAAGTAACATCTGTTTTCCAGGTTTCCAGCTGTGCTTGGCTAGCCAGAAGTAGCCAATTGCAGACATGTGTGACATTTCCTCAGCACATTACTTTGACATCACTGGCATGCACCTTATTAGAACAATGAACAGCAAAACTTCTCAACACCTTTTAAGTCTCAAATAGCTCTATCCCAGGAAATTCAAACTATTTTTTTTTCTTTGTTTCTTTTGTCCCACTCTCTTTGGGGATGTTCTGAGCTCCAAAAAAAAAAAAAAAACCAAAAAAAATCCAGTGGTACTCCCTCTTTGAGAGCTGTAGATGCAGAGATTGATATTCAAAAAAGCTGGCATAAGTTAACCCATACACACCAAAAGAACAAAGGAAACCCCACATGAATAGGCTTAGTGGGAACAATACAACATCAAACCACTGCAACGAGATATTGTTTTATTTTTCCTTTTGTAAACTGAGAAACTATAACAGGAAGACAGGAGTCCACAGGAGAGAATGTTCATTCTGTAGCTGCAGAGAAACCACACAAAAAAAAAAAATGGGGGAGTGTTACTATTTCAAATCTGCACTTCTGTCAAATTTGAAATTAGATCAGGAAAATAAAGATTGAAATGTCAATACAATACAGACAATTCTGAGGCCCTTAATAATAAATAATTTTAAGATCAATACACTACTTTGTTTAACAGACTGCTGAAACAGAGGTGTCTGAATAGAACAAATGTGTAAACAGCAACCTTTTCAAGAGAAGCCATTTGATAGCCCCACCTGGGACGAGATACTATCAGGCAAGTCACAGAATGTGTGGTGACAGCAACTTAATTCAGTAGTGAAAGAAAAATAAATGTATGAATACTTTAACATTAATGCCAGATGAGACCCAATTCACTTTCCTCTGTGTCTCTATAGCTGCAGCCCTTGAGAAGGCAGCAGGAGGGATGCCCAATACTGGTAGCCTGGATACTCCTCCTCTCCTGGACACTCAGGTTCATCTCCAAGAAAACATTATTGATTTACCTTACCCTGGAGTCAGTCACTTCAGCCCATGCTGCCTGAAATTCACTCTGAGACACAAAGCCCAATTTAGTTCTGCACCAGGAATTGCTCTGCTCTTTATCCTGGTACACCGATTTCTGCCACTATTCAGCCTCTATTTTTGGTGGTAAATCTGGTGCCCATACTCCTTGTCTTATTCCTGTTTACCTGAACAGTCTGGCTCCCCTGGCTAACATTCTCCTGAACAACCAACTCCTTACACTGTGCACCAACTAAAGAGCAAAACAGTTCATTGCATGAGCAGCTTTCACACATGGCCAGGCCAAGAAAGAAATGCACACCCATGGCAAACACAGGCAGAAGCTGAGGACTTTGTCTTTTAATGACAGTGCAACTAATGAGGGAAATTGCCAATATAGGCAGCTGGTTTCTTCCTATTTAGACATCATGTATTCCACTTGGTTTAATTGTGGTGGCTGACTGATGTGGGTACTTCTTTCAAGCCTTCATTGTTACGCAAGCACAAGATAATATGTAAGATAGAACTGGATACCAATAATTCTGGTCACTATGCTCTATTTAGATCTAAAGACAGCCCTGTAGTTAAAAATCAGACAAACGAAGCCTGAGTAGAGTTTCTTCTAAAAGTTTGGGGCTGGAATGAAATCACTATTCTTAGCATTTTTCACACACAGAGCCTCGCTAGATTCCATTTTAATTATTGTAGTAAGCAGTATTGTATTGTAGTAAGGCAAAACAGATACTTTTTTTTATAATCCTCAAAAGTAAACACATTCATGTATGTACTATTTCCAAGTTTAGAATATCTGTAGAGTTCAAGCTACAGGAAATATGCTAGGCTTCAAAAACATTAAAAAAAAAAACAAAAACCATCCCAATACAAATCTCTTTTCTTGTATTACATACATCACTTTTAATTCCTGAACTTAAAAGAAAGTTTTAAATTGACCTTCCATTTGATCAATAATTCTGCTTGCTTATTTTTCCCATTTGCAACAGAAGTAAAAATAAACCGGCAACTTATACATTTGTTTAGACTTTTGAATGAGTTCCATTTTCTGGTTCTAATGCAGTGTTTGACTTATATGCACCACATGGGAATGGTTGTTTAAAAATTCATTTCAATTGAAATTTTATATTCTGGAAGTTGTACAGGAAAACCTGTCTGGGTCTTCAATTAAACAAAACTGCAAGTGTAGCATGATACTGTCCATTTAATTCCCATTTTCGGAATGTTGTCTTATTGTTTACAAAGCATGATGCAGTTAATGAGTAGGAGAAGCAGCTCAATTTGTCTTCATTACTGAGCACATCAGCAGTGGACCCAGTGGACATCATCCAGTGCATTGGGGGTTGGAACAATCATCTGCATCTGTGTGCTCATCAGCATCCAGAAAACCCTGCACTATTCACAGGTGGAGCTGCCTCATGCTCTAGAAAACTTCCTTTTTTTGCAATAGTGTTCAAAAATAAACAAACCAGCCTGGAGGACAAAGGCACAGGATATAAGTAAGGATATTTGTGACTCAATCAGGGTCACAACTGACCCTTAATTGATCCTTAGGGCAAATAATTATTGTGCTTTAATTATTTATTTGCATATGTGAGAAACAATGTTGTGTAGTATTAAAATGTTATTGAAATATGCTCTAGTTAGAAATTTATATTTGATTCTGAAAGAGAAGCTTGTTTAATAATTTTTCTTTCTGATAATAGAGTAATGCATAGGGACTTTAGCCTTGAAACTGCCACAAAGATAGACATCACATTCCTTCAGAATAAAAATTAGAAAAAAGATAGTACCTTGTGCTAAGGAACAGTAAGTGAGCATTGCTAACAGAAAAAAAAACAAAACAAGTAACAATTCCAGGGAATGACAGTAATTGCAACAGGCAGTGATCTTAACATGCTAGCCCTCCAAGCACTGCCAAGTTATTTATGAGCATCAATTTATTTACAGGCAGCTCTGGGGAAGGCAGCCTAGGATAAAGCTGTTAAGTTTTGAGAATGGTACATGGGTGACAAAGCCTAGCAGAATGCAGGAAGAGGAAGGTTATATCATCAGAATCTGCAATATGACCAAACCTTACTCATGTCTACTATAAAATAGTGAGGTTATAGATTTGGGCAGGATATTCAACTGCTCCAATATTTAAAGTTGAGCAAATACTGTAGGATCTTTTTCACAAGCATTCCCAGAAGGTTTTCCTAGTAATACGTTCTCTGGAGATCCATTATTTCTATCGCAGTTATTAAGAAAAAAAAAAAAAAAGGAAGAAAACAAAACAAAGAACTGAATCAAGTGTCACAAACACAGGTGCAAACAGAACCCCCAAGTCAAAGCTGTGATCTGGGCTCTCTATAGATATTCTGATGTCACACAGGCACACTGTACCTACAGAAGAACAGTGCACAGCTCACATAGAGCAAACTGAGTTTCCAGGGTTAAAAGCATGAGTGAAAGTTATTGAAGTTATTGTTTGCTGCCCTAACTGTAACAGGCCTTTATATCCTGTGAGCATGCAGGGAAAAGGCATTCCAAAACACATTGATCAGGTGTAGTCATCATTTGAGTAGGAACCAGAAACAGCACCACACAGTTCTGCTGAACAGTAATTATTCTCCAAATTGTTCAAATTATGACTATAAAGTATTCAGATAAAACTATGCTCAGTCAGTGTAAGGAATTTAAGAGATTATTGAAATACTTGCAATCTGAGCACAGTCCAGGTTAAAGGAACAAGGATAAAAATCACTGAGCTATCTGCTGAGTAATAACATGGTTGAAAGCTTGCATCTAGTTTGTGAGCTGAGAAAAACCATTTGCCAGTAAAATCTTGGCAGAATTTGTTGGATTAATGACTTTCCCTCAAAATGGTTCATATTTTCTGACTCACATCAAACATTTGGCTGTTGTTCTGACATCTTTGCACACTGGGTGATGGAGCAGGTATTTTTGTAGACTGCACATCAATTTCCATTCTTAATGCATTATCTGAACAAATTACTAGCATCTAAGGGCTGAAAGTGCTCAAAACAGGTGTCAAAGTTGTAGTGGAAATGCTATAACACATTTGAACAAATCAAAGAGCTGTGTGATCTAATTGCACTAATCCAAACACTGAAAAAGTATTAGAACAATTCAACTAATGACTCTCATTTTTAGACAGCTATACAGGAATGCTGTCTAAAAACAAATCCTCAGGGTAGAATTTATTAGAAAAATGCTTACCTGAGACAGGTCTTTCCATAAAGTCCTTTTAAAAATCATAGCCTAAGCACAGAATTTTCATCACTTATATGTATTGCAGTTCATTTGGGCAAGTGTAAAGTCGATGAAATTTAAACTGAGAACAGAAATAATCCCACAATAGCCCATTACCACTGATTTTACTGGAAAATTTAAACCAGGAAACATTTCCCCAAAAAAGCAAGTTGGCACTGCACAGTTAAGACTTTGAAAACTGCCTAAGAGATGAACCCTTCAGTTCCAAATTTCCCAATTTCAAATATGCTTAAAGGGAATTCTATCTTCCACTAATCTATTCAGTACAAATTGTGCAGCAATTTGCAGAGTCTACAGCCATCTGGAGACAAGTGGGTTCTCTCAAGCCACCAATTCTCTCCAATTATTGAGCCATCACTCTTAAAAATGACACCTTCAGTCCATAATCACTTCTTTCCTGATACATGCCTCTGCCAATCCCAGTATTCTGAAGCATCCAAGCCAAAGAGGTAAAAAGGAAGAGTATGTCTAGAAACCCACATCTTTTGGTACTCTATCAAGTGAGGCAAATCTTGTTCACCATAACCATGTGAATATAGAGGGTTTGCTATAAGAAGTACTTGTCAATTCACAAATCTTTAACACCTTTTTGTCATATGAAACAATTGTTCAAGAAATACAGTAATGATTTATTTGTGTATCATAAAGAAGGAATAACAACTTCCTGTGGCAAGGCAAAGACACAGCCCATATTTGTTGCAGTTGCCGAGATCGACACGACTGGCACCATCACCAGTCCTTTACTAAAAACTTTTTCTGCCTTCTCTCAGGCAGCTCCACACAGCACTGACTCCTTTCCTCGTTAGCTGCTTCATACAGCACTGACTCCTTTTCTTACAGGCAGCTCCACACAGCACTGACTCCTTCTCTCCTCAAGTTTTGTTCTTTCTGCATGACTGGCTAACCCCAACCTGTCCCTTACCCAGCCACCTAACCCTGTCTGTCCCTCACACAGCATCTTCTTACCCTATCTATCCCTCGCAAGACCACATGCCTCTTACCTCCTCACAGCACAGCCAGCAGACTCCATCCCAAACTGCAGCAGACTCTGGATCTCAAGCTCCACCTGCAACTCCAAATTATGGCCAGCTAGCCCACTCTTTTATAACACCCATCCCCATTGGGCAGGCAAGGCTGTTTCCACTCCTCGGTAATCAGTACAGCTGTAATTACTTGAGGAAAATTGCCTTGTGCACTATTCTTACAAACCATCCTCCCACACATATTCACATATTTTTTAGCCAGAACTAAAGACAACGTTTTCAAAGTAGAAGATTGTTTTCTGAAACCAGCCCATCCAGGGGATGGAAAAGAAGTTAAAATATCCAACAAAACAAAACCTTTTTAATCTTTGAGTATAAACTCTTCTCAAATAAAAATGTCAGAGTCACTGCTACTACCCAATCAATTATTATTTACAGAGGACATGCACCAAACACAGCTGAACTCAAACTTAATAGGTCAGGGAAGAGAATAAAGTAGATTTAATGCAACTGTGAAACACCCTGCACTGGACTGAAGTTCCATGAACTGCTTTGGTTAAAAGGCAGCTCCTTGACATTTTCCAAAAAGATCCTCAATAAGACACATTTTTCTTATATTTTCCATATCAGGATTTACATATACACAACAGGTTCTACTGTCAGTCACTGAAATAAAGCCTCAGCCCCAGCCATTACTGCTGGAGGGGCTTTGGCCATTCATGGGATTATCCCTAACTTGCCTTGCTCTTACAGTTGCATAGACTGTACAAAATTTCAGAGTTCTGCTGACTGGGGTGATAAAAACAGAAATATTTTTCAAGCAATAGAGTTAAAACATAAACTAAGCATCCTACTCCATGGCAGTACCAGTCCTTTGGAGCTCAGAACACTGTCCAAGAGCGTTTCCATTTATAGAAAAAACACCGCAGGACTAAAGGACTTACTGAGCAGCCATACAGACATTGAATATTATTTGGTGGGAGTGTGTTAAGTAGGAGGCTAATTGTAAGAGTTGCTGAGATGGAAATGAAAATTTGTCCCTTCTTTAAAAGGAAAGGAAAAATAAATCTTTTTGGACCATACATATTAAAGGAAGATGTTTGCATAACAACATTGCTTCATTCTCACTGCCAAGAGAGAAGCTGGAACCACTTTAATTCTGTGATTTTGTTCAAGTTCAAATTATTTGGATATAGCTAGCCTAGAAATGAATAAATAAGCTGTAGGATCAACTTTCCAAATTATTCCATAACCTCTAATAGAAAAAAAGGAAGGAAAACAAGTTTCTATTTTCTTGAATAGGATTTATTAAATATTTTATTTCAGAGAAAAATCCCTGTTATCCAACTTTAACTACTTAAACTAGTGAGCTGATGTGCTATGTCAGTAAAAGCCTTTTTCCATGTGAAACCCAGTTTCCCTTGAAAGGAATTCTGTCTGCAGAAGAGGACAGGCAGAGAACACCTAAAAAACTGTTCAGGAGCCAGGAGACCTAATACTTGTGAATCCTTAGGAGCCATACAGTTCAACTCATAACAACTTTCTATCATCTTCAGTATTGGACTGAAGCTTGGAACATTGGTTTGACTATTGGGTAACTGTAAGAGAAGACAAAAGATAAAAATACTGACATTTTGATCAAACTGTTGAATAAACACTTCAGAAAATATTTGCATTTGCCATGAGAATTTAACTGTTCCTACAGCTAAGCGAGAGAGTATTTCAGACTGACCTATTGTGACTGACTCACACTGAACATTTTTATCAGTTCAGGTTTTCCTCAGGTGCATATATACATATAAATAACAACTGCTCCTTTTACAAAGGCTGTCGTCTGATTGAACATCATTATTACTGGCAATGCTCCCATTCCAGGGGATCCACTTAATCCCCCAGTGCACAGCATACATTAATGTACTTTTTTTTTCTCCCTACCCCTTTATACCTTTCTGGAATTCCCACAGGAGACATTCCAGCCCTATTGTGCTGCTGCACTCCAGCTGCAAAAAGGCCAGGACTGGGGCCAGCCTACGTGAATGCTTGGAGGGTCACAGGGTCAGAAGGAATTGGCTGCTTCTGCTCTTTCACTCTCCTCTGAGAGACTGCTCCACACCTCATCACTGAGAAATACACCTCCCACGACTGCTCTTGCCTAATGCAACCAAAACACACCAGGACAGAGCATGAGGTTCTGAGAGGCTGAGGTCACATTCCAATCAAACAGATGTTGAAAAGGAAAGAAAGTACCTTTAGTGAGACCTTGGGAGAGTAAAAACATTTCTATTCCTATTGCTCATTTATTGCTCAAATGTGCTCTATTAGGCAGAGAAGAAAAGCCATGGCAGAAAAGCTCTCTGTGCTCAAAAATTAAGTATTTTCTGTGCTAATGTTTTCCTGTTTGTTTACTTTTAATTGTTTGGAAAAAATGACCCCAGAAAATTGTTTGACTTGTTCATACCTGATGCACAACAGTGAAAGTAATGGATGTTTACTCACATCCTCCTGTGTCTTTCTCCATTTCAATCCTTTGCCTTCCCTATGTATTTCTTTAGAGGTAACCTACTAGTATTTAAGCTAGTTGCTTCTCCCTTGGGAAATAGAACGAGATCCCTATGTTTATTCCTGCCATTTCATAAAAAAGTACCAATTAAACGCAGCAGTCATCTGAGCAGGTTTATGTCCAGCAATCAAGTGTGTGTGGGTCTATTTATTTTTCTCTTCTGTGAAGGATATATGAATCTGTACTAGGTTAAGGAATATGGCACCCTTCATCTTGAAACTCTTGGAGGAATATTTATATTATTTCCACTGGCTCATTCTGTAGGGTTTTGCCTACAGCATTGAGAAGGATGTATTTTAACCCTACAGCAATATCCAAAAGACATTTTTCCCTATGTATTGGATCATGTATGATCCTCTCCAATGAGTTCACTGGTTTTCAATTCTAGAAAGCTTTGTATATAAACATAGTGGAAACCTTTTTCCAGCTTGTTTAGATGCTTCACCAGTACTTAACAGTCAATACATAATCTATTTTTTCTTGGACTTACATCTAGGAAGGACAAGATAGCATTCACAAAAGTTTATTAATACACTTCCAGTTTGATTTCCATTTTGGCACCAATTTGGCTTATTGAAGACTGAAGTTGCCATGTTTGGGTGCATGTGTCTTAATACAGCTTGACGTGCATCCTTGCATATATTTGCAGCCACAGACAGAAAGAGAGAGTTCCTTGCTGAGAAAGCAGGGCTATCTGCTAGACTAAATGTTCACAAGTGGTCAAAACTGAGTAGAAATTCTCCTGCTCACATCTTCCAGAAGGAAAGGGGTTGGATAAAACAGTGTAACTGCATTGTGAGTGCAAGGCAAGATTTAAACAGTACAACAAAAGACAGACCCTTCCCTTCAGATTGTGCTTAGTTACGAGACTGCCTCAGGAAAAAGTGTAAAAAGAAACAATACTGCTTCAGTAATGAGACTCAATGCATTAGTTTAACAATGAGACTCATGAGCATGGCAACAGGCCCAAAGCATTGCTGTGGCTCAATGGGCAAATGCTTCTACAGGGCTGGTCACTCCTCAGCCTAATTGCAGATTAATTCTGACCTACCTGGCTCCAGTCACCATCTGGGTTTGCTCTCACAACCCCTGCAGAAACATCTGCCTTCACTTCAGCCTGGACATCTCTCAGATAGCTGTCCCCAATTTCCTGCTAGAAGTTACCAATGCCCAGTGTGCCAGGGCCCATTCTGGTGGATTTTAGCAGAAATCACCCTTTAGAATTTAACTGGAGCTGAAGGCGATTTACTCCACAGCTGCTTTTTCAATGTGATAGAGAGAGGAGCTCTTGTGACAGGAACTACTCCAGTTCAGATGCTGGCACAGTCGCTTGCAGTTGAGAAGCAGTGACAAAGTCCATTGTAAAGTGGCACTTTCAAGCTGTCATAGCTGTTTTCACCCACACATGACAGTGTTTTCATGCACTGTTGGTGACAGGATAATGTCTCTAGTCGGACCATTAGACTGTTTCTGGTATGGTCATGTCAAATTTTAGTGTTTAAATGACAGAGCAAGAAAGGAATTTGAGATAGTTTCTACTGGTCTGAAGGTATTGTTTGGAAAATGTATTACAGAAATAGCATCCAAATCCAGATCCAGGTGCATCATCTGAAAATAAAGTCCATTTAAATAAATTATGAAAAGCAAGGTCTTCTTTCTAACTACCATGGTCAAAGCATATTAGCAACTGCTTGTTGATAATAGATGATTTAAGCTTACTCAAATCAGGCCTCTATACAGGATTTTCAGAATGGCATAATTATATTTTCCCTCCTAGATTTTAAAAGTATCTTATGGAGATATATATTTTCAGCTGTAGAAAGCTTAGCTTAAATATTCCCTATCATTTTGAAATAATTCAGTGGAAAATAACTGCGGAAAATATATGATTTTGAGGAGTGTAATTTTTTGTCATTTAAAAAGAGGGTTATGCAAGTTGCTATATTAAAAATATAATTAGAAAAGCAGATATATCCTATCCTTCTCCCTGTATTTCAGGCAAGCTGGCAACTGCTCAAGAGTGATCAGAGACTGGCCTATTTCTCAAGGACCTCAAGAGATTATGAGAGTTTAAATCATAATCTTAGGAAAATGCCTGAAGCAATTTTTAAAATTATCTTCTACTATGGGGGGATTGGGGGTGGGAAGAAAGAAAAAAAAAAAAAAGCTTTCTGCTCTCCAAACTGGCAGAGAGACTGTAAACAATGGTTTGAGGAAAGGTTGAGACACCCTACACAAAAAGGGACTGAGGCAAGTCTGAACATCTGCCAGAATAAACAGACTTTATCTGGAATAGAATAGAATATTTAAAACAATGTTTTTCATGAGCAAAAGTAAAGCAGTTCAAGTGGTCATTAGTCCCAACCAGTCCTGGTCATTATGAACAGGCTGGAAATGAGGTGTTGAGCTTTCCAGATTCCACATAACTGTAGGAACACTGGAGAAAGCCAAGCCAAGGCTGGAGAGAGGAGCTCCCAGTGCTGTTCACACTCCAGTGAAAATGTTCTTCTCTCAGGGCAGAGGCTGAGGCAGGGCAGGATGGGAGCACTGACTCCAGGAGACCCCACAGGTTAGGGACTGGCCCTACATTCAAACATTACCTGTAAGGATCTGCCCCCTTTAATCCAGCCCCTGCACTCAATAAGAAGTATAAGACCTAAACTTTCTCTACAACTCCACAGCAAAAAGGATTTTCTATCTGTCATGCAGTTTCATGCCAAAAAGCATCCAATAACATTTTTTGCAGAGCCTACATCACTGGAGTGTTTGGGAACCAAGTAGTTTATGAAATTGGGGTCTTAATTCCTCTGTGTTAATGCTCTCTCTAAATAAAACAAAACAAAACAAAAAAAAAAATACTTGAAACCATTTATCCTCACAATAGCTTTGTTTAATACTTTGAAGACCCTTCTAAGTCCTCATATAAACCTCTAATATGGGGTCTTAAAATGTTGTTCTTTTGAGACATTTTACCTTAATTTCTTTTTGGTTTTGTTGTTACTAATTCTTTTAGCGCAGAAGTTCTCAGCATGAGAAACCCACATAATCCGTGGAATGTTAAAACAATTTATTTTAACAGCTAGAAAAATCTAGTTTGGCCTTTCATGTACATTTCTAAACTAAGTAGTTTTAATTAGATCAGGATTGATAAACATGAATAGTTTTCTTAATGCTAAAGTCCTAATGTATATACTTTTTCCTGTGGGATATAAATGTACAGATTCTCTCCTAATCTAGATTTCACTATGTGTGGCAGTCCAGCATTTTAGAGCAGACAAACACAATTTTGGTATCTCAACTTCAGCATGCATTTGCGTGATAGAAAGATACAAGCAAACAGAAGGGGAGGAGCAAACGCCCTGTAGTGTTACATTTCAGCGAGATTTAGTGATGATAGATTTCAGATTGTCCATTGTGTTAAAAGTACAAAAAACCCCAAGACACAGGTATCTTTACATTATTTCAAAATTACTTAGTCTCTTCAAATCACTGCATCCTCTCAGGAAATTTCAGATTTCTGGGGGGTGGGGAAGTGTGATATTGAAGGGAGAATGTACCTATTTCATAGTAAACACTTTAATGTCTTTAAGCAGGGAGAGAAGGATGAATTTTCTTCTTATTGACCCAACTCACGAACATCTTGTTTTACAACTCCAGTCCAAATTAGAGTCATCAAAGGACCCAAAATAGCCCACAAAATAATTAGTTATAGTCCTGTATAGTTGCCCGATTATATGCCACTTTAGTTTCTGAATATTTTTAAGAGAGTCTGATGCTGCAGAAATCATTTTAAGAACATTATTTTCCAGGGCAGACTTATATAATTTGATGAGATGCCAAAAATAAAAAATTCAACATATTTCCATTCTTGTGCAATTTTTGATATTTAAAGTTCTTCAGAAACAGTAATAATGAAAAAAACTTGCAGAGAAGTTTATTTTAGGCCTTACATTTTTGAAACAGAGAAAGTTTATTATCTTTATTTCTGGCTGTTATTGTCCAAGCTGATAAACCAAGTGAGTGATGTTTTTCCTTGCTAAGCCCTTATTTATTTTATGTTCACATATCAGGTATTAGTATCAATGTAGGTTAGGCAGTAACAATCAGAATTTAAGATAATAAATATTTTGCCAAGCAGTTTAAGATGAAGGTCTGAGGAGGTTAAAAATCCAGCAAAAAACACAAACAAAACTCTTTGCAAAGGTTCTGCCTTCCCCACCCTCACTTCACAGAGCATCACTAGGTCTGACTGAGGTTAATGGTTTCAATACTGTTGTCCATAACACCCACATCTGCTTTTTGCTATTTCTGTGACATTAAACACTACATTTTCCTATACATCTGTGCACACAATCCAGTCAGACCAGGCTGCTCAGTCCTCCTGCAAAGGGAAATGATGTGTCTCTCACAGAATATTGTGCAGCCTCATTCAAATACCTGAGCAAACTGCTCATGACTAACAGCCCTGTAGATCTTAAAATAAGCATTTGAAGAACTATCTCACGTTTATCATGTCCCTAATTCTGATAGTTCTGACCATGAGGAAAATAGCAGGCCATAAAGACAGATACATGAAAAATATTTTTCTAGGCCAGGCTCACACATATAATTCCAAAGCTCAGTCACAGACAAATACTTGCTTTCATTCTGCCATCAAGAAAGGATTGAACATATTCTTTAGCCAAAATATTAATATAAATCTGAATATTCTGTGTAATCTCAAATCTCTTCTTATGCAAACAATGCTTTGTGTTTTGGGGCACTAAAGCATGGCAATACTAGAAAAGTCATCAGAGAGGTGCTTATTATAACCAACTCCAGTTTCCTTGTCAGACAGAACTCTGTTTAACTGTATGAAAATTGTACTAACTGTATCTGGCAGAGTGAGGTTTAATTCAACAGATTTGTATAACAAATGTATATTAAACTGAAGAAATAGTAGAAATCTATTAAAAAATCTGTGTGAAATCTATAGTCTCCAAATATATAATTTTCTTCAATAACTTATTGAGCACTTGAATTTTTTTGGCTTGTTCTTCTGCAAGCCTCTTATTCATCACTGATTTTTCAGACAAACTGCAAGAGTAATGTGTTTACCTTTCTTTTTCAGATCTATTACATGTTTGCAACCATGGCTGTCTCTCAAATTCACTGTCCTTGACAAATTTACAGAACGGGAGTTGGATGCAACTGTGTTATACCACCACTAGCACTCCAGAAAGCATCAAAGCTAATAGTTTCCAACCATGTTTTACTCCTCCAGCTGCTAAGAGTTTTGATCCATCTACTTGGCCTTAGGCAAGATCCAAAGAAGCCTCTTGTCCATGCAAGGCTCCTCTTTAGCAGGGTAGAAGGTATTTGCTCTACAAGCTGCCCATGACAGAGAAGTTTTCATCACCAACTGCAGCTGATCCACTGCAAACTACTGGCTGGAAATGGCATGAGGTACCTATGGACAAGTTCCAGTTTGACTGGAGTGCTGACCCACAGTGACAGTGGATTCATTGGATCCCAGAGGATTCATGCAAGCAGCAGACTCTGCTATTTTGGGTTATGAAGTTTGGCAGGACTTTAAAGGCTTTTCCTCTGTGGGTTTGTGTGCAGCTGGAGTATCACACTGTGTGCACCACCTAATAATGCTCTTCAATATTAACTCTCTACTATTATTTGAGTAGAGAGGACTGAGATGGGATCTTGTCAATGCATACAAATATCTCAAAGGGTTGTAAAAGAGCATGGTGCCAGAGTGTTTCCAGTGGTGCCCAGTGACAGAATGAGGAGCAATTGCCATAAACTAAACCATAAGAAGTTCCATTTCAACACAAGGAAGAATTTCTTTACACTGAGGGTGGAGAGCACTAGAACAGCTGCCCAGGGAAGCTGTGGAGTGTCCCTGTCTGGAGACATTCCAAACCCACCTGGACACTTTCCTGTGCCACCTGCTCTGGGTGACCCTGCCTGGGCAGAGAGCAGGACTGGAGGATCTCCAGAGGTCCCTTCCAACCCTAACAATTCTGTGATTCTGTAAACTCTTACACTGTGCCTTGATTTCAATATGTAGAGGCAGCACCTGAATACAAACAAGAAGAGGAAAACCAAAAGAGGAGCATAATTTATATATTCTCTGTTAAAAAGTGTGAAAGAAAGGCAAAGTACCCTAAAGTTAGTTCAAATCTTTACAAATATTGCTGAGAAGAAAGAAAAATACATTAAGAGGGAATTCTATGTGAATTAAAATTACTGAGCTGAAGTGTCAGTAAGTGGCCAGCTCAGGACCTGGCTAAACCTAATATGCCACAGTAAATCATATAATCCCCTGTTCTTTAATCTCTGCTTCCAGACAATTAGACAAAGTACCCCTTTGAGACTGTGGTCCAACACAGAAGATATTGACATGAACTTACTATTTATAACTCAGGTAGGCAATATACTTTGAGATTCTTTTTTGCTGACACATGAAGCATGACTAGAGTGGGTTTAAGGAAATAACTCCTGCCCTCAGCATTTAATTCATCTAGATTCTGTATGCAGCACAGATTATAGAGGAACACAGAGAAAGCATAGACAAACATGTTTTTGAAAGTATGATTTAGCCTCCTTTCAAATAGAAGAAAAAAAAAAGATAAATGGGGGAGGGAAGCAGAGGCCATGGTAAAGTGATTTTTCAATCAAAACAACATTGGAAATGACACATGTAAGAGAACACGTAATACTTTTCATTACTTCATTTGCTATCAGTTAGGAGATCAGAGAGACAAACACCAGTTATTGTGATTTGAAACTTTTCATCCTGCAGGTATATGGAAGTACTGGTTAAATGAATAGCTACCCACAGAGTAAATGGTAACTCCAAGGGTTCAATTGGCTCACTTAGGATGGACACTTGCAGTTGTGTTGGGCCCCTTGTGCACGTGGTTTAATCAATAATCAAATTACCTACTTTATTGTGAAAATGCAGTTCATGTCACCTTCTGTCTGATGAGCTCTTGTGATTGAACCCCAAAGTCACTCAGTGAAACAACTACCATGGAAATGGGGTACCTTGGGAGAAATTCATTTATGTCCTTCCTCAGGATAGATGCACAGAGCACTGTGGTGCTGGGAGTATAAATGGCTCAAAGGGATGCATTTGTTCCTGTCTGATTTTCAGAGTGTAGCAGAATCACCTAACTGCTGATTAACACAATTTAAAACCTTGGAAGCTAATAAACACCATTAAAACCAGACCACCTTTCTCCTCAGTTGGACCTATAGTCAGTAATACCATGCTGAGAACAGGATTTGAGAGTTCAGCTTAAGGTTCATAGTCCTTTACAAAGTAGAAACAGTAAATGATTTAACATGCCCTCCAACATAGAGACTATGCTGGACAGTAGCAATTATTGCCTTGCACACCTATTGTATATCCCAAGTGTTTTTCTGAAGGAATAAATTCACAGAAGTTCTTGTCCTTAAAAATCTGCTTATTAAATTTAGAGGGTAAGAAAAAAATGGAAAGCAACTGATAGTAAAATATTTTTTAAGGTTTTTCTAATTTTGCCATGTTGCAAGAAACGAAACACAGGTGGACAGTTTTACTTAGAGAATGTACATGCTAATTTGTCCATGAAAATGAAAGGATATCCTTTACAGATTGAGCAGTATTTTTCCTTGAAATGACACAAATATATACCGTACTGTCATACATAGTCAATGTCTTTGTGAAAGAGATTGATAACACACCAAACAGAAATAGACTACAGTCTTTAAGTCAAATCATATGAGGAATAAAATGCTGTCATAATAACCTGAATACACCCTAGATCTTATTCAAGAACCATGACAATTACATTTTAATTAAGTTGAAAAATAATCAGTATTGGTTTTAATTTTTTTCTGGCTTTCCATCTATTTGTAATAGAAGTGAGCTGCAGAAAGAGGAAGACTTGAAGGACAGAAGCATGATGTAATTTTGGCAGTATGCTTAAAAATATTTTATCCTTTTAATTTTCAAGTGCAATAATTTTGAAGTATAAAATTTCTCAGAGTGAAGAATAGGCAAAAAAAGAGATTGCTCTTCATCAGGCTAAGCATGGCTCTTTTTATTGCTCTAAAAGCTTTCATTGCATCTCTCTTCTGATCTTAGCTAGCATTAAAAACTGCACAATAGAGAATAACAAAGTGGGTCAGCTCACCCACTCAGAGGGGTCATACAGAAAAGAGCAGTAGCAATGCACATGTCCTTGAAGCCACGAGAATTTCTACTATACCCTCCAAAAGACTGAGCAAATACTGATGTGTGCAAGGTGAGGTGCCAGCCACGTAATCACACAGTAAACCAAAGTTAAGACTTGTAATGTAGATGCTATAAATCTCATCATTTTCATTGCAATGCCTCTGATTGGCGTTGCACGAATATTTTTCATTTGTGGATCTCGAAAGCAAAAGCAAGACTACATTCATTTTGAAAAAATTAATTCAGATAATTTCCCCAAAGGCCTTGAATCATCGCTAAAGTTCTAAAGTTGTCATTTGGGGTCCACCTGTCGATTTTAACACAGTAGGTTCCTTTTTCCAGGAAAACCACTTTTGTCCTCACTTTTGAGTACTACTTAGAGGAAAGTCACATGTTTAACATTCAGTCCTTTCTTTGTAATTAATAATGTACATTTGATTACTCCACTGGAATCTGTGAGTCAAAAGGGATTCCTCTCCTTGTTCTATCAAGATTCTGTTCTTAGTATGTGCTGCCAGACCAGCCCCTCTCCCAGACATTTGAGAAGTGGAATAGATATTTCCCTGTGGGATATGTTGGTAATCTCAAATATTCTTATTTTGCCATTCCATTTACCAGTTTTTTGCTGGAATTAAATTATGCCAACCACCCTCTCAGTAATTCTTACCAGCATCACTTGTAGCATGTTCTCTAAGCAGTAAATTTACAATTCAGTTATTCTTGTTATTACCTAGAAGTCTTTCCCCTCTACCTTTTGAGATGGACTTCTCAAAACACGACACACCTCTGGAACAGCTGTATATGGGGTGGCAGAATGAACCCAGATGCCCTCCTACAGAGGAAATCTGTGTTGCCTGGTTTCTCTCTTTAGTATCAGAGAGCAGGTAGTCAAATATTGATACCTGGTACAAAGTAGGAGAAAGGATTTCCTGAGTTTTCCTTCTTTCACAGCAGGAGCCCTGCACTAGGGCAAGCATGCCCAGCTCACAACATCACTGCTAGAGGCTAGAGTGAATTTATTTTAAAGGTTGTTCCTACAGCCTACTGATACTGTATATCTTATCCCATTTTGTCTGGCCATTCTTAGCAGACTGACAAAATTTAAGGATATGAGAGAAAACCCTCAGAAGTCAGACCAGCTTGAAGGAGAAAAGTAATTCCAGAACTCACACCAAAATTTTATTAGTAACCGTATATTTTGTTGGAGTGGATTGCAGGGTTAATTAATAATGCTGTATAGCTAATAATTAACCTCTTTTAGATTTGGCACTGCATCACTCAAACAAAGACATTATTTTAGAGACCAAAAATGTAGGTCACAGGAGTATTCTAAGGACATACTTTAAGGAATTCTTGTAGGCTTTCCACTCTCTGAAGTGAACAGATCTATCACCTGCACTACCTGTAGCAGCCTTTTGCTTATGATCCTCCCCCATCCCCTTTCACATATAGTGAGTGTCTTCAAAAAGACAGAAAATAATTTGCTCCTTGTCTTCTTGGCCTTGAATCTTTCTCCACTGAAGCCATAGGCAAAATTCCCACTGAAGAGAATAACGAGTGAGTTTTACATCTCCATTATTAGACTGTCACGTTTAACATCACCTTTCCTGTCTCTCATCTGCCACTGATTATCTGGCCCAACAAGTGCTCTTTTTTCATAAAGGTGCTGCTTACACGTGTCCACCTTTGGTGAAACAGATAATGAAGTAAACTACATGCAAGCCTCAGAAATATCTTGTGTAAATAGATCTCTACTACATAAAAGCTGAACTGTGAACTTTTGTTACATTTCATCACTGTTTCACTATCCTTCAGGAGTGTTAATATCCAAGCTAAGAATCAGGTAATAATCCTGAAGAAATCATCCCATTATAAGTTAATAGCTGGATTTTCAGTTAATGGACCAAGCTGAAGACAAGGGCAGTTAGCACTATAACAAACTATAGTAATATAACCAATTTCAAGGGGATTATTGCTACCATAAACTGTATTAAATGGTTTATAAAAGGAATGGCTTGGGCTTTTTTTTCTTTGAGTTATGTGAAGAAGAGTAAATGAGAGACTGCTTTGTTAGCTGCTCCAACCATTTACAAAGCATTTTGGACAATGGGAATGCTGCTAATAATGTCACATAATGAATATTCTAAATGTACCAGAGGTTGTTCTTCACTCTAATAAGAGGGAGAAATCATAAACTCATTTTTATGATGAGATTTCAATGAAGCTGGTCTATAACTCAGTGTAGAAAAGAAGCACCAGATTCAGTCTATGCTCAGTTTCAGTGCCAGAGCCCATTGCTTCACCATTTGAAAATCTCATCATCTGTCAGCCAATTACCTTACAAGGCCAAGAGAGGATGAAAACAAATATATCAAGAGCCCTGTTTTACGTTAAGTTCTACAAGTAAACTAGATAAATAACTGCCAGGGAAGAGTCAAGTTATATGTACATATGTATTTTTGCCCTTTGACCATACAGTGGAAATAGATTTTCGTGTGGTTTTTTTCAGATATGATGCATTTTTTCTTCAAGTGTAAATTTATGCTCTGAAGAATTAACACAAGATATAAGTCATTTATTCAGATAACAGTGCTACGCATTTCACTAATTCTACTTCCAATTTCAATGACCAGATGTATTCTCAACTCTCATTTGATCCAAACATATGAACAGTAAAGCTTACATGCAAGAGGATGGAGGGGGGGGAGGGAAGAGGTCTCTAAGAGGTGGTTGAGCAAAACAAAACAAAAGGATAAAAGGGGGTGAAAGCATAGCCCACTGTCTGTGCATCCCCTGATGCCTGAGTCCTTGCCAGAATGTGACAGTGGCACACACGCGCAGAGCACCTAAATTCAGACTGCCACCTTTCCTCCAGGACAGGTGCTGGGGAATTTCTCACAGGAGTAACAAAACATTACCACCTTTTCTCTGACCTCAGCCCCTCCTCAACACCAGGAGCAAGCAGAGATGATGCTGTACAGTCTGTGCCAGTTCCCAAGCTTCCTGGAGTACACTTTCTCCCTTCAATGGCTGGAGTTTGCCATGGGCCTGCCTCTCTTCATTGCTCTGCTCCACCACAGATCATCTTCATTCAGATTTAAACTCTAATTTAAATATTGTGAATTGCACATAATGATTTAGGTTAATATAGATTTAAACCTTATTCCAATAAGTAAGTCAGAGGCAGCAGCCAACAAAAATACTTGCTCATTAAGAGGGTAGAAATAAGAGAGTGGAATGATAATGTCTTGAGTTATTTAGATAACTTACACATAGAAAACCTTGGAAAACTAAAGGTCTGTGACCATAGACACTTTAAATGGAGTGCAGTTAATCATGTTCTTTTATATTATCAGCAACCCAAATATTTTCTTGGAGTGTGTATTTGAGTAGCTGCATCAGGGAATAGAAGCAAATGTCATGCTGCTGCAAAAGGGCAGTCACTGCACTGGGTGGATAAACACGAATAAACTGCCTGCCAGATGCACAATGTCTTCTGGCTCTTCTCACAGCTGATAAGGCCTCCCCTGGAATATTGTCTGCCAAGGGACATGTGGCCCAACAGCAGAGTCCAGACCACAGAAATGAGAGTTTTCACTCGCTCAGAAGATGCAACCAGTAAGGAAAAATAATCAGATTTATTTAATCTTTAACTTTTCTTAGGCTACAAGAAAAGTTCTACTCAAAATTTCTATCACTGTACCAAATCTATTTAATGGAAGTTCAACTCAAGTACAGGTTGGAATACTAAGCCAATTACACCAGACTCTCTGGGGCATAGGTGGAATTTTTCAGTATCAATGCAAAGGAGAATAAATAGCGTAAATATTTCTGGGACTCATCAGAAATAGTGGTACAACACACTTTTTGTGTGAAGGAAAAGCGTTTCAGCAGGTAGTGATTAGAATAGAAACTCTGTAAGCCTAAGGAGCCCTTTCACTGTGATCTGTCACATGACCTTAGACAATTTTGAGGCAATGTTTAACCAATCAGCCTCAAAAAATCCCCCAAACTGACCCATAAGAGATACAATTTAAGATACAGCTTGCATAAAACAACACCGCCCACTGGAAATAAATTCTTATTTTAAGATTTTAAGCAACAGCATCTTCTAATAGAGCCAATAATTGATCTCTCAGGTATTGCTTCATCAACCAGCTTTCTCCACACCTACTTTACTTGACATAAGCCTGTTATCAAAGAACCACCAATTTATGAATTTGCCACTGCCACAGCAGGAGAGATACATTTTTTCCTTCTTTTCACAGGCTAAATAAAGATGGATGGAAGAATATGTGCCTTGGTTTCTATGTTTTCATGTTCAGTAGTGGATTAGGATAAATAGGGAGTAAAAATGAAGAAATGGTCACATTATTGCATCTCATAAGTATTTGATTTATCAGATGGTAGCTTCTCATCTTTATAGTGAAGGTAAACATTACTAAAAAACTGATTTTAAAATTAAGATGGCAGAATCATCTACGTATGCTGCAGAAGCTAAACATCAATATTACAGATTTTTAGTCCTCCTATTGTCTTCCTCACACACTCATGTATATTGAAACAGGCTTTGTGCTAGTGTTATTTCATTTTAAAAGTTTTCAGAATATGTTTCTTCCATCCTGTTCCTCAAGCAGCTGGTCCATGTCCTTAGTAGGTTTCACACATCAGTCTTCTGGTACCCATCTCAGATTTCCCTTTGTCTTCAATTTCTGTCCTTTTGGCATTGTTTAAGCTTTATACCTTCAAAATAGTTGTATAAAAGTCATGTTCTCTCATATCTACAGTAGAAGTAACAGTTTTGAAGAGATTAATTTAATCTGTTCTAGTTTCTTATCATCTTAATTAAGAGTTACAGTCCTCAGTTTATTAAAAGCTAGGTCCCATGATGCCTCACTTTATGCTGGGATAAGCAGGACATGAGGTAATCATTCCTCTTTCCCAGGATTTGAGAAGGATGATGAGTGGTATTCCCTGTGCCAGCATTCCTCTTCTCAAAAATATGGGGAGCCACAAGGATACTGTGCTCTTCCACGTTCAGTGCACTCAGCTGCAGGCTCTGGCACACTGCAAGATGAAATAGGAGGAATTGCTGCTCACATTGCTGGTGATATTTCCTGCTGACAAAAGGTCTAGCGCATACTACACACATCCACCAGCAGCCCTCATTTCAGCCTTGGTTAGTAGTCAGCTTCCTTCTTCCAAAAAATAGCTGTGCAAAAGACAATTTCCTCTCAAGCACAGGTCACCCTCCTCTTTCTCACAGATCCCATTTCGCTCTTTTGTGCTCATGTCCATAATTTCACTGTATGAGTTTGCTCTGTCCAAACGGTTATTTGAAATTTCTTCAATTGGAAGTGTCATTACTATGCTGGTTTCTTCTTTTTAATCACAAAAATGGATTTAACCCCATTACCAGCAGTACCGCTTTGAAATACCTCATCCCCAGTGGAGGTGCCTTTCAATTATAGACTGTGAACAGGCACATCAAATTCCCTCTTTTTGTACCAGGATAGATCATTCACAATCAGAAAGCTCCTTTGACTTTCCAAGTATTGATTAGGGGAGATTTGGACTGGTTTGATGCTGTATTACATCTTTATATCTAACAGGCTCACAGGAATGCATCCATATTTCACTGCAATCTGATTACAGCCGACAACTGGCTTTGGAGTCTCCTTACTATTATTTCAAGGCAACAAGCAGTGAGGACCATATGGCACCATTGCTACAGGACTAAGAGATTTAAGCCTTCTAAGGAACCAGCCGACCTCTGACTTGCAAATGGTAATTTTCTGATTTTTAAAATCTCAGCAGCCTATACTGCATAAAAACTGTCACTTAGCTTAACAACCTGTACACATAGAGCATAATGTCTTCCAATAACACTGCCTGCCAGGACTCACCATCTGCACTTCCTCTGCTGGGAACAGCCAAACTGTTACACACAGTTGGGCTAACACAGGGCTGACATGAGACATTCCAAAGCACAAATGTCGGGGGGCACAGGAAGGGAACTTCATGGGAACGAGAGTCTGGAGAGCAGCACCAGGGAAAGGCACCTGGGGGTCCTGGTCCATGGCGAGTTGAATGTGAGCCAGCAGTGCCTTGGCAGCCAGGAGGGACATCCCTGTCCAGGGGAGAATCAGGCACAGCCAGCTGGGCAAAGGAGGGGATTGTCCTGCTCTACTCTGCACTGGGGCACCCTCACCTCGAGTGCTGGGGGAAGCTTTGGGCACCACAATAAAGGAAAATATAAAGCTGTTAGAAGGGCTGTGGAGGTGCTGAAAGGCCTTGGGGAAAAGCCACATCAGGAATGGTTGAGATCACTGAGCTTTGTTCAGCCTGGACGAGAGCACACTGAGAGAAAACCTCATCACAGTCTGCAGCTTCCTCATGAAGGGAAGGGGAGGGACCGGCACTGATCTGTGCCCTCTGTGCTCACTGACAGGACTGAAGGAGCAGCAGGAGGCTGAGCCAGGTTAGCTGCATATTAGGAAAAGGTGTCTCACCCAGGGGTGGTTTGGGCACTGAACAGGCTCCCCAGGGACGTGGGCACAGCACCAGCCTGCAGAGCTCAAGAAGCCTTTGGACATTGCTCCCAGGCACATGGAGTGACTCTTGGGGCTGTTCTGTGCAGGACCAGGAGTTGGGGTTTGATGATCCTTATGGGTTCCTTCCAGCTCGGGATATTCTATGGTTTTGTAGGTGAATAAAGATTCCCATTTTTATACTCTTTCCATCAGGTTCCTACACAGCAAGAGCAAAGAAACTAAGCTATAGAACAGAGTGAGGTCTTCAGGAATGAAAAGCTCTTCAAGGCTGTGACAGGTGGCAAAATCTTCATATGATACGTTCTGGGGGAGTGAAAAGCAAGACTACCCTGTCCATCAGCCATGAAAAACTCAGGCCGTCATTTAGACAGTGGGGCAAGCATATGGAAATTTAAGTCTTGCTTTGACTAATGCAGGGGCAGATCCTCAGCTGGTATAAACTGATTGGGTAGTGACAAAATACACAGCTGAGGATCTGCCCACATTCTCTTTTCTCTGCTGCTGTAAAGGAAAATGTCAGTGCTCCCTATGCATATGTTCCTCTACATCAGCTATGCAACAGTAGCTAATAACAAACATTGCTTGCCCAAATCTGTCCTTGGTCCTGCTCTGTCATGAGTACATCCCCAAATGCTTGCCATGCTGACTGTCCTGCTGAGGAAGCCCCAGCTACGTCCCACTGAATATTAAGCACTCATAAAGCTCTGCTTCATCACTTGGACAGCTTTAATTCCTGCCCACAATCTTTGGTGCAAACAGATATCTCTTCCACTTCTGCTGTCTCTAGGGAAGGATCCTGTTGCAGAGTTTTTAGCTCAAGCTTTCTCCCTTGGATAAAGTAATGCTTTGTGTTGCCTCCCTGTTGCCCACTGAGTGAGGTACACAATTCCCACATAGAGCACACAGCTCTCTCTGGATCTCAGGCTCCCAGCACTCTGAGAATTTTCTAACAACACTAGCCAACAAACACATTATTATAAGACTTCAGATTGAAACCTAAAAGGAACAGAGCTGAAAAAAAAAATAATCCTTTGCTTCCTGAGCCTCACTATGGCTATCCTAAAGAACCATGGCAATCAAAAGGAGACAAGAAGGAGGTAAGAAAGATGGTTGAACTCACTCATGAATGTGCTATTCTCAGTCAACAACATCAGCTACTTTTTACTGGTGTGTGTGGTTGCTTAGATAAAGGAACACGTAGGAACTTTGTTTAAACATCATCTCTGTGTCTTTGATAACACGTGCACAAAGTTTCTATGACGTTATTGGTTAGTGAAGGAAGTTTTGGGGAGGAAAAAAGCATAAAGAGCTGGCTCCAAAGATGTTGGACTCATTTGAGAAATAGTACTGGAGTAGAGGAGTGTTATGTAGAAGTATTGCAAAAAACTATTTTAATGCCTTGCCTTTACCTGCAGTGCCATATCTGCTCAGGGGATCAGTGCACTGGAACACTGATCACTTACAGTGGTTACCTGTGCACCAGGTTACAGTATACAGCTAAATTAAACTTCACTACAGCATTTAGGGATTTTTGCAGCCCTGGGTTTCATCCAATTTTACAGTTGGGTTGAATGAGGCACAAGTAGGTCAAGCAACTCTTCTAAAGTCACAGAATAAATATATTATTTACTTATAAAATCAGAAATCCAGGACACTACTACTTTCAGTTCTCTTGCATGAAAAGCTAAAACTTACTCAAAATATTTCAAAAAAGAATGAGATTATGCAAAAAAAATTACAAGAAATTCTGTGATTAGTGAACAAGTGTTTCTATATAAAAATTACTATGCTAGAAAGCACTACTACTACCATGTCTATTTGTTGCCTTTCCTATTTTGTATGTTTATAAGCAACATACACATAAGAAACAAATGAAAGGAAGCTAGCAGCAGTTCAAAATTTAGATTTTAAGTTTTAGTTGTGGTCAGTTATGTGGTTATGCATAATTTCTTAAGAAAAGGTCCCCTGATCCATCTGTGGTACTACTGGTCCAAAGAATATTAATAACAGAGACTTCATCTTAAACCTAGCCAATATAGAAAATGAGAAGGCTTTCTGAGACTTGATTTTCAAAACTTGCTTTTGAGTCAGAGATTTTTGAGTCTTATGCTTTATGTGTTTGGGATGAGATCTTTGTGAAAGAAGAATCAGAAAGATTAAGAGGTTCTGAGGTAAATTTAAAGTAAGGCTTGGAGAATCAGAGTGGAATTAATTTACAGGAAATAAATTGTTCTAGAAAAAGGCAGGAATAGGAAAAGTAAAGCACTCTGGAGAACATCAGAGGAAACTCACAGAGGATTCAAAGAGATAATGAAGCAGACCAAAGAGGAAAGCAGTTCCTCTATTGTTTAATTCCATAATCTAGTTTAATCCTACTGAACAATACTTACTCCAAGCAAACTGTAATCAGATCAGGTCTACATCACCTACTTGCCAGGCTATAAATGCTAAGATGAACCACCCTTACAATAATTTCAATACTTTCCAGCACTTACAAGTAGGCACTGCTGGCTGACAGCATGAGCCACCACTTGCCTTGTTCCCCAGCTTATTCACACAGACTCCCCCATCTGTACTTCAGGGGCTGACTGCAACCTTTGAAGCGACTCTTTGTGGAAGTACTTTAAAGGAGAAAGTTCTGAAGGGTACCACAAATATGGAGATGAGATGGGAAGAATTGCCATGCATCAGATCATGTTCATTTCCTGTCATTTTTCAAGGAATGGGATTCCTAAAGGCAGGGACAGCATGACATCTCTGTGAATGCTTAGAGCCTTACTTTACTAAAAATTAAAGAAGAAAATAAAATATTACATGCAAACATGACCTGTCAAAAGAATGCCACACTTAAAAATGGACAATTCACAGAATACTTATAAACCTCTCACCTTCTCTGGCATCTCTAGAACTTTTAAACTATTTAAAACAAAATTTTAAATCCACACATTAAATATAACAGAGTGTTAGAGAGAATAAGAGAGTTGAGCTGATGTTTCTGCCCTATGAAAGTTTTGTACTGTTATCATTTAAGTTCTTGCCCAGGACCACCTTACATGGAACTGCAGTGTCTCTGGTCACAGGGTGCCTTTTCCTTTTCAATGTTTGCCAGAGTTCCCTTGGGTGACTGCGCTGCTCTTGCCACTTGCAGCTCATGTTTGCTTATTCCACATTTGCTGATTCCACGTTTGCCAATTCCAGTGTCACTCTGTAAGTTCCTAACTGGCACACAGTGCCTCAGTAACTGTCCAGAAGCTCTAATTAGCAGCCACAATATCCACAGGAAAGAGAGAGGAAGTGTCTTCTGTTGCTTGTTTAGATATCTCATTTCATATACAGGATTTATCTTCAGAGAAACTTGTGATGCCTGACCTTGATATATATGGAAAATTCTGCCTGGGCATTCTGCCAGACATTTTGTTTGATATCTATATTTTCTCCCCCTTGGCCATCTTCTGGTTGTATTTTTTTCCCTTCTGGCTCCTTACCTTTTTTCATAACTTCTTTGGGGCTCATTATATTTACTCAAAGATATTGGCATTACATATCTTTCCAGTCGTGGAAATTTAAATGCTGGTCCTAAGAATATCCTGTGAAAAAGCAGAGGAAAAATTTCAGAACCATCTAACTGAGGAATTTAAATTTCACTGACTTTCAATCACGCACCTATGGGATAGCTGTAGACTCACAGAGACTATGACAACAGTACTTTTTACACTTACAGTTATAAAAGTACATATGCCCACATATTAAAATATTTAGCAGAATGTCAAGTTTGACTTTTAAGGTGTATTTTTTTTCAATATTTTAACAAAAAATTACCGCAGAGTGTAAAAAGAAAGAAATGCTCTCCCTGATCCTTTACTATTTTCCCTTGACAATTATGTTTAATTTTAGGAACCTTGCATGGTTTTAAAATACGTTCCTTGTTTTTATCAACTTACAGAATAATTACTGCTTTTATCCCCATTTAAACATTGTGATCACATCTATGTTACATTGGTGCGTCCTGGTTTATCCTTAATTTTATGAGTTTGACTAATATCAATAACTTGTGGCACTGGTAGTTTTCTGCATTAGTGACCAAAGAGACACGTGAAGTACAAGGAAAAAGAGAAAAAAAAAATCACAAATTAACAAACCAGGACCTTGAAATGTGAGGAACTGGGAAATATCTGTCATCATCCTGCTAACATTTTTGTGTTGACATACTGAAGGTACCGTTTTATGCATCTCTAAGCCTGCCAAAAGGCAGACAGCATCCAAAGGAAGGCTGGAGGGAAAAAAGAGAGGGGGGCAGACAGACAGATTCTTAACCAGATTTGAAAGTTTGGCAGGAAAAAGTTTTTGTCGTTTCTGTTCTGCCATTTAGTTTGTCTAGGCAATTATATTAACAGAAATGCAAGGCACCTACTGAAGACATTGTGGATAAGCCAAAAAATGTTGAATTACTTTTCGAAGAAAAAGGTGGTGACAAAATACTTTGCATCAAGCTCTAGCCCAAAGAACTTGCCAATCCCATGTACAGAGAAACAAATGCTATCCAAGGTGACCTTGAGCTCTGTCTGAGGACAGGGCATGCACACACCCTCAGTAGGTGCTCAGAGGTCATTAGGAGACACTGTAACTTCCCAAGTTTTACACATGGCTGTTGAATTTCAAGCAAAGTGAAGATTTACTCTTGAAAAAGGAGGAAGTCTGCCTGAAGCTAAAGCAAATTAATATTGCTGACCTTGGCCCTGGCTCTGCTCCTGTCTAAGTTAACAGAAATACTCCTGTTAATTCCACAGAGATCTGGATCAAGCCTCCCATTGAAGTAACACTGAAAGCTTTAGTTTGGAGAACTTTCAGGCTATGCAGGAGTTGTACTGAGGTACAACCTCACATTCTAATATTGAAGATTTATTGTCTCACACAGGTTGGGTGTTTATTTATTGATAAGAAAACTTACATACCCATCCCAAAAAGCCACTGAAATCTAGGGTTAGCTAGAAACTTCATCCAATGTCTCTGAGAAACCTTTTTTCTTCTAATGAAGTTTGAAGGTGTAGACTTTACTGCCATATTTCTGATGAGTTTATTTGAGCCACAGAAGGTTTTCATGAGCCACTGTACATAGAAGAACAAGCAGAACTGTAGTCATCTGGTGTCACTATTTCAAGGGAATTAAATTGTTCGAAGTAGCACTTACAACATTTACTACCTTGCAGATTTTCATGCTAATAAAAAATAACACAACCCTTGCATGTTTAAAAACCTTGCTGCTGGACTTCAAACTATTATATATACTATTTAATATTTACTCATGTTGCTGCTAAAACCTGGGTGCTTTTTACCACATTCAAGACTAATCCTGTAAAGGACCTTCTGCTTAGCGTGCTTTTGTATGAGGGACATATAGCACTCTGAACCCTTTTTTATCCTTAAGAATGATAGGTGCAAAGTTGTCTTGTGCCTGTGATCTGAGTGGAGGAAATGACCTATTGTGTATAAAAATAAATCATCTCCTTTAGAAAGGCAGAAATAGTGCCAAAGACTGAAAGTTCCTGAGGGAATGGATTCTTCAGCCTGTATATCTTTATCTAGTAACTCAAGGAACATAGTATAGCTATGGACAGTGAGTTTAGACAGAAAAAAACAAATTTCTTATTCAATTTTCAGCAGATTTGACTTCCTGTCTTGAGAGTATGTGGCTTATAGAATTAAGTAGATCACATCAGTGGTTCACATTAACACAATTTCCTCCGTGGTGGGGATATCATTTTAGAGATGTCATATTGCAAAGAAAACTACTCTATATTTCACTGCAGTATTTCAAAACAGGGAAGATATATTTTCATGGAGAATTTTTTCTTAAGGAGTAGTATTGGTGCCAGTATTGGGAAATATAGATTGGTGGAAAGCTATTAAGACACTCAACACAGAAAGAGTCACTAGAACTTTGTAAGGAGGAACTCAATTCCAGTGACTCTTGTTTTCCCCCACAACACAAAAAAATTACAGATTTTTCCAAAGCTGCAGAGATGCAGTGACTTCAGTATGTGTCTCTGTCCACTTCAGAGCCTTGAGGGTGAGGGACAGGGAGCAGAGTTATCAAAATTTTCTCTTTTCAAAAGAAAAAATATAAAAGGAAAAAGAAAGCATTATGTGACATATATGAAAACATTTTATTATGCAAAAATAAGAAATTCTATATCTGATTAGTATTATTAGAAACTTATGACTGAAAAAAGAACATGCAACAGCTGAGAACACATCATCACGAAAAGCTAGTTCTTGGACACTAGTAAATGTAACATTAAAGCCAAAAGTTCAATGTTAATTCTGCCCCGACTGCTTTGGACATTTAAATATATCACATGGTTTGTGTTATTTTACCTTTCATTATTTATTTACATTACCAGGAAAATTCTAACTATCATTTCTCACAGTCTGACACACTGTGTGTCAGTGAAATATGTGAAAACATATTCTAGTTTTGGCTTAGAGTTTCAACCTCACCAAGATCTAATAAGGAAGTCCAGTTTGGAGGAATTTGATTTAATAACACTAGTCCTGTATACATTTGATATTAGCTGGTGGAAATTCAGTAGTGGCTCAACTTGACAGAGTTAAAACATTTTGGGCTGTTTTGAATGTCTTCACCCTGAGTAACACTTTAACAGAAAAATGCCAGGTGGTTCAAATGGGATAATAATGGAGATGGGAGAAGTGAAGCGACAGATGCTTTGTTTTCTGTGTCCTTTGCCTCCTTCAGTCACCACCGTGGTAGCTCCAGCATCCTCCACCTCCCACAGCATTCCAGGAAACTGGACGGGATAATCCTCATCCTCCTCATCTGTTTCATTGGCTGTATGTGACTTACAGGTTAGAAATCTGTGCAGAAGATGGGTGAACTCAATAGTTTACACTTATTAATTTAGGAACCATTCTGTTTGAAGAACCATCCTATAAATGAGCTAATTAACAAAAAAAAAGAAAGATAGAATGTCTGGATTATGTATAGATTGCCATAGTATTTTAAATGAGTAGTGTCATACCCTACACATTTATAAGACAATTACATTTTCAAAAGTACTGTAGCAATCTGTGTAAGTAAAGGATTTCACCTACCAGAGAAGAAAAGCACATTGTTGTTTCCTAAGTCATCTGCTATTTTTTTAGCCCATATGACAAACAAACAAGAAGTTTGAAACCCTCACGGCTTCATTCAGCTTGTAATTTTTAAAAGGATTTTGAAGGTCAAGACTTAAACAGACAGTTGTAATTTCTATTTTGGTCTGTTTTTAATTTGGGTAATCCTTCCATTAAATATAGCTATTTATGACATTTGTTAAAAGCCTATGCTGCTAATTTAGCTTTAAAAAAAAATCTAATGGAGTTGTATTGGAACTTTTCCATAAAATTAATGTTCCAGACTTAATGGATGTCTAAGGTATCGTTATTAACGGGAATATTCCATAAACTAAAATCAGAGTCTTTGAATTGGTGATCTGATACAGTTAGATTGGAACCTATTGAAAGCTGGAGGGATGCCAAAGTACCCAGGAATTCAATTTAAACACCTTATGGAGGTTAATGCTTTTATGGTATTTACTTTAATTAGTCTTTTATTAAATGCTCAATTTCACTCACATACTTGGGCAGGAGCAGTGGCCAGCCTGTGGGTAAAGCAAGTATGACAGAGGTAAGATCACTTTCCCCTCTCTACATCTGTCAGAAATACCAGTCTTTTCCATGATTTCTAGGGTTATATTGCTTTTGGCTATATTACCACATTGCTGAAAATGTCACATAAATTCATACTGTGAATTCATAGCCTGTGAGTATCACAGGCTATACTATGGCCAAGCAAAAATACATCACAAACCATAGGCCTCTTCACAAAGTTTAGTTTAAAGATTCACTTCTATCAGTCCACACTCCTTGATAGCACAAATATGGACTATAACTATCCAAACTTTATGGGGTGTTTCTTTGCCTTCCATTCCATGCTGAATTTAAAATACCCATTTTATCTGGTTAATTACATAATATGTTTCTATCCCATGGGGAAGAAATGGATTGCCACTGAAGCTAACTCCTACCATAAAATAGGTTATTCTTTTGCTTTGGGGCTGCTCCTAGGCCAAGAAAATCTGGTTTTGTCCCTGTTGTCTACAACAGGCTTATAAACAATTTCTCACTCCTTGTTTTATCAACAGCAAAAGTACTGAAGTAAAAAATAAAATTTAAAAATGCATAGAATTTATTTGTATGGTCATTTACAAAGTAATCAGAAGGAAAATTAAATTGTTGGGCTATGAGAAATTCTGTAACCATGGCACATGTGGGGTGACTGTATTTACCATACTCTTTAGACTCATGTCTGATCCATATGCAAAAATCATACTCCATAAATATTTAACCTTCAAACTGATATACCAACTTCACAAGGCCACCATATTTAGCTTTAATGTGAAAACGCTACACATTATTTCTGTTATTTCTTCACCTCTGGAGTGGAATGTAATTTAAAATGCATCTGCTTGTACCCAGAGACAATAATGATTCCAATAAGAACCAAAGTCAAATTTCCTACACAGAGAACTCAAAGGCTGATATTGTCTCAAGCCACGGCACCCTGGGGCTCTAGAAAGAGGTGTACCCTTGTATGAAAGGCAGATTCTGAGCTTTCAAATGTCACCTGACATAGATAGGTGCCATTATATCCTATCGTCTTCTGCAGCACCCCTGAACTCAGTAAGCACTTTTAGCAAAACTCTGCAAACAGCGAGGCAGATGTTTTTGCTTGAGTCTCTTTTCAGGTTCACCTTCTTGTGCCCACACATGTACATGCTAATAAATACAAGGGAGATGAGAGGAACATCATTTAAATACTTGTTCTCATCACTGACACACCACACACAGCCGCATGAAAGTTGTGGATCTGCCCACGTGGACCTCACCACATTTTACAAGCATGTGGAGACTTCATGAGGAAAGCTGCTGAGTGACCTTCAGCATTCCTGCATCCCTACTAACAGCAAATGAGGAAAGAAATGAAATAGTACAAGCCCCCTGATATCTACAACACAATTCTGAAACAGAAGAATATGCACATAGGCAATAAAAGTGAGTAGTTAATGAAGTCAAGACAAAGTTCACACTCTACCTTATCCCCCAGAAAATTATTCATGTGCTAGACTCCACATATACACTGGAATTAATTCTTGTCTTCACAAATAACTTTTCTAGTCTTGATCAAAACACTCTCTGTGCTGTAGTCCTTACATCCAAAAAATTAAGGCCATAACTTTTGGAGAGGAACTGGAATGGCTACTTCATGATTATGAAGTGACTATTTACTGAGAAAATATTGTATAAATATTTAGATGCCTATCTTGATTTTACCAACAGATACCCACGTACACTAGGAATGAAATGGAAGAAAAATTAAAGGGATGCAAAACTTAGAAAGGATCCATCTAAAAAATTAAAAATAAGAGAAAAGAAGGAAGCTTTTAAAAATAAAGAAGACATCAAGAAAACTGAACAGCACTTTTTACCTAAAAAACCAAAAAAATTAATATATGGTAGAGTAGATAAGTAATGAGATCAGAAGAGTAGAATAGATTATTAGGAATAGAAAATGAAAAAACTCCATAAAATAATTTCTATAGAGGAACTTTTAAACAAAGCAGGATTTTTTTCATCTGGAAGGCTATAAAATTAATTCAATGCTCCAAAGACCCCCACCCAAGACTCAACCAACCAACCAAAGCAACTCCAACACAAACACTGAAATAAACCTCATCTGCAATTACAGTCCACAAGAAGAACCTTCCAGAAACTTTTTTTCAGATTTTTTTTTTTTCCCCAAGGTCTGAGCACAGAAAGCCAGAAACATTTCTAAGTCACTGGGAGTAACTTCAGGCTCAGACCATTTGAGCAGGAATGCAATGATTTACATAATTCTGGAAGGAAAATGGCTAAGAAAAAATGTCAGTAGTGAAAGACACTAATCTGGATCAGATTTTTGGCTGCTGAAAATTAGCTTCTGGAAGCACACTGAAGTCTTATTTCTTGACTGGCTCTCTGGGGACCTCAGAAGGTAAATGTATTATCCTGTGCTTGAGCCTAGAAAGGATGCAATAGTTCCCAGGAAATGGGTATTCGGAAGGGATGGAGACAGGAAAACGCATCAGGCAGGCATTCACCCAAGTCTTTTGGGGTGTCCCTGCTGCCTTACCCAGACAGCTCCAGCTGTCCTTAACAAGGGGACTGCAGAGCAACAATGCTGGCACAGCTCTGCTTCAGTTTCTGCTACCTGTGGCCACAACCTGTTCCAGCCTTTGCTGAGTTCCATGGTGCTGGACCATGGCAGGGGCCATAAAAGATGTGAGCAGAAGCAAGGGTGGCTGCGAGAAAAACTAGAAAATTCTTGGGTAAAAATCAGGCTCATCCACACCACTGGCTCCTTCTATAAGGGTATGTAACACCTACAGGGTAAGGTACCTTTCCTTTAGTCATTCCTACTGGCAGGTTTTTGATGCCTGAACAGCTCCCAGCCCAAGGATTTGACTAGAAGAATGTCAAGTGCAATTTTGCTCTAAGGTCCATCTGGTACTAGACCTACAACATGGCTTCAGTAGCAGGAGCTAATCCCACAATTTCTTAAGTGACCTAAAGGTCTGAAGATATTCTCTCAGTTCACTATCTAAAAGTACTGTAACATTTGCATTTCAATCCTCATGTTCACTAGCCCTTACAAGACAGAAAGATGCCTTTTAGCCACACAGGATCTTCTGGCCATAAAGAAATAGCAATCTGACAGCTCTGTGCCAGGGTATAGAAATATTGCATTTTAGAAACAGGATACTGCACATAGCAGGCAATTGCCACATCAGGGCCTTTTATTACAATGAGAATTGTCCTTGCTTGAAATACCTCAACTTTTATGGGACAGAGCAGCAGCTAAGTGCTTAGGCAAGGCTGTAATGTTTTCTTCTAGACACTGGCTGAGAGCCAATGCTCTTATGGCAGAGAGCAGTAGTTTAGTGTGGTGTATTTCTACCTATTGACCCAAAGACTGGCTGCTCCAGCCATAACTTGAGCATGATTACATCCTTCCTCCTCTGCAAAAATGGGGGAGTATATAAAATTCTTACCAAGCTGAAGCAATAGATTCATTTCCTTGCCAGGTTTCTTCAACCAGTATGAAGAGAACAGTCCAGATGAGATTGGGGCTCACTGGAAGGGCTTGAGGCAAGCATGGAAGGGGCTGGGCATGAGCAAATGTCCCAGATGGCATTGGTATTGCAATAGAGAAATGGTAATAGGGGATCTCATACCTGTATGGCCCCACCCTTCCAGGAGGGGCACAGGAATGTAATGAGAGGCCAAGCAGGCATTGCAGAGATCAGCACAGCACACGAATGACACACAGTGAGGCTCACAAGGAACCTAAGGATGAGTGTTAAAGGGATGCCTGCTACCCTGTGGTACTGTAAGGCTGGCAGCCCACACTCCAACTCTTGGCTTCTCAGGTAGATGATGTTTAAAGTATTCAGCCCCCCAAAGAACACCAAAAAAAATCATGCCCTGCTGGTGGCCTTCTTGTAGGTTTCGTATTAGCAATGGTGATTTGGCCCTGGGCAGGGGATATTAAAGCAACCCTTGTAATCTGGATGCCAGGGAACAATAGAGACTGAAACATCTTCCTCTGGTTAGACAAAATATATCTAATCCTATAATAGCTGGCATGAGGTGTTTGGCAGACGTCCCAGAGTGAAGGACAGAGCTGATCAATATTAAACATTCACAAGAATGTGAAGCAAGCCAGCTAGAAAAAAATATAGGAGGTAGCCCTTATTTTGAGAGAAGAGGGAGTGCTCAAGCTAAGGGAAAGAGTTTCTGTGTGGACTAACTCAGCTAAATGCAATTTTTTCATTTGGATGGTAAGATTTTTGTACATGATAAACACATATTACTACCTGTCTTAGGCCTCTCTGGAATACAGCCTTTGCCAAAGCACTTCAAATTCCACAGCTTAAATATGACATTCTTTTTAAGAAAACAGCTCTACAGATATTCTTTTAGTAAGGTTGCTGTATAGATTTTCTTCCATATCCTTTGTGCAAAAGAGAAGGGGAAAAAAAAAAGAAAAAGGGTAGAAAAGGTTCCCCATGGAACTTTAAAACTTGATAAAGAAAGGAAAGTAAAATTAATTAATTAAAGAAAAATACACCAAGTTAGCTTATACCAAAAGTATGTAGCTTTTCAAATGCTACTCCAAGAATTCCATTCAGTAGGATCATTTCTTAATTCATTCACACAAAGACACAATATGTTCTATGCCATTCTAAATCCCCAGGACTGTTTATGATGTCTGTCACAATTAAGTCCATCTGTGCTTTGAATTTAATTCTCTATTCCTTAGGCTTTTGAGCCTCTCATTCAAGCAAGCCCATTCAGAACTGGTCTGTAGGCCTTAAGTTAGAATTGCTTTGGCATGGAATGGTTTCAGACCATACTGTTACACACAAGAGCTAAAAAGGGTGTGAATATAAATAAATATTATATCAGGTGCTACAAAGTTGGCTTGTGAATCTCTTAATGTTCCACCTGACTTTCTACACTTCATTTTTCACGCCCTTAATTTAAGCTACAATCTGAGGTTTTCTTACATATTTCTGATCCCACTCTTCCTAGTGCTTTGGATGCCAGAGTCACATATTTCAGATGCGTACCTTGCATGCAAAAGAAAGAATATTCAAATAACACTTCAGAATGTCAGCCAAGCATACTTCCCTTCAAATTCATCAGCTCATGCTGTTTCTCTGGTACTCTTCCTGACTAAAATGTACTCCACTCCTTTTGAGCTTTTCAAAGAGTGACTGGAAAACCTGGAGTCTCTCTTACCTTGTGAGGACAGGAGGGAGAGGCAAACCTGTTATGGCAAGGAATCTTACAATTTCCTCTCCATTAATGTTTTTCTAAGTTTTCACATAATACTTTTGACTTCCCTGCTCACGCTTGCCCAGTAAAAGGAACCAAATTAGAAGGCATGACTCAGGCAACAGACAGCTTTATATGTACCTGTTCTCTGTAAACATAATCCTGTTTCTATTCACTTCACTTGAGCTAAATTCTCTTCTAGGGGGTAATGACACTCTGTCCCTAATCCTGCAACTCCTATGTTGAAGTAAGCTTCAGCAGAAACTTTAAAAACCCTCTGCCATCTACTAAGAAGGTCACTTTATAGGAGAGAAAGATTCTGTACTAACTAGTAACAAGTAAAAGACAGCTATCCAGCTTTCCTATCTCTACTTAATTTTATTACAGCAGGGGAAAAAAGTAGAAACCCATCAATGAACCCTTTAATCACACAGCAGTGGAGACAAGTGAATGTAAATTAATAGATGCTGTGCAGTTCCAAAGAAAATTTAAAGAAATGAGGTAGAATCCTGATAATTTTTGTTGCTTTATATCTTGGTGAATGATAGCTCTGGGAACAAAACTCCAGCAAGATTTGTCAGCTAGTCAAAATGGATGTTTATAATTATGAAACAAAGTGAGTTTTAATTTGATTTTCTCAAAATAGAAAGCAGAACATAAATACAAACAAACTTGCATGGGAGATAGTGGAGAGAGAAAATAAATCATGATTGTTTACAAAGACTCCAAAGAAAGCAGAGTATTTTAACATATGCTCATTTTCAGGACTTAAGAGGCAAGAGATTTTTATTGACATTACCTGTAGAAATAATAGAGGGGATGTTGGACACTTTAATCAAAGACTCTTCTAATCCCCACATTCTTGTTTCACCTGAACAGACAAAATTCATAGCTTGATATAATTGCATTCACAGTGCTAATTGATGATATAACTGTACAAACACCACATAGAATTTCAGAATTTAAAACATAACAATTAACACTACCTAGACACCTTAAATAGCAGGAATATACCCTGCTACTCCAAGAATTTTGCCTGTTCCAGTGCTAACACAATTAATCAATTTGCTCTGTTAGGTTCTATGGTGTTCTATTCAGCTTGGAGCACTATCACAACTCACAGATAAATTGTACATGACCTCTGTAAAACAAAACACCTGCTCTGTCACTTCAAGAGTCCTTCATTGTGTGGTGTATCTAATATTGACTGCAGACAGTACCTGAACAGCCTATTGATTCTGTGCTGCAGCAGACCTCTCATTAGGGGTAGAGATGAGCCAAGACACAGACTGTCATTCAACAACATGGAGAGGGTCCTGGGTTATTCTTATTCACAGCTTTGCCATCCTGACTGACTACAGCAAGCTCCCACTGTAGGGTGCAGCTGCAGGCTCTGACTGCTGGCTATTCCCTGCTGGACTATGACTGCAGGCATTGGTTTGCACACTCTGACCACAGCTATCACCCAGCTCAGCTATGGCTGCAGGCTCTCACTCCATCACACCACACTCACCTCATAGCACATCTTTTACTGCAGCAACTCTCTGCCTTGTTTTGTTCTTCTTTGTGTCTCTCTGCATTGTTCCTTCTTTCTCAGGGCTCCTCTTCCTCCTCCAGGTCCTCTTCCTCAAAGACCCCCTGACCAGCCAACTCACCCCTTTTATCACACTGATCCTTATTAGTCACTGCTGTGACCCATTAAGGGCAAGGCTGTTCCTCTTCTTTGGTTATTAGCACAACTGTGACTTATCAGGGGCAAGGGTATTCTTGTAATCCCTTCTACACCAACAATTTTACACCATTCCCTTGACTTGCCTGGGTCCTTAAGGTTTCTGAATATCTAAGAAAGATTCTCTAGCTTTCTTAGAGGATCTCTAGTTTCCAGTTGTGACTTGTTATCAGTATTGAAGGTTTGTCTCACTGTTAGGGGCCACTTCAGGACCTGAGCTTTCACATCCCAGCAACAGCTTGATCAGGACAAGGTACATCCAGTCTCCTGAGCTCTTAGTTATAAATCTTTCTGTGGAAGAACAAGAACCTTAAAACTTGCTATCCACAGAGGCAAAAGCAACAAAAGGGCTTGATGAAGGTGTGGCTATGGGATTTCCTAGCTCTTTTCATGTCTGCTGTCTCAAAGTAGGGTGGACTGTATGTTCAGGAAGCACAAGTATAGTAAATGAGTATAGTTGGTAGGATTTGGGAACCAGAACCTGGAGAATGCCTGTGGGAAATTCACACTTAACAGCCCCAAGCAACCTGATATGACACCTTTTAACATAAGATGGGTAAAGTCACAGTCTGCTGACATCACCAGTCAGTTCTCAGCCTCCTGGGATATCAATTGCAATCAAGAGGCCAAAAGCAGCTTGATTGCTCTTGTAGGGCTCATGAGAGACCAGCAACACGTTCTTCCCAGAGAGCTCCAGTTTTTATGAATCTGTCTCTGGCACTAAACAGTTCTCCTGGGAACAGTTTTAACCAGCTGTGCAGTTACACCTTGGCTTCGGAAGCAAAGAATTTTAGGCAGGAAACAGAAATTTCTGCATTTCTTCGGGAACTCACAGTAATTAACAACAGTGCCAAAACTTCAGAAACTGTATGGCAGAAGACTTAAGCTGCTTAGATAAAATCTGCATTAGAAATCCAAGTTTCACTTAATTTTCTTAAATCTGAAAACTTCTAACAAGCTCTGTCAGACCCTCGAACTTTGTGATGAACAGCAGGATGATCCATGCTTCATTTATCCTCTTGTCTCCATTCTCATTAGTACTCAGCATAGGAAAAATTAACTGCAATGGTTATGTCATATGCAAAACAAAAAGTTTTGCAAACAGAAGGAAAATTACCCTTTGGAAAAGTTCTTCCAAGTAATGAAATCAGCAGAGATTACTATTTTAATGTCACAAAAAAAGGAACACAAAAATGGACTTATGCTTTTCTCTGCCATGTATGGAAAATAAAATGTTGTTTTCTCCCCAGCAAAGCTCTCTTGAGACCCTGATCATTCTTGCAGAAAACCTTGTTTTTCATGTGCCTAGTAGACTTCCACTTTCCTAGGAAACTCTCTTCCACCTGCATTCCTGATATTGCACAGATATTGCTCTTGGAGCTGAAAGGCAAAATTCCCTCCGTTCCTGAGGGACCACTGACTGCAGCCCCATTAGCCACTATCTTTGGAAATATCTGCAGATCCCTTGGAGCACTTCAGAGCTGCATTTGGCAGCAGCACTTGAGGGTCTTCACACACTTCTGGAATGCAATTTCTTCAATCACAAAGACATACACTTTGCAGTGTCTCTCCACAGCCCTAAATGTTCTACTCCAGCTCACAGCAGACCTGGGCAGATTCCTGTAGAAAAGGTGAAACCTATTCCCAGCTGATTACCAGGATGTTGGCCACTGGACCCTTCTGGCCTTTTTAATTCCCATTAAGGAAGTTGTGTGGTTTCTCAGAAATCAAGTTGATTACATTAGGTGAAATACATGGAACATTCCTACTTCTCTGTTATCAGGAGAATCTCATCTATGTATTGCCCTTGAGAATTTGCAATAATTTATTTCTGAGATGTATTGTTTGAGTCAGTTGCTGATAACTAATTATTTAATTGACATCACAGAAAAATGTGCAGCATGTGTCAGCTGTGCACTAAATATTCTCAAGTACTTGGGATATTTTGTTAATAAGTTTGTTTTTTCTTCTTAACGCAGCTGATTGTGATAGATGCATTGATGGTGTATATTGGACCTATCAATATCAGGACCCCTTAGAAATTCTGCCAAATATTACCCACTAGTGTCTGAGCACATCAATCTATTTCCTCGTTTCTTGGGCTTTACTATGTGAATAAATGCAAGAAGTTGCTGGTTTACTCTGAATCCTTCCTCCATTGTAGAGCCACTTTTTGTTCCATCTTCTTTCCCAATCAAAAGTGAATGCAGGTTTTGCTTGTTTGCCATTTTAAACTAAACTACATGACTCAGGTGGTGTCTTTGGAGGGGGAATAGTTTATTCTTAAAAGAGAAAGAAAGAGGGAAAAGACAGAGAAAAATGCAAGAGTAAGGGAGGGAGGATTCTGCTTTGCAAATGAGTGCACCCGTGTTTGAAAGTGAAGTTAATAGCTTGTATGTGTTCTTAGATATATAGATACCTAAATTAAAAAAGAAAAAAACAACTTAATTTTTCAAATACCAAGTATAATTTAGGCATAATTTATTTGCAGCATATGACTAGAGACACTGAAGAAAGAATTAATAGGTTCTGAATTTCTGATGAAAATCTTAGCTTATTAGCCAAGAACAGAAACCAGAGAAGAACCATATTTAACACATCTGTAAATCAGGGTGACACATGCAATCATTGAATCCATTCCAGCTCATTGAGTGCCAGCTTGGTTCCAGCTATTCTGTGTACTAATTGCTTATTTACTCTCTGATCTAATGTAATTTCCTTCCCTGTATAAAGCTCTGGAATGGTCAAACCTCAGCAACTTACCCAGTTTTTGAACAAAGTCCAAAATTATTATTGATCAAAAGATACTTATAGTACTTAATTATCTTCAATAATTAAACAACAGAGTTACATTATTTTCCAGTGTAATACTTTGATGGATAAATCAAATTTAAAAGCCCAAGGTGAAAGAGTAGCACTTAGGCTAAATGTTACTGATGATCACACCATTTATTTTAAAAAAGGTCTTTCATATTAGTCACCCTTTGTTCTGCAAACTCGAAAGCATCTGCTCTCCTACTCAGATGTGTCAAGCTATCTGAAGCACTATTTTTAGGCACTTTAAAAATGATTTAAAATTAATGGAAGTTACTATGTACCTAATATTTTGTAAATATCATAAATACTTGTTCCAGAATGAAGAGACTTGCAGTTTACCCTACTTTACACTAGTTTTTGCAGAGGATTAGAAGGGATGAAACTGCATTCATTGCATCTTCTAGATTTTTATCTCAGTATTTCTAATTGTTTTGGTCTGTGGTTAACCAGACGAAATATGCTATATTTTGGGTCAAAATAAGGAAGCATAACTGAGGCCAAGTTAACCTTTAATGATTTAGATCCTTAATATAGTTCACACAAATAAATATAATTAAATTAATTTACACCCTATAAGAATCTGACCAGAAACACTGAAATGGCAACTCTGAATCAGCACAGGTAAATGTACAGAGGTATGAAATACCCACCTAAGGAGAAAGGGATGGTGATTTCCATCTGCCTGAACAAGGCTCCAACAAAGCTGTTTTTGCAGTATTAGCTTCATGTTTCCTTCTCACTGCAGGTTGTGCACTGATTATATGTTTCTTTCCAAATATTGAATGAACTGCTGGAATTTGGTCAGATACATGATGTATTTTCTGGTCTAGCAAAATGAGTTGAATACGATCAACACAGGACTCTTTTTTGTTTTACATTTTCCTTGTTCTAAGGTCCTCCAACCAGAAAGGTGGCTTGTCATCTATTTAGCTTTGATTGCTTTTCTTTAGGGTTGGACTGATTTTTTTTCTGCCTGACTGGAAAAGGATGCATCGAGGCATATTTCTGAAATCAGAGGATATGTACATTACAGTAAAGCAATAAGTACATAGCCAGCAAGAGCATTCCAGGTGCAGAATAAAGAGCACAGTGGGAAGCAGCTATAAGCGGATCTTATAGGATCATTTCTTTTCCTACACCATTCCGTGTCAGAAATTGTTCTCCTGGCAGTTTGTCAGAGGGCATGTTAGGATGATGTGTTCTCCGAAGAACCTAGAAAAATAAAAGGTCTGCTTCACAACAATTTTATTTGGCAGATGTAATTTAAAATATTTGCATGTTAGAGGCTTGGTCTAAGGACAAGAAAGAAATGCTATCAATCAACTTGGTGCCTGGCAGATAATAATACTTCACTGTTTCTTCTTCTTCTTCCTTTTTTTTTCCTTTTTTTTTTTTCTTTTCTAATATATATATTATAGACAAGAATCCAAACCACAGAAATTAGCTTTGATTTCTCAAGGACATACTGCATTATGCACAATGCATGCATGCATCCAGACATGTCCCCAAAGCCAGAAGGCATTGCCAGGAGCATTCTTAGTGTTTCATTTCTGGCTTTTCAATGAGTAGGACATAGTAGGGGATCCAATTCACATGCAAGGAAAATGTGATTCTACATTACCTGAACTAAGCCAAGAGTCAGCCCTCCTTACAGCAAACTGTGCTTATTGATTTATTTGCCAGATGCATGAAAATCATTTTTTGAAATCTCCAGAGATAAAGTGCTCAATTTGTCATTGTGGTTTAGCCCCACTTGACAAGTAAGCACCACATGGTCACTCAGTCCTCACCCCATTCCCCACAGCAGGATGGGGGAAAGAATCAGAAGAGCAAAAGCAGCAACGTCTTTGCAACATCATTATGCTTAAACCAAAGTAGATGAGGTGTTTACAGAGGTTATGGCATCCATTTCAGCAAAGTGAAAGTAATGGCCAATTCAGGAAATACTATTTTGGACAAATGCTGTTGAGCAAATGAAATTACAGTGTCTTAGCAGCTAAGGACAATTACCAAGTATTATGTTTTATTCATGTAATTTACTGATGCCTTTGACCAGTCTGACATTATGAAGATTGAGTCAGTCAGAATTTATAGACAACAAGCAGAGTCAATGACAACTTGCCTCGTTAAGAAGAAATGTTGGATCACTAAAGAAATATGTTTAGTCATTTGCCTGTCAAATCCTGGTTTTAAAAAATGCTCTGAACTGATTTCTCCTCTTGAGTGAACAGGCTTGACATTTATTGTCACTATCTTCCACCTCCGGCTTGAATTGGTGGCATGATGGAAATACCAGGTACTGTACTTTGGTATGGGGCCAGGGTGGTCTTAAGGATGTGCAACCACATGCAAACACACAGACTCAGCTCTGAACTAAAGCATCACACCCTGATAGAGTAATTCACTGAAATTCAGTGTTTGAAATTAAATACCCCAATGAGTTTCCTTTATACCCACTATTATAGAGGTGCTTTCAGGTCAAGAAAGCAATCAGGGATTCAGATATTTTAGATACAAAGAGGTCAGAGAAATGCCATCATGCCTTGAATATATTTTGGGATGTTACATAGGACCCATTTTAAGTCAATACACAGATGTCAGAATAATTTTGTTTTATAGAACAAATACCTTATCCATAAGAACTGTAAAAAATAGGATCATCTCCTCTCACTCATTTCATACCTTCCTAACTCCCTAAAATGTGGGGGGTTTGGTGCCAGGAGAGAATTTTATGACATCACAAATTATTAGATAATATCATTTCAGTGCATGGCTTAGATTGGAAAACATTACAGATAGCACACAAAAGAAAAAATGGTTGCCAACATAAGCATCTCCAGATCTTGAGATAAATCTATAAACAAGAGATAATAGGTCAAATATACTGACTACAAATAAAGCAAGCTTCTGCAGAGTAATAACAATAATATCATAGCTGTCTGTGTCATGTCCTGTATCAGAACACCTCATCTGATAAATTTATCTTCACACTTTAGCTCCAGCTAAAATTGGAGATAAAAAAAACAAATGATACATGAGGACCATACAACAGCATGCCTTGTCTACCCACGTGGGAGGCTTTTTATAGAATCAGGCTTCATTTTCCTTCACTACTGTAATAAGTGACATTTAAAGGCATATACAGCACATAACTAATATAGAATACATTTGTTTCTGTATATATGCATATATATTGTGTGTGCTCATATGTAATGAGCTATAATAATCAAGCATATATCTGTACACAGGGTATTTTAATGGCTAAGAAACCTGTTGTAGTCAACAGTTAGTTTAGCTATGTGGATAATTTTAATAGACACATTACTTTAGAACAAGCCTTTACCATCTGTTCTGCCCTCTAATTACAAATGCAACAGAAATATAATTCACAATGGCATAATTAAAAAGACATAAGGAATTTAACTGTCTCTGGTCCCCTTTAATGTAGCTTGTGTCTGTTGTCTTTTCCTTTTGCTTCGTAGAACCCCTGAATAAGCCCAAGGAAAACTTTTTTTCTCTTAAGTTCTCTCCATTTGCATTTTTCCATAAAAGGCATTATTCATATAAGTAAGGTTACTGAGCATATGTGGAATGCATCTGAACACAAGTGCCTGCCTGCTGCCTATAAGCTATTCTTATATAAACACTTATAGAAAATGATAAACAATCCCTCTAGGTGTCTGGCCCTCTGGACAAAGTGCTGTCAGACATCACAAATTCAGGGCAATTGCATTTTTAAATCTGCACCAGCTTCCATGTACTCTGATAAAAATGTCCTTAACTGCTTCAAGAGAATTAATTGATTCAAGAGAATGAAAGTGAAAACAAGGGAGAAAGTGCAAAATAAGGAGATACAATCCAGGTATGGCAATTTAAAATAAACATGCAAAGTGTACTTTATACATCATATCCAATGGAAAAAGTCAAAAAAACAAACTCACGATATAGGGAACTCTAAAGATAATCTAAAGATAATAAAGCAACTCATGCGCATCATAAATTCAGTGTTCTTATTATGCTCCTTTGAAAGCATAAATATTAATTTGATAGGGAAGAGATGTAACAAAGAAATTAGAGGAGAGAAAACAGGGTAAATACAGGGTCTGTAAGTTACAGCCTGTATAGATCCCCTAAACTGCAGTTTTAATCTTAGAAGAACATTCAAAAATTTTGAGATCAAATTGTTCAGTTGATAAGTTCTAGTAATGTTGGCTTATTTTTGCCTTCAATGTCAGTCTTGGATATTCCACTGGGACTGACTATTAAGCTGTGTTCCCTTACTTTTTCACTCTTTTACCTGTTTTTCATTCCTTCACACATCAGCAAGGCCCATCCAACAAAGAATAGTTCAATTGCTTGTGCACCATCTTGTATACATGTGGGGAAAAAAAGTTACTGTTTTCTTTGTAGGAATTAATAATTAATTTTATGAAAGGGTATTAATCCAGATCTATTCCTTTTAGGAATATTTCTTAAGTAATAAGGTGATCTGTCTTAAGCTTTGCATTTATTCTATGGAGTTTCAGTTTTCTTCCTTAATGTTTTGCTGAGAATTTTACTATGAGAAACAAGCTAAATAAGCATTTCATATCAATATTGAATTTATAACAGTATGGAGGATCACTCTTAGCCATACTTTTGCAGTGGAACTAGTTTGGACGATATGCAACTTTATAGGACATTGACACAGACGTTTCTGATGAAATTTTAAAAGGCACTGCAATATGCAGAGTACAGATCTGTTTTCAAAATTTGCCTGTTTAACTAGATGCCTGGAAGTAAATCCAAAGGAAGTATTAAGAGCAACATCCATAATTTTCCTACTGATAGTAGTTTATGGCATGCAATACCACAGAGGTAAAGAACAGAATATTTCTACATGTCTCTGGTGAAATCAGTTTCCTTTTAAACATTATGTGCTGAAATGCTTCCATGCAGCCAGAGAAAAAGGGGAAAAAAAGGGGAAAAAAAGCACACCTAGATTAAACAAAAGCTTAGACATTACAGGAAAGCCAGAATACCAGCAGGTGTTCCTCCTCACTTTGTACTCCAGCCCAGGAAAATAAACTACCACACTACATAGAGAAAGTGTGAGTCACTGAACATTGTAAATTTTCCTAATGTATCACAGCTACAGAAACACCTGTGCTAAACACAGTAACATTGTGCTAATCCTCTGCGAGTATTTCAACAGCCCTCCAGTGTTTTCTTTCCTCACCAGCATGCTGGGGTGGTCAGTGTTTTTCCTTCTCTTCCTCTCCACATGGCTCCAGCGCCTGCAGGTTTGAACTCAGCCGGGGTCCCTGGCCAGTGCTGGCGCCTGCATGTCCTGGGGCCGGCAGCTCCCCAGCCATGGTGGCCAGCCCCAAACATCCTTCGTGGGCAGCACGAGGCCAACACCAGCATTTGCTGCTTCTGCTTCAGCCCAGCCAGGCACGGGGTACGCTGCTGGCAGCATTTTCTCTTGCTCTTTTCTTTCACTGCGTAAGAAAAGATGCTACAACTTGCCTGGGTGATGTGCTTTAAAATGGCTGCATGTTCAGAACAGTATTTTCATGCCATCCCTTGTGCTGATAAAGGCCAAAGCAGGTGCAGGGTGATCCCACCCAACACAGCTCAAGAGTACCAAGTGAATCGCAGGGAAAAAACAGTTTAAAATACAGGGGATAGCACTTCACTGCCTCTCCTGGAGGGCAGCCATCCTGTACAGTCCTGCTCCACCCACACATGCTGTGTCCATCCGCCATGGGATCCCCCAGATGTGCCATAGGGTCCCCCAGGTGTGCCATGGGGTCCCCCAGGTGTTCCACAAACTCAAAACCCCCCAAACACTGGCTCTGGGCTACTCCAGGGGCTGCCCCATGGGGGACGGAGGAAATCTGCTGGAGCACCTGGCCTCACAGATTTCCCTTCACCCACAGAGCTGAGCTCCAGGGAGCTCCTGAGCTCCTGTGAACCTCATCTGTGCGTCTCCATCCCTTCCAGGGGAAGCTGAAGGGGAAAAGCCTGCCTTGTGCAAGCCCAGGAGGGAGGAGAGAGCCCTTTGGAGCCCCACAGCTTCCCAACCCATCTGCCATCAACTCTTCTATTTGATAAGGAGCACGGGCTGGGAATGCCATGAGAGGACATTTAAACCTTATAGTCAGGATTTAAGCAAATGGCTAGTACTAGAGATTAGGCCAGGCTTTGTCCCTTTTGGCCTCATGGGTGCTGCACAGGCTGCACCAGGCCCACATGGAAGCCACAGCTCATCCCAGGGCAATAAGCTGATGGAGGCTGAGACCCCTCATGTCCCAGTGCACCTGGGGAGGCTCGGTCGGGAGGCAGAAATTAAAAGCACACAATTAATTAAAATTTCTTAATTTTAAGAAATTAAAAGATCAAGGCCTGTGATGCTGCTGTCTGTAAAGAGATTGCATGCAGCCAAGGTGCAGCTTATTGCACTGCTGACAGGCTGAGGGCTGAGGAGACAGAGAGCCAAAAGTAGCTTTTCTGTAGCTCACAAACATCACAATTTACACCGCAGCTTTCTCCTAAACTCAGGCTTTTCATCAGAGATCATTATGGTTCTCATCAATGAAAAAAAAACAAACTCAAAACCCCCCAAAAGTTCAGCACTTGCAGAATTGGTTACCCCTCATTCTTATTCAGGTTTAATTAAAGGCCATGAGCACCACTGTCTCATCTCCCTGCCTGTACACTGTTCCCACACCACAAGGAAGAGAATTCTGACCTGCAAGTCCACAGCTCGGATATATATCGTGAACACTAACTTAGGAATTATTGAGCTTTAAGGAAAAAAAGTGCCACAATCTTGTATCCATGTCCTTAACCATTTTTTCAGTTAATCTCTTAATAAAGTGGGACACTTGGAAGACATTAACGCAATTAAAGGATGCTAAGATAAAAATTCCAGTTGAATATTCCACACTGAAAAATGTTTTCCTTTTGGCAAAATAGATAAATTTTTGGTTTATAATAACCTCTATGTAGATAATAAATGGCAGTTTTTGCCAGTGAACTGAGAGGGAGAGGTCAAGAGGTACCAAGTGTAAGACTAAATGAATGAGTCACAAATGTCCCATTTACAGTTGTCAAGTGTGTACATACCACTTCTTCATTAATAAGTTGTTTTTAAGATAGGAGAGTATAACATGAAAGTAAAACTTACTGAATCAGTTAAGTATACTTCTTCACACAGAAAACTTTTTTTTCTGTGGTGAAAATTGTCCTGTTGCTTTCTGTAAAATATACTTTCCATAAACTCCAACTTGACAGGTCTCAGCTATATATAGCATACAACACTAAAGCAAGGAACACAAACATGATTCTACGGCAGCATTTTCAGAGTTGTCTGTTTGATTTTTGAGCTTACCTGCATTGCATTCCAGGGTCTGCAGCTACTCTGAGCTCACCACAGACACCTGGGGGATGGACTGAGGGTTGTAACACCGGTCTTGTCACCTTACTGGACGGGGAGCATCCCACCCTCCACCAAAGCTGACAATTTAGAATCCTTACAAGTGCACTGATCTCATTTTCCCAGTTTATAGACACAAGCTGACTCCTTCTGTCATGTTCTGACAGACAGAAAAAGCAGCTACAATATCAAGAGTGGATTCTGATTAAATAAGTAATTCTTTCATCTTCCACTGTAACTCTTAACAAGGCAAAATGAACCTTTTAAAAGATGTTAATATGTACCACAAATTAGGAAAAAATCCATTTTAACCTCTACCATAGTTGATATTTTAGTGGATTTACAAGACCCCATGATGTCACTCCTGAGAATTCTTTATTCCAAGTGGAACTCAACTATGTCCCAAAACCAGAGATTAAATCTGGTTTATCACCCATAGGTATTTAATAATTCTGCTTCATTGTCTGCTTTCTATTCTTATCATGTCAACAGCACAAAAAATTACTTGCTAATGGCAAAACCAGAGGAGAATTCAACTTCCTGCTGTCGCCAGTGCCTTGATTTATCTTCTATCATCTCAGAGAAATCGCCAGTTAAAGTCCACATTTTTGCCCTTATCTTCCAGCCTATTCAGGTTTGTGAAATAAGTCTTTCAGGCAGTTTTCTCATTGGAGATTGAGTTAATGAGCTCTTCAGAAAATCACTGCCTGAGTAGAAACACTCCTGGTCTGCAGCTCTAGAAAAACACAGTGTGGTAGAGTTATATTTTACTTGATCAAGTTTTTCAAATTCCTCAAGAATTTGATGCAGTTAAATGAGTGGACACATGCAAGTGTCCCTTTGATTGAGGAAATGCCAAAATTCTTCTGCTTCTGAATGTTTCTAATGCTTCAGAAGTTGTTTTGAAAGAACAATCCATATTCAAAGACTTCTTTCAAAGGACTCAGCTTCAGAATTACTCCTTAGATTCATGTGTCAGACTGCAAGGTAATCAATCTCACAATTGCCATTTACAAAGACTTTGTTTTCTAAGATAATTAGAGTTCTTCAGGAGTTGTCCAAAGGTATTGATAAAAAGCATCAATAAATCTACTGCTGCTGTTGATTCAGATTTTGCTCACAACTTACTTTCCTGAGGTTATATCTCAATGAACTAGAATCAGGAAAAATATTACAAGGTCAGGCTGTTTCATCAAAAATCTGTAAAGTTTAACTAGGACGCCAATATTCTTTTGCATCATGTACCTTTAATTACCTCTTCTTAAAAAAAGAAATACCCAAGGAAATTATTACGCTGAGCCAAACTTAATTTTGTTAATCTTATAGCCTCTCACCATTAATAACTTTATACCAGATGCTCCAGCAAGACACCCAAGAACCTCAGGAGACTGCTTAACCTCCTCAGTAGTGCACAAAAACACATTCTGTGAATGGACTGGGGGCCTTGGAGGACAAACTTATTTTCCTTTGCATTGCTACTTTATGTAACCCTTTGATGCAATAAGGAGCATGAAAGAAAGTTTTTAAGACTGTAATATCTTAATTTACTAATACAATGAAAATAGAATTTTTTTTTTCTAAATAATACACATTGACCAAATCTATAGTAAATTTATTGGAAAGACATTAGATCATTTTGTTGTCATGTAATGATTTTCTACAAAAAATGTAGAAAACAACTTACTTGTTAAACAAAGCTCTCTTCCTGTGTTGACTTGTGCCAGTCTGAACACTGACAACTGTATTTGAGGTCTTAATATATGCAAAATATCAAGGCAACTTAGGACCTTGAACTACAGCCACCTTCCTCGATACACCTGGAAAAAAGACACTGAAGTGAGTGGAAGTTCAGCATCCGCAGGATGTCAGCTTCAATAAGGTTGTTGCAAGACAGGTATAAACCTTCAGCAAGAGCTTTGTAGCACCTTGTGGACCTCTTTGTCCCTCCTCTGCACCTGGAGCACAGTTCATCCCTGGTTTGTCACTTCACTCTGATTACAATCAGTGGACTCATCCAAGACTACTTTCACTTTTACAAGAGCACACTGGTGAATGTGACTATTCTCAACATTTCTCCAGCCAGCCAATACATTTGTCATCACTGCCATGTTGCACAGTGGTAAAATGCTGCTCCCCACCTTTGGGAACACCTGAAACACTCATACATGTATGTGAATGACCTGGTTTCAAGATCAACCACATGCCACTAGATAAATAAATTATTCAAATCACTCAGCATCAAAGTAATGCACACATTGAGCTCACAGGACAGTTTATTGCACTCTCAGTGACACACAGAACATCATTTTTCACCTTTGGCACTTAGCTCATAAATTCTCCAATATCCTGTAACTGAGTAACTGAAGCTGTCAAGTTCATACTTTGTATTTCAGTTTATTCTAATATCAAGTGCCCACAGTCTGAACTTGATTTTACTGCAGCCTACTCCAGATTTCCTCAGGATAAGCCTGACCACCCCAGCTTCAGCTTGCATGGAAATCCACCAGAGGGAAGTTTGAGCACATGAGATTACCAGTCACCTTTATTAAAGAACTTTTCTTAGGTAACCAACTTCCTTTGTCAGTCTGAGGTCTGTGTGTGTACTACCTATACTCACACTCAGAGAGACAGGCATTTCCACCAGCTCCTTTGGGGCAGCATAAACACCAGAGTCACGGATGTTCTTGTGTGGAACTGCTGGGAATCATCACCCAGCTGCCCACATGGAACAACGTGCTCTCCTCAAGGCAGGGACATAAAAAGCTGTAGTGGAACTCTACACAGTAAACAGTTCAAAGAAAGATAAGAAATGCTAAATAGATCATGGCAGTAAACTCCATTATTATTTAAGATATTGTAGACAAATAATTTAAATGAAATAAAACCCAACACATTGGTTAAGAATATTATGGGGACTACTCTGTATTTATCGCACAAAGCATTATTTCCCCGTGCTTTAATTATCTTTAAGAAATTGAATTTTATCATATTCTGGCAATGGAAGGCATATTTTATTCTATTTTATTATACTTTAAGGGTGTTTTTGTGGACCATCTTATATATTACTTATGTAAATTTTTTATCCCGCTTAAACATTGGAAGAAATTTAATGGTGCTAAGTCACAGTAGGGCATTTTAGTGAGGCTATTCCAGTTTTTTGTTGGGTTTTTTTCAGTCCTTACTGTTAAAATTCAGAGTATTTCTTTCCTCTTTCTTCCCTCTATGGAGACATTGATGATTTGTCCTGATTTTGGCAGTAATGACAGCAGAATTATACAACCCTTTCACCACTTCAGTTTCCCTAGGATTAAGGAATGTGATAGTATTGCAGCATTCCCAAAGTGGGTCAGGACTGAGAAGTTGAGTTTTTTGTGTGTCACCAATTCAGAGATAAATCACGATGATGCCACTATAAAGAGGCTATATTTTCAACAACAGTGACTGCCACATAAATGAGTTTTAAAATTGTGCTATGATATCTTTGAAGTCATCATTATCAGTGCCAAAAATCTTCTGGATCTAAATTGCATGTCACGTATTTAATCTACATAGCATGTGGAAACAAAAAAAACATCTCTGATACCTCAATTTTTCCCTGGGGAAAAGCTCAGAAATTTTACCATGGTAAAACTGCAGGTGGCCATATGTTGAACATTAGATTTCCAGAGCCGGAAAAGCTGAACCCACATTCCAGAATGCACTGAGAATCCATATGCATATTAAAATTTTAGAGAGAACTGTTACATTCTTATTCTCAATGGATGTGTTAGTAGAAGTTGTGACTTTAAGTACCCTTCTGGTAAAAAGATTGCTTTGTAATTTGAAAGCACTGCAGACATGACAGATGTTGGGGATGCCAAGCCTGGCTTTTTTGATATATGGTACCATTGTTTTGTAAAAACTGTCTTCTCATTGAAGTTCTTTATTGTTAATACTCCTAATATATCACAGTAAATTTTAGTGTACAAAGTAATACAAATAGGAGCTATGTGTGCTAAACTGCTTGCAGAATTAGAGCCTATTTTTATTCTTTCTATTTTGCTACTCACGGTGAGCTGTGCATCATGATAAATCATGCTATGGGCATTCAATACAGCAAAAAGAGGAACTTTAGCACTTACTGAAGTAAGGATAAATGGAAAATTATTTTCATGTTCTTGTGTTTCTCCTTTTGATTCTCTGGTCCCACTGAGAATTTTAAGAGCAGATCATGAAGTACTCAATTCTTGGAAAATTTAAATATTTTAAGAAACCCATTGTTTCTTTGCAAAAATAACACAGCATCAGCATCACTAATTCTTTATTTATCCTCAGTTTAAAGTAGACCATTATTTTATTTGAATTCCAGCACAAATTCCAGATTAAATATTAGATGTCTCACACCTGTCCAAAGTGAATAGATAGACATATTCTCCTTCTACCTGTTTATAAGTTTTTCCACACATTTTTCTCACCTTTCTGTCACAGAGTGATAATGGATTTTTGAGACATATTAAATCCTTAAATATGCACAAAGTGAGGCAGGGGGGCAGTTAATGTGGCTCATTTACATCAACTACAGTACAAAAGAACAGAAATGAATCCTGGAGTCACAGTGAAACAAGGCATGTTATTCAGTGGAAATGATGCACTCCTGCCAACAGAGATAATTATAATATAACTTAAAACAATTTCTGGGTACATAACTCCTGCCACTACTCTATGTCCTACAAATCACACTAAGATTTATGACAAGATAAAAACCTTAGTTATATCAAGCATATGAAGATGAATTAATTTTAATACTCTTGGCTTACTTTAGATGATTTTTAAAAGTAGCCAAATGTTACACTTTTAAATATAGCGTGAGTGCCACTTTGAATTTATCTACAACCAGTTTTTTGGCACGCAGCGTAAGTTTGATTTTGCTCAATTATAGTCCTGCATTGCATATCGCGAGGTAGTCTAATTGCATAATATTAAGACTTTTGAATGCAATATATCAGGTAATGATTTACAAATTGGATCAAAACAGAAAAATTTCTGTGTTGATAACTTTAGCCATATTTCTAGTCATGTTTCAAATCCAAATATGCTTCCATTTTCAGTTCTAGGTTTGCCACAACAAATCAGAATGATCTGTCCTGGAAAAGTCATCTCCTCAGGCTGAACACATACGGTATAATAGTAGAAATAAAAAATTTTGCAATCCAACTCAGTATATGGTATTCCATTACATTAAGAGACTTCCTGATAAAATCAGCAAACAGACAACAAAGATTGATTAATCAATAAGTAGGCATGGCCTTATTACAGTGAACAAATTAGACACTCAGGATATATTGCTTCATAGGCAAGATTTTTCTTTTACAAATATTCTCCATAATTGATTGTAGTGACCTTTTGGCAATACTGAAAAACATCCTCAATTAATAGGCTTCTTTTGCAAAACAGATCACAGTGGGGATAACTACATGTCTTGCACAGCAAGAGTTCAGAGAAAAGGAGGAAAATGGTTTTTAAACTTGTTCAGTGGGAAGCAGATGAGAGCTTTACTTTCCAAAGCAGTATTTGTTTAATAAAAGCAATGCAAAGACACTTGAGCACTGATACAATATTTCTAGAGCCGCATCACCAGCTGAGTTCAAATCTCTCGGTCCCTCTGTTACGGGAGTGCTGAGGAATAAACTACAATTTCTGAATTGTTGCTAAATGCAGATCAGAACTCCTTTTGTTACAAAAAAAACCAAAACTGCTTCTCTTCTCTTTTCTCTCTTCTCTCTTCTCTCTTCTCTCTTCTCTCTTCTCTTCTCTGTCCTGGTCTGTTTGGTGTAGAAGACACCCAAGCACTACATTTAATGATGTTTTCACTGGTAACTGCATATAATTCTGCAACAAGCTCACTAATCAAATTAATAGAGCTTCTGTTTCAAAGCTTCTTGTTACTCCTCCAAACCTCAGCTTTCCAGATTATAAAAATGTTCAGAGTAAATTTTTTAAAAGACACAAGCATATCAATCTTATGCCAAGACTTGGGGACATCAGCTGAGGTGACTTGCTTGCAGGAAATGGATGCAAAAGTATTCATATTTTGTGTAGCTCATTTGTTCATGGAAATGGTAGGCCTTTTTAAAGCAATATGGAAATTGGTAAAGAATTGGGTGTTCAAGTCTGACTTCAAAGCTGAGATCTGGGAAATAAAAAAAAAACCCTAATGGAAACAGAAAATGAAAAGAAATAGTACTTTTGGTCAAAGGAAAAGTATGGAAATTAAGATCGTGTAAAGATTCCCCCTGCTTTGGACTGGGAAAAGGGAAAAGAAAAACGGCAAGAACAGTGCTGTAGTTTTTGGAAAGCAAGAATAACATTCACCTTCTGAATACCAAACCATCCATGAAAGAAAACTGCACCTTCCCTTTCCCACCTTCCAGCATACTTTTTCTTTCCATTTAAAGGAGCAGACCTTGCTGTGTGTTAGCACTGGAAAAGCTGCCTTTGGGGCACGGAGGAGATTTTGTTGTCATTTTTCTAACTCAAGCTGACTGGAGGGAGCAGCATTTTTAGATTAAGTCAGAGGAAGGAAAGATCATCTCCTTGGATGATGCTGTTGTCAGCTAACCCAGGAAATTTCAAATAAATTTGCAGAGAAGTTAAAGACAAACAGGAGGACAAAAGTTAAAATACATGTTAAGACAACAGTCCATCCCACATGGAACCCATATGAGCCTTGTCTGAGAGCTGAATAGAACTATATTCTCTCCAAGACAGATAAATAAATGCAACAAAAAATTCAATCCATTTCAGAATGAGCTTTTCCCTTCTTACTCAACAAGGCTTACATTGATGGCCTTGTGTGCATTTTTTATTAGTTTACAGGCTGTAAACTTTTCAGTGTGGAATGTCCTGAAGGAGATTGTGTCTGTAAACTTCTCTTTCTTTCTTTCCCTCTTTTTAAATGAAAGCTAATTAGACTTGATTTTAGTCCTTCCTTTCATAAGACTCAAGTCTGCTGGTTTTGTGTTGTAGCTTCTGGCAACACTATGATCAAGTGTAATAAAATACCGTAAAGTCCAGAAGTTGTTAATTTAAACAACTTCTTTTTTCCTGCCCAGCTCCACAACCACCATTTTTTCCATGTCAGTTTTGCACAGATTTTCAGGCACAGCATTTGTATTAAGTGGCCTGTCAGGAATGAAGGAAGGAAAGAAGGAATCAAGGAAGGAATCAAGGAACCAAGGAGCCCATTCCATTCTTTATATTAATAGAGAACATGCCTTACTGGGAGAAATCCAAGTGCTGAAATAGAGATTCACAGTTACAGAATCCATTACACACTGCTTTGAGCCCTTGTCACATTCCATAGACGTACCTGAGGTCCATCTGGAAGTTAAATGCTAACGTGAAAGGAGCATTCTCACCATTTTTTTTTCTCAGTCCCATCCACCTCGGGATTGCTAAGGTTCTGCTGAGCAAGCAGCTCAAGCCAGGCTGATGCACCAGCACCATCCATCACCTTCTAAAGCTGACATACTGAATCCATTCTTTCTTCCCCTTCCCATGAACACAGTAAACTGGCAATGACCAAACAAGAATGAGTCACTACAGCCCACATAACTGCCTGAAATATTTGTCAAGCTGGAGGTGCAGAGAAACAATTCCTAAAATTTCACTCAGTTTCATAAAAATACAAGGGAACCTTCAGCTCGTGCAGCACAGTGGCTGTTACAGGATACAATGTGCACTGCAGAAAACACTCAGCTGCATGGCTTGGATCATTAAAATAACCCTCTGAGTTTGTGGATAATTGTCATTCTGCACATAATCCATGGCTTCAGTTTTAACAGATCAGCAGCAAGTGAGCTAAGAGTCTATTCACCTCAATCCATGACAACTGGCATACATCAGAGCTTTTTAGGAGCACAGATGTACACATCTTCCTCTCCTAGACAAACACAGAAACCTCACACTAAATGTCAAATAACTCTGGTCAAGTTATTCACAGAAATATCACCAGTTATATTCAGCTACCTTTAAGGCAATCTGTGCTTCCCAGTAAAATCAGAAGACATTTTGAGAAATCAAGGCTGATTTTGAATAGTGACACAAATATACCTGGTTATACCATGTTCCCATACTTATTTTTCTCTACATTTTGTGGTGGTAATTGCTTGTCTAAGATTATTGATTCAGAAAGGCTTTCTCTGACCCTCACCACAGAGTTTTTGCTGGCATAACTATTTTGTTAAATGGCCTGATTTATTCCCTTTTAGGTTTGGAAATGGGTCCAATTTCAAGATGTCATCATTACATGCAGTGATAACAGGAAAAAGAAGACCTGAAAACGTCTATCTTTGGTTTCACCTGGTCTTTCAAGGATGTGACAAACACTAAACACAAGCAGATATTCAATTTATACATACAGTGGAAAGGTTACTTGAGCTTAGTACATTGACGTTCATGAAGTACTGGCAGCACATCCTGTGATATCTTGATTCACTGTATAAAGTACCACCCTGGAATTATACTGAAATACAGCATTTCTGGAAAGTTGCCTGCAAGATGAAGGTAAATACTTTATTTGATAAGCATGCTTGCTTTCCTTCATACAATAATTCACAGATATCCTGTCAGATCAGCCATTCTGTGTGGCTGCCTCTGCTCTCTTTGCCTTGATATCTGAGCATCTCCCAACATTACAGGAATGCTATTTAGAGTCTAAATGTAGATTTTGTGAAACTATGGATATCAGGCAGATCCATAACAATTATTAATGACAAAAGTTGTGGTAAAGATGCAAATTGAACTTTTCATCCTCAGGGAAAGATTTCCTTACTAGTAAATTATTAGTAATATACCTCCAGAGGAAATAGTTTAAATTGAAGAAAAAGATGTATATCATCTTAATGGATCACATCTCTAATGTGATAAATAAAGATCCCTTTCTCAAGACTTGTTCTAAAAAAAAGTTTAAACCAAGCTGAAGAGGATATTTCGGCATGAACGCCCAAATTTTTAATTCTTTTTTCATCAGTGCTTGCCTGGTGTCAGATAGCACAGTATTACAATTATCTCTCTTGCTTTGTTGGATGTGTTTCTTCAAGGTGAAGTCTGGATACTTTTTGCAAGACCATGATACGTGCATCATAAATACACAGGTCACCATGGCTGCATCTGCAAAGACAGGAAAAGCCACCTTGGTGACTGCTACACAAAAATTATTTTTAGCAACTGCTGGTGAGCAGGTTTTGAGTTTGTGTAAGAAAATGAGGAAGACCTGTGAGCCAGTATTTTCATGATAAAGACACTCTCCAGAATCAGACTGATGGAAAGCTCTGAGACGGCCCCTGCTCTGGGAAAAGAGTTCCCTGTCTTCTATCACAAACACACCAAGATCTGCCTCTGGGCATCTGCTCCTAGCTTCTTTTCAATTAAAACTACAAGCCCAGAGTTCAGGCCAAATACAGAAAATTTCACTGACATTTTTACAATGTTGGAAATTTGAATTCTTTTTTGATGCCTCATTTGATGAAAACAAAGCAATCCCTCTAGTCATGGAGATTTAAAAACCTCTTTAAAAGTGTGGGTTTATACAAAATTAAATTAATCTACTGCTATTACTGACATGTTTTCAGCTGATTACAACATGGCTAATTTCCCTACTGACAGACTGGGAGGTTCTTTCCCATTGGGATGTTTCCTTCCACAGCCACATTCTGAGGCATCACTTTGGCTCTGACTCCAAAGGAAGAGAACCACCCACTGAACCAGCTCCTGTGGAATCCTGCATTTTCCTTAGAGAATCTCCTCAGCCTAAGTTCTGGATATTTCATGTGAGTATAACCCAAAACTAAATGTTAAAAAAGAAAAACAACATATATATACATAAGATAGACATATACACTAAACATATGGAAAATGCATTGCTGCCACATGCAACTGGAGGTTATTACAGCTCTCTTTAGAAAAAACCCACATAATTTATAAAACATACGTGCTGCTTTCATGCTATTCCCTTTCCTTACCTCTAACAGAAAACCCCAGAGAAAGCAATTTATGCTTACAAAAAACAGCAGCATCTCTTGTAAAAGATAAATGCCAAATTATATAGTGAGTAGGAAAACATAGCACTGGTTGGTAGCCCACTGGAAATGTATTTTTTTTTCTCTCTAGGTTTTCTTTTTTCTTTCTTTTTTTTTTCCCTTTCTTTTTTAAAATACTCTTATCTCTTCTCAAACCAGGAAAACCCTGGAACTGACTATGAATAAAATCCTTATGCATAGATAGGAAGAAGAGATTTCAATTTGATGAAAATGTAAGTACATCTTTTAAAACTCATGCCTAATGGAAGTCCCCAGGAAGATATCTGACAATGTCTCCTGTTGCCAGTTTAGAAGAATAAAATGAATATCAAGTATCTTGTTTAAATATCTAATAGCAGTTTTGTTTTGACAATTCAATATTGAAGGAAGCAACTTGTTTGTTTAAACTGCCACCAGACTAACAGGGCAAACAGGTTTTTCAGTGGAAGTCACACCAGAAATTCAAAAAGAAATAATTACAAGAAATATAATAGCTTTGGAAAGCCAAGTACTATGTCAGTTCTAATAATCTTTTTTTCTTCTTAGCAAATGAGGAGCTTTGTAAGGTGACATTGAAATTAGAAGAAATAGGGCTTCTCATAATAAAGCTACATAACAATATTGGCTCTATCCCTAAATATTTGTATAGAATTAAATAACATTCGCCTTCATTATTATACTCCTCAGGAGTCATTCATGATATACATAACAAATCAATAAATCAGTAGGAATGCCTGGCAGTGATAATAGGCTTTTAAAAAGAACAAATACAAGGATTAAAATCCTAATTATAGCGGAAATAATGAAGGTGTATGATGGAACACTAGATTATATATTGCTAAAGGTGTCCCATTTAGTTACTAGCCCTGCATTTTCATTCTTAGAAAGGAAATTTACCTTTAAAGCATCATATTTATCTGACAATACTGAATGCATTATAATCCCAGCTAGTGCATTTAATGGTTTTGTACTCTGTTGACATTAAACCTGTTGGACAGATTTACCTCTTCCTGCTGTAGCCATCTCATATGTTTGAGACACAAAGCAGCCAAACTTGGTTTTTCTTGCCAGCCAAGTGTCCCCCAAATTCAGAAAGGGTCAAGTTTTCTTGTCCAAGCCCTTATTCCAACTGCTTTTGGCTACACAGATTCCCAAATGCAATTGGACAAGGAATTTGCTGCCTCTATGGTGAGGCACTGTGAAATATTTGTACATTTGCATTGTAATGCCACTATTAAATATTTCATTTTAGGTTCTCATTTCCACAGGCTTTTAACAAAACCTTGTATTTTAAGTGAAATCTTATTAAACCTTAAGCTCACTAATTGGTAAAGTATTCATACAGCTTAAATAATGACATAGGAAGAAAGAAATTTGGAGGCAGAGATCAAGGAGAGGAAAAATAACCCTGCTACAGTGGAAAAGTGATGGCAACTGAATGAGGCAAGTGAATGAGGCATGGAAAGTGTTTTAGACAAAGCAGCAGTATGAACAAAATTCTGTTAGACTCTGGACAGAGACAGCAGGAATGAATGAGAAACAGTAGGTAGGTGCTAAATGGAGCTGGTTACAAATTCCCATCCTGCCAAAATGTATTTGCTGTACACAGTATTTTTCATTGATGTATGTTCTATTTTTGTTTTCCCACTCACTTATTTCAGGGTATTATTAAATGAAAAGACAAACAGCAGATGACTCTGAATTTGACCTTGAGATGAAAGCAAACCCATGGAAGTTACCATAGCAGGGTTTTTTTGATTTTGCTTTTATTTTAAAAAACCTCAGTTTTTTTAATGACTGAAAAAGCATGTGATACCATATGAAATGTGGTTATTTAGCTCAAGATGCTCTCACCAGTAGGGTTTTCAGCCACTCCCCTGAATTGAGGCCTTCAAATTTTCCCTTATACAAACCTGCAGCATTTATTTCTTCTCTGTCCAGGTCCAGTGAGAATGAAAAATGGTTTTATTCGGCCTTCACTTCTCCCCACTTGAATTAGTAAATGTCTCATCAAAATAAGACAGTGTATACAGTCACAGCTCTTCTCCACAACTAGACAAAAGTTCATCAGGGTTTCTTGTTTGGTGTGGGTTTTTTTCAAAGAAAAGCATAGGTTCCTGAACCTGTTGCCTGCCTGTAGAACTCACATCAGTGATGCCCTGATGCACTAAGTTCTCCAAGCCTGATTACCTCAATCTGCCACAGCTATGATGAAAAGAGTTCCTGATGTTTCCCCATGTTGCCAATGGGAGAGGAAGAAAAATGCTTCACTTCCTTTGGATAAAAGCTGACACCTAAGGTGCAAATACTTTGATTTCAAAGTAGACCCCAAACTGTACCATCCCATAGCTGGGCCTCGACCCAAACCAATCCAGCTGGAGCCCAGAACTGCATGTCCAGGTGTTGGCTGATGCCTTGCAGCAGAGCTCTGTGCAAGCTCTCAGCACTGCTCACATTAAACCTGCCCTGGCTTGTACTTTACACTGCCTGACTATAAACTACACCTTTACTGCCAAACCAGCTCTGATGGTGTGGCTTTTTCTAACAGAAACTGTAATTCAGGAGGATTTGAGCTGTCCCCTGTAGATTCCACAGGACTATGCTTGAATGTCTGTGGCTCACTGTGAGAATTCTCTCAGCAGACAACTCCCCATTGCCACAGCAACTTCTCAGAATCCCTTACACTTCTTTGGAAGGCAGAATTTGGGCCATACAAGAGACTTTCCACTCCTGGAATTCCTTTTCTTCAGTACCTCTTCCTGTCAAAGCTTTTATAAAACAAAAATTACCTGAAAATATTTAGGAAGTGTGGTTTTACATCTCAATTCCTGTGATTAGTGTCTAGGATCTGTCTCTTATTTACATCAAATCCTACTGTCCAAAGTTGGTAAGCCCAATAGGGATAAACATATATATATATAAAATGTGCCTACAGATCCACAGATATCCTGGCAAACAAACTGATCCTCTCCCACCTTTCCCCCAGCTGTAAGTCTCTGCCTCAAGAGTGGTTAAGCCAAGGATGGCAGTGAATGATTTTTGGCTCTTGACATGAGTGGGTGGAAGCAGAGGGACCTATAGGTTACATGAAGGTTCCTTTAGCTCCTCAGTGTATCCCAAGACACACACAGGTGTCTCCTGCTTTGGGGGACAACCAGTCACCCGAGCCAGCAGCTTGCACGGTGAGAATCCCAGCTTGCCTCTCCTTTATTTTGTAGAGGGACCAGAGCAGCTCTGCACACTGCTTGCCTCAGGAAATTATTCATTGTATTGTGCTTGTTTAAAATCAAGAGATATCTAAGAAACTGTTTACCAAATGCAGTTATTATTTCTCCATTTAACAATGTTTTTATGGGTGTTTTTATAATTATAAAACCAGTATTTCAGTCATCACATTTTATTGAAATGTACTTGCTCAGCACGTCATATTCGTGGGGAATCACAATATGGACAAAATGTGTGATTTAGTTGGTGCTGCCTGCTCTCTCCTACTGTTACAGCTGGAGAAGATGTTATTCCTGAAGGTTGCTGTGTTCCAGGCACAGACATAGGAAGTAGCTAACTTTTCGTTTTATAACTGCATGAATAGTTACAGACATTTAAAACTCCAGTTACATTCATTGCTCCATTTGCTCTACAGTTTAAAGGATAGCTCATATTCCTTTTCATTTAAAGGACAAAATATTTCCTTTTTAGTTTGTTTTGGGTCATATGAGTGAACCCAGCATGCCCCTCAGAGTGGTTATGTATCCCCAAACGATCCTGCTATTGAAGCTGACCATATTTTGATGGAAAGCATTCTTTGACTAGAAATTCCCTGTGGTAGTATCTCAGAGCATCCAGCCTAAATCTCCTTAGCTTTTTTCTTCAGGAAAAAAAAAAAAAAAAAAAAAAAAAAGAACATATTATCAGTGTTATTAATTCAACAGTCAATGTAATTCATTCAATAACCTGAAGCAGGTGTTAAAAGACTTGACAGACTACATTTAAATAGCAAATCGCATATTTTAATTCAGTTTCTTGTTGCAAAACAGGATTTTTTTGAATAACAGGATCTTGAAATAACATTAATATTTCCAGAGATTGAAATTATTCTAATTTATAATGGACTCTAACCTTATTATGGTTAGAGGCTCAATAAGCTGTTTATTTGATCAAGTAATCCTTTAGGCAGAACTATTAAAACTTTTAAGTTTGTTTTTAATAGCTTCTGCTGTGGTAACATTTATGTTCACCCAGCATTTCTGAGGTTTTCTATTTATTCTATTTAGCTTTGACCATATTACCCTACTTCTCCTTGTTACAGTACATCAGACCACATTTGTCTCTCTGTTTAGTAAAGACACCTGTTGCATTTGCTGACTAGAAAAAACATGGAAATGATCACTGGGTGGGTGTGGATCCTATTTCATCATTATCCGCAAAACATATCTTCAATAGCTGCAAATTAATAAACTATTTTCAACTGAGGATGGGTATTCAGGTCTTCATTCTGAACAACTGGCACATCTCTTCTTTTTAAGAAAAGCAATCCCTAGTCACATGCTACCCCCTTAGGTTTTTTAATAAGGTAACCATTATTTATATTGGAATATTTCTAATATTCCATTTATGTAGCCATATTCCATTCCATATACAATTAGATCACTTCAGAGCTAGTCTTTATCAACAATATCTGGATCTTTCTGCCTGTAAACAAGAGGAGACAATCTACAGTTTCCCCAAAAAGAATGAAGTCCAAAGAAGTTCTTATTGCTGAGGCTGACTAATCATTTTAGTGTTAAAAACTGACTCTGTAAACTTTGTAAGGACTTTTGCAAAGAGGTATTCAGTGCTAAAGTCAATCCTGAAAGAATATCCAGACTTAGCTGGGAGTCTTTCTGCATGAATTGGGATGGAGAATACTTCACTAAATTTGAGTTTTTATGTAAAGTTTTTGAGTTGGAGATAGGAACAAGAACTGCAGAGGAATCACTGATGCAGTTCTGTACAGGATGATCAATATACAAAAGTCTAAGGTACAACTTGAGCACCTAGACAAGAACTGTATTATTGCCTGCTCCTTTTCCCTCATCTATTTTGGGTAAACACTGGTTGTTAGCCAAGAAATAAAAAGGCACCCAACACTTGTGTGCCAGATGTGCCTTGGTATGGCAGGGCAATCTACCTGCAGAGTGTGCTTCATACCTTCTGCTTTACAGAGCATGGATGGAATAAATTATACAATGCTCTTGGTCTGATCTCACAAAGTCATTAGCGTGAATGAATTTTTTTGCACAACATCAACACTTCAGAGTGGACCCCTGAGTCTCCTAACACAGGCATGAGTAAAAACTTCACAGTGCCTTTAGTTTTTTGCCAGAGTATTGTGATAGAAAGGGAAATGTCTATATCTAAAACACAGCTGGACCCCAAAGGTCTCTCAAACACTACTGGTTTGTAAGATTCCTAGGTAATCAATTAGACCATCCTGTTTTTTTCTTGGAAGCTGTTTGGCCAGGAGGAATCAGGTGAGAGGAATTGTTTCACCTTTCCTGATGAAGGTCATTGACTATTGTCTGACAAGTCAGCAGTAATTAGACAAAAGTGCATGGCAAGCCTTAATAAATAAAGCTGTTGCTCTGCTCTGCAGAATTGTGTCTGGCACCCACAAGAAAACTGAGCTGAAATTAAGTCTCCATTCATTACAAAAATAGTCTCACAGTAATTCAGAGCTATGGACTGTCTGTTGTTTGTCAATGGTATTGAGTGGCTTCTATCTACTATAACAAATCACTCAACAGTAAAATAAATGGTAGTTGATTGTATGCCAATGGTATATTTAACAGTACTCTATTGTATTGAATGCTGCTGGAAATGTAACAGGTCTTGATAGGGGGAAAATACATGCTATTTTTAAAAATAAAATATTGATGTAATTGGCTTTCCCACCCACAGTGCTTCACAAGCCTAGAAGCAAGATTAGTTTAATAGTTCGTTAGAAAAGTTAGGGAGATTGGAGAAAAAGAATCTTGTTGACTCCAAGGCATTTTAAAAGTATGTAATTAAAAAGAACAACTATCACAGACCCCTTTACAATGAATTCTCAGATTTTCCTCTGCCTCCCCAACAGTTATAAAAAAAATCAAGTAGCATCCTACAGTGCTAAAAGAAAGAATGGAATAGTAATGTTCCTCCTAATGAGCACTCTCCAGCAAAGAGGAGCAATCACAGAACTAAAGCTGTAATCATTCCTTACTGGCAGCCAGTTTTACTGCCTGACTGGCAGCAGGCAGGACCAAACAATGGAGGATGGTTTGCACTTACTGCAAACTTACTCTCAGAGGGTAGAATTTTCCCTGCTGTCTTCTCTGCTTGCTGTTCTGCATTTAGGTCTCATTAGGTCACAAGAATACTTTCTCCTCCCTCACTTTTCTTTCATTTAATCCCAGCAATCTGACTTTTTGAGAGCAGACAGGTTGATAGATACTGCAAGGTCCCATCTGGTTCAGTCTGGACCAACCAAGGGAACCTAAAACTGCTTTTATTTTCATGTCTGTTAGAAGAGTAAGACCATCACTATTTTCATTCTTACAGCAGATGAACAGCACAGCTCTAAGATCATGATAAAAACTTCCTTTTGGGGACTCCCACTTGTAATTTCTGTGGCAAACAACAAATTTAGGAATATTTTCTTTGTAACTTTCCTTGCTGGCCCATGAGGACACATGTATTCCTCTGTCCAAGGGATACCTGGATGATGATCCAAAAAAAAGAAAACCATTGACATGGACTACCATGCTACATTTAGAGCAATAAAGGACAGCAAATCTTCCTTCTTTGAAACGTACTAATCAATGTTAGCTATCATACATCATAAAAACCTCAAGCAGAAGAAAGTGTTTTTCTCCCAGCAGGAAAAATAATAAAACCAAGCAGGACCAGCAACAATGGGAAGATCACCTATTGAAACAGTTTTTAAATTGCCAGCCAGCTGATAAGTACTGATCTTTCACCTGGCCCAGCTGGAGAATAGGGTAGCATTTAGAAGGTTTCTCTCTTCCCATAGTTTGCATTAATGAAATTTTCAGGACTTCAGTATCTAGATAATTTTGATCTAGAAAAACATAACTAAATTAACAAACAAATGAAAGATAAGCAAACACATATGTTTTCCTTTGTGTTTCCTTTTCAGGTGTGAAATAACTTAAATATTTCCAGTATACTGTTTGCAGGATCAGGAGAGAAGAGAGAAGAAAAGGAGACAAATTCTTACAGCCCACTAGGATCAGTGTCCTGGTTATACATATGAACATTTAAATCACACTCTACTTTCAAATCCCCATCTGACATATCAAGTAACTGCTCAATGTATACATTTTACTTATACCACTAAAAGGCAGTGAAAACACAGCACTGTGCAAAATACATGGGAACACATGCACACACAAAATATTCTCTCCCCTCCTTCCTCTTTTCCATGTCCCTTACAATAATAAATTAAAATAAATAAATAAATAAAACCAGTCCAATTATTACAAGTAATCATCAACCATCATCTTTTCTCTCCTATCTTTACAACATGACTGTTTTCAATAGTTATTAGGAAGTGGTTTAAGAAACTTCTAAGAGCAGGTTTAGCTCAGAATTGTTTAAGCTCAGGAGAAGTGGCACATTCCAAGATATCAAAAACAGTGAGACCAAGATATTTAGAAATGAAGTGATACAATGTGCAAAATGTATCCATATCATAGGCCAAATCTGATTCATTGATTATACTGACAAAGCAACATATACTCAAATATATACAAATACATTCATACTCTCCTTTTGATCTATGTGAATGGATCCGAGAGATTGAAGACTACATAAGCACAGGTTTGTGGAACTAATCCTAATTCTTTGTATACATACCTGGGGAAGAATGCAATTTTCACTAAGGATTCATCTTCATTTTACTATTTTGTCTGACTAAAAACAATGCAAGTTAAAATATATTTTTATTTAGACTCAGGTACATGGCATAGTAATTAATATACTTTCTCAGCAGATTGCTTTTTGCACTGCAAGGATTATTTCTATCAAAATTATTTTTAGATTCAGCGTGAGTCATGTGGATGCCAACAACATAATTAGAATAGAATTGATACAATAACAACCCACATAGTGTCTGATTATATTTCAATAGCCTTTTTTTTCCTCTTAAGCAAGCTTCTATTAGTAACATGAAACTGGAACATGCCGAGGGAAACAGGCACAGTGCTCTGCAGATGAGCTGGGGATTCTCAAAGAAATGCTCAAGTTTATAAACTGCAGAATGGAGAATCAATTTTGAAGCATGGAGAATACTTAATTACAGGAACATTTATGCCAAGAAAATGACATTCTGAAAACTCCATGCAAAACTGACACTGGCATCCCACTGAGAGGCATTTTTTTGCTTTCCATAAATAGACTGCTGGGCCCAGCTATTTATTGCCTGTGATACTATGAAAGGAGGAGCAGAATGAAGGTTTGTGAGGGTATTCTGTAGGCTGCATTCATTGAGAAAGTAGAAAACATGTACAATACTTAAAACTGCTCAAAGTCAGCAAAAAAAGGCCTGGAGCATTTGCCAAGCACACAGATCTGTGAGCTGGAGGAACAGGTAAAAAGAAGGTGAGTGGATGTGGCACAAAGTAACAAAAATATTCAAGCTATTTTATTAACCTCCTTATCAAAACTGGGGATCATGGAAGGCAATTACAAAGGGAGGGGTTTTTGAAGTGGTGATAGGAATGAACAGCTGTAAAGCAAGTCCTTTACAGGGTGGATGAGAATGGATGCAAATTCATTTTTAAAGCTCAATCCCTGATAGCCCAAATAGCCCCTCCAACAGCCTGGCAATGAAAGGGTGCATGACTACTGGACAGAAAGAACTCCTTGCCCAAACCCAGTTAAGGAGGCACAGTCCCTCTTGTATTCCTCCTCTATAAAGAAATTTGGGAAGCCTGGAGCCATCAGGCTGTCAGAGGTGGCATGACAAGGATGCCAGAAGATTTAAGTCAAATTACTATAGTTCCTACCTCAGCTCCTGGCTCTGAGAGCGTTGGTATGTATAAGTATTGAGGGGGGAGGAAGATGAAGATGATAGAGGATGAAATTAAAAAAACAATCTAAGTAACTCCCAAGGCATAGGGAAGAAGAATGAAAAGGGGAACCACAGAGTGGAACCACATCCATCCAGGAGAAAGCACTAAAAGTAACAATAAGAGTTACTAAGAGTTAAAGTAATAATAATAATAAAAGTTAATTAAAGTAATAATAGAAGTTACTAAAAGTAAATAATAAGAGAATTTTCGTATACTTTCAAATAATTTAATGTTTATTTTTGTCAAGTTTTTGTAATAAACTTCTGCAAAACCCTTCATATGCTGAAACTCAGTACTAGAGCAAAAATAGATCCTTTGAGAAATTTTATCTGTGACACCTACACTCATATACAAGTTAGTCAAAGATTCATGGAAGTAAGCAAATATAAGCATTATATCAAACACACCTAACAACAGGTTAAAAAATAAATTGCAATACGCAAGTGCAGACTTTACAACCAAAGATTATTAGCCTAACTCAGTTGAAAGATAAAAAGCAAACTTTCTGTATGATTGTACCATGCTAAAATATAAGTAAGGGGAAAATATGATCAGCCTCATGGGTTTAAGAAAACAGTTAATAAAAATCTAGTTAATTTTTTTATGATGAAAACAAACCTATCTTTCTTAATGGCAAAGACACAGTACTCATTGTAATCAATTTTTTATATAGCTTCTTTAAAGGAAAACTTATTGATGAAGATAAAATTTCATGCTTCTTAGCAGGCTGAAATTGGCTGATGATGGAAGCTACAGAATTCATTGCTTCAATTAATAAGCAATAAGTTAAGAGCAAAACTCTGCAAAAATTACTTCTAATCAGATTTTTTGCTTTGCTCGTTGGATAATTTTCAGATCACATTTCAAAGGAGGCATTGTAATAAAAAACTGATTAAATTGATATATTGTACAAGTGTTTAAGCCTGCAGAGCTCTAGCTCCTCTTAAGTAATACTGACACAATGAATGCTGATGCCAGTGTGTGCTAATGTCAGCATTAAAACATAAACTCTGTTTGCTTCTCAGCCCTGCCATTGGAACACCACAGCTGTCAATGTCCAGCACATTAAATGCCCTGCCAGAAGAAAGAGAAAATCCTGTTCTGGGTACAAACTGAGTCTGGAAAGGCTTTCAGGGGAGCACACCAACGTCAGGGTCACCTCTGAGTGCTGCCTCACTGCAAAAAGGAAATAATACAAGAGCATTTTTATTTATACAGAACAACCAAACTGGAAAAGTTAAAAAGATTAAAAGAACTCTTATTTATTAAAAAATACATCTGAGAAAGATGAATCCAGAAGTTTCTTTGACAGTAATTAATCCCTTTTCAGCTTTGTGTGCAGAAAGAATTAACTGGAATTTCATTACAATCCCTGTTATTTAATCAATTACGTTGGTAGGGAGGTTAAATTTACTATCAAGTGAGAGTTAAGAGGAAATTAAAAGGGTGTAGGAGGAACCACAATAATGAGATATTACAGTGCTCTTTATGCAAGCCTGAATTTGAAGAAACCATTCACGAAAACATTTTAGATTGCTACTAATTAATCAGATTGATATATATAGTCTCAAAACCACATCTGACAGCTAATGGTACTTCTCAAACAGCCTGATCCAAAGCCTATTGAAGTCAAGAGAAAGATTGTCATTGGCTTTGATTATGCCACACAAATGTAATTCCCATATGTACAGAGTGCCCAGTAAATGATCTGCATTATAACAATCATATTGTTATAGCAATATTATTGCATGTTTCTAATGACTGGTCTATTATTTATAAGATGCCAAGCATTTGTTGAATAGTCTATACATTCAAGAGACTAATTTTTAGGGCACAATACAAAGTTAGTGAGAGCCTTTACACAGACTTTAATAACAGATTCCACAGGACTAATTTCAGCACAGAGTGCCATGCATGAACGAGAATGACAGAATGCTTTCCTCTGGGGCAAAATTTATTTTTCCCATGTTTTTAAGAATGGTATTTAATTTTGTAGAAATATTAATTTCTTCCTCAAAGCAAACCCCTCCAGTTGTTTTTCCTAATTTTTCTAAACACAGCCCCATGAAATCAATACAGGCAGGTTCTGTCAAACTGAGAGCAAACAAAGGGCTGGTAAAGGTGCAGGGTTCGAAGATACCCTTTGATTTGTCTTCTTCATTCCTTTTCTTCAACCACCCTCCTTTTTCTTAATTTTGCACATGGAAACTTTTCCTTTCCTTATCTATAAATAATGATATTTCCCAGCAAAAAGTCATTATCTTACATTAACCTATTGAGAAACTCTATATTAAAATTTCTTTCTGTAAAGGCAAATTAGAGAGTATTTATGGAATCATGAATACAATTTGGATCAGCAGCAAAACCAAATCAACATACAGTATCCCTATTTAATTCTATATTGAATACTCATGGAAATTATCTGTATGTTTTTTGGTAGTATGATAATTGGTAATAATGATAAATGATTGCAGGTCTTTGCAGATACTTGTGATCAATAAGACATAGAAGTTACAGAGGATCTCACACTGACAGGATTTCAGGAAGAAACTGTGCTCGTCTCCACCCATAAGTAGAGAGTATAGTTACTGACACTTCTATAAGATGGATATTGGATAAAGCACTTAAAATTCTAGAGAGCAATTAAAAAGCTGTAAAAATTGACCATTCCTATAGCACAACAGGATTTTCAGGAGTTCATTGCATTCCAGAATCTCCTGTTTTCTAACACCATACACAACATCCTATCCACCTCCAAAAACAATAAGGTAACTACAATGCGTTCACATAACACTAAAACTGTTAATGTTATCATGTGAAAATGAACAAAATGAAAGGGACGTTAAAAAGATAGTTAAACCTCAGAACAGAGTCAGTTAACAGACATGCACTTGGAACACTGAATCAACAACAAAATTATCGCTTAATATTTCATTCTTCTTCCATTTCAATTTATTGCAGGCTCAGGTAGTTTTGCATATCTATAGACAAAATAGTGTCAGTCAGGCAAAAAGGTCGTCCCAAGGATGGGGGAAGAACTTTTTTTTTTTTAGTTTTTAATAATCAACAACCTCCCCACTGACCCAACACAATGGATTACTTAATTTACATATACAGCCTATAACTGTGGGACTGTCTCCTTTCTTTGTATGTTCGTGCTGTTAGCAGTGGTTAACTGAAATTAAACTGTCATGGGCTTAACAGAAAATGTCATCTGACATGAAAAGAAGTGTGCTGTTTCACTGGGGTGTGAAGCTGGAAACACAGTAGTGGTTGCCTGGTATTATTTTCCTAAGACAAAAAGAAAAAATAGCAAACCTTTACCAACTTCTTTTTTTTTTCCTAGGCTGACATCATCTTCCTAATCCCTCAGGTCTTTTTCTGCTGAGAAGGTTTCTTCAAACTTATCTCTAGAAAACAATTTGAAATGAAGCCATAATTCAGTAACTTGCTCTCTGTTTCTATTTTGTTGCCAAATGGTTCATGACTTTCCCAAATATCTCTGTTATAAGCAATTTTTAATACAGCTTAACTAGTCAAACACTGCCAACTCCCAGCCACACACTGTGAAACAGTAGCAATTAAGCAGCCTCCTGAAGGCTATTCCTACCTGGAAGCTCGAGATGGAGCTGATTTGACACACATGCTGACATTCCCTAACTGAAGTGGTTTTGCTGGAGAAGCTTAGAATTACTAAAAAAAATATTTCCCAACTATTTGTCAAAAAGAAGAATAGCAATTTTCTCATAAAATAAAGTTTGTCCAGGTAAAGGAAAATGGGCCTGTCTGAGCAGCAGTATCTGAACAAAGCTCTACATTCAAATAGCACTTCAAAATTTGACGAGGAACGTGAATATGGCTCTGTATCTCCCACAGTTTTGTATGTTCCATGAAACAGGATCTTCTGGAACATTATATACTAAATACTGTAAGTGGAGTGAAAGCTCCTTCTGCATGTGTAAGACTGAGTCTCTTGAAACATTAACATTTAAAGAAAATCAAGCAATATTTCTGCCAGTCTTGAGAAAACATTATATGCTACAGGAAAATTAAATGAAAGCACAAGATTTTTTTCTGTACATAACTGATCTCAAAATACAATAAAATAAATAAAAAAGCACACACCGTCATAGGAGAAGTTTATACTGGAGGGGCTGAAGACATCATTTCTCACATCATTATGGAAGACTTCTGGCTTTTAGCCTCATTACCAGTGATACAGGCAGCTAAAATGCTTCAGAATGGAATTGTGTTTTACCTAGAATTATAGAGGAGGCTTTGGTTGAACATTGCCATAATGTTAGTTTATTGTGTTCAGTCCTTGCCCCCTTACTTCATTTTATTATTTCACTTTGTTTCTTTTATTCTTTTTTTCCACGAGTATTTCTTTACTGTGTGTGCTTCTTTTGTTCTCACCACTGCTCTTTTATTCTATGTCTTGCAGTGCTCAACACAATTAAGATAGCTAAATCAACATTACCAACCTACTCAAATTTTCTTGGCACAGTAGCTATCATTTAAGATTTGTGTGTCCTACACAGCTTTGAGCTTTTTTTATTCTGGAAGGTCACTTCAAAGTCATCTCAGAATCACTGAACTGTTTATTGATCTCCTAATCATTCTCTGTTTGCAGTTCTTCAGCTGCCGCTCTTTGTGCTATTTTGTTATATTAGCTTAGCTATTTAATAAATAAAATAATATTTATGAAAAGAGAAGATTATATAATCCTTAAGTTGTTCAAATGACAAGAATAGTTATTTTCCACTGAAATATGAGGATGGAGATAAAAGCAAGACTCTGAAGTTTGATCTACATGGCTGTGCTCTCCTGAACAAAAACAAAGCAAAGCAATAACAGCTTTTGGGTTTGAGTAACATGGATGCAAAGTATGATTATAGTGTCGAAATCTCAGACTTTTTTTGCTGACTGTATTATCCAGAACCATTTCAGACTTGGGTTTGTTTGGCGTTTTGGGGCTTTTGTATCTAATCCTTGCTCCCTGTAAAATCTTCCTGATAATGAATTCAGAGACACCAAGGAAGAGAATAATATTTCTTTAGAGAGGCAATCTGGTATTGATCCTTAAAGGTATTTCTGCTGTGATAAAATACATTCAACAAATTAAATGAGACCAGAATTAGATTCACAATACAAATATTTAAAGTTTTTTAACCACGATTTACCATGTGATTCAGACAGATCAACCCTGCATTTTAAGAAGCCAAGATTCTGTGCTGTAATACTGGCAAGGTCTGGAGAGTAGTTGTTATTTTAAAGATGCACCCAGTGACCCCACCAGCTAAAGTTAAAATAAATGTCTCTGACCTCATTTGTAGTCTCTAGCACACTGCGAGCTATAGTTTTTGCCAGCTCAGCAATCAATAAATATCTTCCAGATTTTCAATATTCCTCTAAAGGGAAGGAACACACCTTTCTGGTCCACCTGAGCACATTTACTTCATGAGAAAGACAAGATATTGTACCTTATTTTTGGTAACCATTGTTCACTGCTGGCTTTAACTTCATTTGTAGACTCATTATTCAATACAAAGCTCACTGTAGGGCATGACCTAAAATTGCATCCAGACCTTTCTTCCTCAAAGGACAATCAAAGAATCCAAAAGGACCTAAGCAATCCATGGTGCATTTTCTCTGCACCAGCACAGCAAATTGCACTCCCTGCCTGCTTGGTGTCTATACAGATTTAGCAAACCTAACCCATATATCTCTACTTGATCTACATCTTTACTGCAATTATCAAATAATTTTATAGGCAGAATAACTACCCACTGGAATGATTCTCAGCACCTCCTTCTGTTTTAACATTGAAAAATTATGATTTTCTAAGCAATTTTGCATGGCTCCATGCTGGTTTAATCTTGATAATTTGCCCAAACTTGCTTCAAATGCTACTGATATCTTTGTGGTCTCAAATGTTTAGCTTGGTTATTTGCAGCATTTTCAATTTCTATGGGTTATAAACTAACAGGCAGTCTTGCAGAGCGGATTATGGGAAAAGAAAAAAGCTGAAGATTACAATCCTGAGACATCCAAAAATGCTGCAAAAAACTCCTTTGGGAAGAGCAAAGCAATCATTTGAGGTAGGAAAATTAGAAGCCTCCACATTTGCTTGGTAATTATTTGGAAAACCAATGGAAGTGTTTAATTATTAATGGAACCAGTTAAACATAATTGTCTTTCCAATAAATCAAGATAACTCTATTGTAAGAATTAAACATTTGCAGTTGTCTTGTACTGAGTAACTTCTGCCACACTACAATATTAAAAAGTGACAAAATGGAAGGTGTGTATATAAAGTGCTATGATTTTTTAATTTTTGTTTTTCCACCTATGAGAAGAACATGGGCTTCACACACTGGCTTTGGCTTAGGGAACACTTGCTGGAGCCCCTGCAGAGTATCATTTACATCATGATCAAACAAAACCATTTTGTTTTTCTAACGAGCTCACTGAGCCAAGATGACTACCATGTGCAGATAGCAAAAGCATAAGGGGTTTTTTGGTGTTTTGGGCTTTTTGTTAGTGTTCATAATCATTACTAATGGTCTTTCCTGTCGATTTCGTGGTAGTTATGTGCACAGCCATACATTTTATAGTACAGTTGTTCATTATTACTGGTAAAAAACCCTACAGAGTTACATGAAACAACCACCTGGGCTGCAGGGTAGTATAAAAAATTCTACATTAGTGTTTTATTTCTCCTTACTCTAAGTTATTCACTACTTATCCCCATTCTCCATCCTGTTCAATATTTTTATCTTCATAATATTTTGCTCAGTTTATTTATTTGTTTCCATTCTTAATCGCTTTAATAGTCATTAGCCCTTCAAATTACCCAAAATGTGATTGATATTTCCCTTTGAAATTATGTAAGAATTTATGGAAAAATTATTTCTTTGCATTGCTATTTTTCTTAGTATTAGAGGGAGCTGAATCTGCTTCAGGTTGCAGAAAAACCCTGTGTACCCAGAGCCCTCCCCTGCCAAGCTGGCTCAGAGCAGTAAATCCTCCTTCCTCTGCAAGGATCTGATTCCTTTGAGTCTGGTTGAGAGCATCGACTCAGATTACTCAAGTGCTTAAACATCAGCTTAAGTCATTCATTTATTTTCTTCTGGATCTGAAGTAAGAGATTCTGTAGACACAGAATCCAGCAGAATGCAGAGAAGGGGTAGAAGAGCTCTGTTCTGGGGCTGCACTTGCAGAATGAGCCAAAGTACTGGGAAGGACTGACAGAAAGTTTCCTGCAGTCAATGGAAACACGTTCCCTGCAATGGCCTTTGGATCGTAGCACAAATACTGAAACAATAACACTCGATGTGAAGGAAACAAAATATCTCAGCAGTGCAATAGGAACTGTAAACTTTCCTGAGTTGTACAGCTTTTCGAACGGCTGCCTAATTCTCACTGACAAAAGGCAGTGACACAAGTAAGTGACTCTACAGAAACATATTTAAATCAAAGCAGATGAGTCATCTGACAATCTAGCTGTTGTGAAACAAAAAAGAGAAATGAGAAAATTGTGTCAGTTCATTACTTGATGAGATTTTGTTTCGCGTATTTTATTTTCAATATCTGATTACCTCTGTTATTTGTGTTTTTATAGACTGCTTTCATTGGCTCACTTGCTGATTTTTAAAGATAAAAGTCTAAATTACAATTAAGTTGAAACTTGATTTGCTTAAAAACAAACAAGAGAAAGAGGAAGAATTTCCTGTGTAATGGCTGACAGCGAAATTGTTTGAAGTAATGGGGTCCCATTTAAACACCAAGAACTTGGCAGACCTGGGAGAACTGAATTTGCATAGGCTGTAAAATCTTAGGCATATTTGGGAAGCTTGCTGGAGAGCTTCACAGAATATAAAACTTTTTGGCTTTGCTACAAATCTTGATAAATTAATAGGAGAAAGCAGAACACTGTTCACAACTAATTTTCTTTTTCTGGTATGAGGTCTTCTTCTTTCTCCATCCCCCCCCTGCTCCACATTTGTGTGCCAAATCTTCCCTCCGTGCCGCTCTATGCCTCACAGGGAGCAATTCCCACTGACTCAGGAGATGCCTGCTGGTGAAGGCACAGCTGATCAACGTGGCTTTTTCTGCTGCCAAACTTCAGCCAGTGAGCTATTCATGGCTCCAGTCCCTGTTTCTGTTCATTAGGCCACTGGGAATTGCATGAATCATTTTCGTTCCCTGCCGGGAAGCAATGCCAGTGTTTACTATTACTTATGCAAAATAATTTTCCAGAATCACTTTACAAATGCTGAATGCTCGGTTGACTTATAAAAACTGAAATGAATTAATAAGAAATAAATAAACAGTCCCAACTGCATGGGTTATCAGTTTTAAGCACAAGATGAGTAAAAGGCTTACATATTTCCACTAAGCTGGAATTACAATAACCCCCCTTCTCTAGGGAGAAACAAAGGCTGAAGTACAAAATTAAGATATGTGTTATTTTTCTTTCATAAAAACAGGGAGTGGACTTGGTTGAATTGAATTTTACAGGGTATGCAAATGATGCTAAGCTATAGGTTGCCTTTACCCTTCTTTTTTTTGCCTTCCTCCTGAATGGTTTCTCATTCCTTTTTCCTCACAAAGGACACAGCAGGGAAATAATACCTCTAAACTGTACAACTGCATCTACCCTGAGATGGGGAAAGGAAATGCTCTTGCAAGCATTATATTAAGCAGCCAAAGAACAAAATAAATATTGACATAATTGAGATATATAAATATATATACACGTTTAAAGAAATAAATGTGTAAATATATGAGTCAGAAAATAAGTGTTTTTAATAATTTGTGTGTCAGTTAACTTGACTACATTTGATCAGCTATAAAGACATTACTGTTAATCCAATAGAAAGGAAATTCTATTGAAAAACAGAAAGAAGTCTTTGTTGGAAAATCAGCAGAAAATTGTGCATAAAACCTGATGGGAGCCTCAAAATAATCTCATTAAAGTGGAACACACTTATTCAAGACAGACAAAAAGGGTTCACAGCAGCCTTAAAATCTGTTTTAAGAATTTCATTTTATCTTTCTCGAGTAGGGTTCTCTCCAATTACTCTATATTAAACTCTCTGGCATTTTAATGTTGTCAGTGAAGTAAGGATTTGTCCAGAGCAAATCATTTTAATACTCAAGCTACAAACCAGATCAACCTGATAAGGACAGATCCAACCCATACATCTGCCTTTCTGTAGCTCAGAAGGATACACTGACCCTAACTTTTCCTTGGTGCTCACCCTCTCCTCACAGCAGGATTTCTGCAGACCTGTCAAGAAAGCCACTCTTTGTCAGGCTAAAAATATGGACAAAGAAAAGACAGGTTTGTTCTGATTTCCTCACTATATTACTACTCATATCTAACTCCATTATTGATGGAGCTCTTTTTTTTCTATGAAGATTTTAGTATTTGGGTGTTTTTATTTTTCACTCTCTATGGAAACAAATCAGTTTTAGCTGAAGGACTGAAAGGCCAGTGGAACACGTTCATATTCAAACACAGGACGGTTTCTGTGTTTATGCAAGAATGTATTTGTATTTAATTTGTAAGACCTCACTTCTGTGGATTTGTGCCTGAAATCCCCACACTTCTGTACTTTAGCAGTAACTTCTGTTTACTTAGTACTTTCTGTTTACCTAGGAATCCACCTTTCTTCCAGTCTTCAACAGGATCTCAATACATCCTCCAAAGCCTCCCCATACCCTCAGCTTCTTTCCTGTTTGTGCCTCTGCCTGCTCTGACAGGAATACCTGACTTGATCTCACATCATAGTGAGATTTTAGCCTTTACTGTCTCTTTGCCTCAATAGAACTATTAATTTAAAATATTATACTCCTGTCAAATTTAGTTGCAACAAGTTAACGAGCACAGGATGGACAAAAATTCACTATGTTGATCTCTTTTATTAGGAAAAAAGAGCTAAAATAAAATGCAAATATTTTCATTTAGTCTAAAATATTTGAAACATGATTTGAACTGTGTTTAATAATTCCTTTAAGCTCCCTGAAACTAAAAAATATCTAGTGATTTTTATAAAATCTGGAAACACAGTAATATGCCTCTCTCTGTTAAGTGAGGCAGCTAGAGACTCAAGAGCTTCTGATCCTTGATTTTATGCCCTCAACGCAATGTTTTCTATGATCCAATTGCAATTTGCAGACTTTGAGCAAATTTTCCAATTATATAAATGCTGTCTTTCAATAGATACTTATGGTAATACATTATTTTCTGTTCTGCAATAAATCAGTGACTGCTGCCAGTCTTAGCACTGCAAATTGACCTCTGGTACACAGAAAGAACACGCAGCCACCTCCACCCTTCCTTGCCACACACAGGTGTGACAGCTGTGAAGGCAAGACCCAATTTTTGGTGTCTCAGCAATTGTTTCTAATTGTTTCATCTATCACAGATTATCCCTCCTTTAGCAATGGAAACAGCTGGGAACGTTTCCCTCTTGTCTCTATGGACATCCTGCTTTCTGCATTCTACATCTTCAGTCTTTGCCCACATTTTGTCTCCCACTGACCAATTCAGGGATTAGCTCAGCAGAACCATTAACAAAGAAAGTACCTGTTTTACCAGCAACTATCTGAGACAAAAGCATGGAGCCCAAGACTGCTGTGCCATTTAGAGGAACGTGAATGCACCCTACAACACTGCAAATTAAAGCTGGAGAGAAGAAAAAGAGAGAAAATCAATACTAAACTCTTCAGTCAGATCACGGAAGTTTTAAGGAGGACTGGCTTTGAGAGTGTGCCCAATGCATCGCCTTGTTCAAGACAATACTTCCTGCTTTTACACTTCAAGTGACATTTTCTACAGGGTTGCTGACTACAATTGCAATGAGGCAGGAAGAAAAATCCTATAAGCCCTTTGTGAAGTTATATTTGAGGGATGCCCTTCTGTTTGAGCAAACAGCTTCTTAAATACTAAGTACAGTCAAAAATAATATGAGGTTCATCTCTCTCTCTTAGAGGGGTCTTTTGGTGGTTACATTCAGGCATAATTTACATAGAATAATAGAATGGAATAATAGAATGATTTGCAAGGCACATAGCAGGAAATACTATAGAAAATCCCATGATGCAGATCTAACTTCAAAAGAATAAATTCAAGAAGATGTTCCAAAACCATTTAAGAAATAGGAGAATACTTTCTTACTTTGTTTTGCTTATTTTTAGATCAAAAATGATCCGGTTGCAATTTTCAGGTTTCGAGTAAATTTTCCAATTATACAAAGCTGTCTTACAATGAATACTTATGGTAATACATTATTTGCTGCTGTCTGATAGATGAATGACTGCTAAAATAAGAATTCCTCTCTCCTTATTCACACCTTCCTGGGAGTTATTCTTTTCAGACCCTTCCCAAGAGAAGGTAAATCCAGTAACAACTGAATGAACTATATATCCCACAATGTTCAAAATCACATTTTAAATGTGAAAAAATTAATGCCTTGATTCCTAACGACCACCCAACCCATATAACTTCCTTTGCTGTCGACTGGACAGGTGATAAAAATTGTGCAGCGTTCACAAGGTCTTGTTTATAGCTCAGATCAGTCTCAGTGCTTTCCAGTATTCATCTACGAGCTGGTATTCAACTGACATTGCAGACCAAAGGTTCTTTATAAAAACAAGGCCTATGTTAGCTCTTATTTAACAGTTGCTTCATATCCAAGGTATTTGTATTGATTATTGTGCAGAGAATGGAATGTCCTTTCTTACCATTTCTTCCTATTTTTCTTCCTCTGGAAGCACAATGCCAGGGTGAGATACACACAGCTACCAACAGGTCTGCCTAGAATTTAAGAGAAACATGGAATATTTGTGCTCAGATAACATCCAAAGAGAAATAAGAAGCTTTATAAGAAGCAGAACAAGTGAAGGTTGACTGAATTTACTAAGAAAGTGCAACCAATCAGTTAAAGCTCCAATGAGATTTTCCCGTTGTTTAGACATCAGTCAAGGTTGTAGCAAGTTTAATAAGGACTGAACACATACTCTCACCTTTTCCTGAGCAGGATACACTGGAGATATCCCTCTCTACCACATGTTTTCATTCCACAACATTCGTTGCATTTCTGGGACCTGATTGTCTGGGTTCAGCTAAAGGGGCAATATTTCTTAAGAAAAGACAAAAATATCTCAGACATCTCTTCCTATATTCATTCACAGATAGCATAATGTCATAAACCTTCATTTCTATGGAAAAAAAGAAAAAGATGTAGGGCTGATTTTGCTTATATTTATCATTTGTAAAAGAGTGTCACTTATGTAAATTAAAGTTAAGGTTTAGACTTCTAAATACCAATCAGTGTGAAAACTAATCCTCCACTTCTCTTTTTGAGCAGCATTTACTGGTAGAATTAATCTCTCCTGATATGCATTTTATTTATGTATGAGATATTCTACCCACTACAACACCAATAATTTGAAAAAAAAGAAATTATTTTAAAGGTTATTTTGAAAATATATTGAAAATTTGAACTTATTGAACAGCAGTAATTGTTCACAGAAATTCCTTTGCAGTGAACTACTCAAATAACACCAAAATGAATTTGAACTCTAATTTCTAGTTCCCTGGGTTTTGTTGATTTTAATTTTTCTCTTTGAACACACAAATGCATTCTAGGTTTGACATCTTAGCCCTGAAGAGCCTTTAGTTTGCAGAATATTGAATAACTATAAAAACATTCCACAAAATGTTTGAAGCTAATTTGGCTTAGTTAAGCATTATGTGACAATCGTCCTGACCCACATGTGAACCTTCCCACACTAATTTCCATTCCCACCACGAGACTTAACATTTCTAACACATTTCTAACACTAAAATCACACAAAGTATAACTTTCTAATACAGCTGACAAATCATGCTGCTACTAAGCAACGAAGGTCATTTCAATAAGTGATACTCAACCAAACTATGGACATTTCATCCAGGCTTCATGGGGTCTAGAAAAGTAGAACTGGGGATTCCCCAGTGTCAAGTGACATTTCTGCTGATTACTCAGAATTTCATTCATAAGAAGCAGGTGGAAAGGAGAATCCTGGAAATCTACAGAGTTAACTATCACTTTGTGGTAATAAAGTACCTGGGCTCAAGTATCCAAAGCCAGAATCAAAGTGAATTCCCAAGAGACTGCTGTTCTACCCAAACTCACCATAAGCTTTGTGTGGGATCTTAAAGAAGTCATTTTCCTTCTCTGTGCTCCATCTCCTCGTCTTTCAGACAGGGATAATAGCAACTCATTCCTCCCAGAACATGTGTGTGAAGTGTGTAGAGATCATATGACAAGTCAGAAATACCTGTGTATTATTACAGACACAGGGATCAGATCTATGGCAAAAATGCAGGTAAAGCTTCAGTGGCAGGAAGAGAGGAATAGATCCCTTTTGTCATCCCATGCACTAAGAATCAGAACCAAAAGGTAGCTGTAAACAAAGCATGCAGCTTGTACTCTGGCATATTTCCTTGTATCTGGAATTGGAAACAACACAGCAAAAACTATTCATTCTTGGATGAAAAGTACATAAATATATAACAGACGAGCCCTTTTAGTAACACATTGACAACAACTGCCTACTGACTGGATGTGTTTGGAGTATGCAGAGTGGATTCAGGAGAAACAAAGGGCCCTAGGACTCTGGGAATGTGTGCAAACATCTGGAGTACATACAACATATACCTGTAAACTTAACCAAACAAATCAGCTTGCTCTGCTCCTTATTTGAAACACTTTCCTTTTACAATGCATGGGAAAACCATAGCAATATCTGTTATACCATTTACGATTAAGAAAATCAGGAGGTAGACAGCTTAGATCTATAAAAGTGATTTGATATATTTGGCAATCCAACTCAGCCTGCCTGCAATGAGCTGTTAAATGAAATTTTGCACAGCCATGCCATCAGACTTTATTCACTTGCCACATTTTATTCTGAAAGGTAAAACTGATGGCTAATGTTAATCACTTCAATCATTGCTAGGATTGTGTCAAATTTTGGGATGAGATTGATCCCATCTTACATAGGGATGGGGAATGAGGGTGATTCATAAATCAGAAATCACCAACCAAATTGAAGAGAGAGGTGGCCTAAGACACCACCAACTTCCCCTTTCTAGGGGTGCAGTAGATCAGCATTTTGAAGAAAACCAGGTGAGATATTCCATGGATTTGTTTTAAAATAAATAATAAAGTAGATAAATACATAAATAATGGATACTTTGGGGGTTTTTCACCTGCAGTAATTGCTGAATAAAACCTTAGTTATTCAGAGAGAATTTTTCAAATTATAGAGAATTGGCCATGCCAATCTCCCTGGGAACAGCAAATTCACCAAAAGCGGTGCTGGGGTGAAGAACATTCAAAGCTTTAAATCTATGACAGGTTTTGCCCAAGACTTTCTTTATGTGGACAAGGTGCTGAATTTTTCTCTTTTCTATTCCCCTACCAGTTTCATGGACAACAGATGAAGTTTAACTCCTCCTCCAGTACTTCTAGATAAGAATAGGCATCAGNCACATATTGTCTGGTTGAACTGAGCGTAATGGTGGGATTCCTCAGTGCCATATATGTGACCATGTCACTATCTGTTCTGTGTCCTCAAGTGCAAAGTAGGGAAACAATTTTAAAAAGAAGTAAACTATTAGTCATTAAAAGCAGAAGGTTGAAGAGATTTCTTGTTCCAAATGCTGTAGGATTTTCCTTTTACAGAACCCAGAAAATACATCAGTGCCAGAAGAGTCTGGTTCACCCAACCTCCTGGTGCTGTTTAAACAATTTATTTCATCATTTCTCACAGCCAACACTCGGATGCATTTCTGTTTACATACTCAGCAGGGGCCATCACCTTTGGGAAGAAAGATGAGAACATACTCACATTATGGTATCTGTAAGATTCATTGAGTCTTTAATGATTTTCATGAAGAGTCTTGCTGTGAAAGCAATGAACAAAGTCAACAAAAGTTCCAGATACAGTATCCTTGTAATAAAATTAAAATTACTAAAGTAAACTTGTAGGTGTCTGACAAAGAATTGAAAAGTACAACATATTTAGATATAATGCATCAGCTGATACTAAATGCAGCACATGTGAACAAGGCTGGGCTCAGTGAGAACAGGCTGAGCAAACTGATCCAGACTCTGAGTGTGTGGCATGTAGATGGATGATTTTTGTTTCATGAACAGATTTTCTTTTCCCAACTTTCTGTTTTAATAACAACAAAACTCAAGACTCAGGCATGAAGAAGAAATATTGTCCTTAAAATCTCATGGGTTTAGCCTCAGCAACGACTATAAAATAGCAGTAATTTTTAAAAATAGAGATAGCAAGAAATTCATTAAATTATATATACACACACAACTAGATGCATGATAGGAAGCTAATCCAAAGGAACTTTTCAATAATATTGGTATATGGATGCTTTTACTTCGCACTAAAACTTAAGTTTTGTTTTAAGATTTATTACCTTTTGAAGTTTTGGATGACTTACATAAATCAAAACAAGGTACACAAGGATTAGTTTCTAAACAGTTCGAGTGTTTTTAAGCCAATTTGTTCGGTTTGATCTTGGTAAAGTTACTGAAAAGAGAAAGAATTAAAACCCTCTCCAAACTGTACTTGATAGTATTGTGATGATTGCTATTACAGTGGCAACTGCAGAATCAACCCATCTATCAATCAGCACCAGAAAAGGGGAGGGTAAAAGTAAAATGCTTTGCATTGTCAGCCTCTGGCAGTTCAATTAGGGATTACTTGCTGTTGCTCAGGTAAATGTTCTCCCAAGTGCACCATTTCAAAAGGACTCTTGAAAGGCATTTCTAGATAAGTGGGTGGCTCTCCACTCCTCCTTCCCAGATGTTCCCAGCTGTATGGGCCGGAAGTTTCCTCTCATTTCTTTCCTGCCTCTTTGGCAGACTGCTCCCAATTCGGTCTCTTCTGCACCACATAGCTAGCTACCTTCCACATGAAGCCAGATAATTCTGTTTTCTTCAGTAGTCTAATGTCTTTTTTATTAGGCATGAACATTTTGGGGTTCTGGCCCCTTTTAATCTATGGTGTATTATTTTATTTCCTTACTACCTTTCTTACTCTCTCACAGCAAAGTTCAATGATGTCTCTCAAGTCAGCAGTGTCAAACTTATTTCTATGAAGTCAACAACAAAATGCAATGGCCTTATGCAGGATTCAGTGCCAGGAACACAACAAATGGGCAACTCTGCAATTAAAAGTGGCTGTCCAGGAGAGAGAACTAGATTTCTGAACTGGGGCAGTAAAGAATCTCACTCTCCTTTTACATGTTTACCCAGAAATTATTGCTGTTCCTGGAACCTAGACTTACTCTAACAAAATATGACTTTTTAGGGGGTATGGAAACTCTTTGATATGGCAATAAAGGCAAAAGTACAGCAAAAATAGACATTTTTATCCCTTTTCTTTGGAAATTTTAAACCAAACAAGTCTATGAATTTTCTCAGAATGTCACTTGGTGATACACCAATGAATTCACCAAGTTTGGGAATTCAGTGAAAAGATTAACAATTCAGCATGGATTATTTTCAACTGAAATTTCCCATGCTGACTGTGAACCACTGCATGCAGATCTAGATGATTGCATTAAAAAGCCAAGAAAGAGAGTTGTGTTTTCATTAGTAAAATCATCAGGATAACAAACAGAAAGCAGCCATAAGCCTTTCAGTTTCCAAAACACAGCAAAAGTAAAAGCAGTAAGAATAGGGATATACAAAAATCCTGACTAAATAGGAAGCTGTGCCTATCCTTATATTTAGGCCATGATACCACAATATTACTGATGCCCTAGGACTTACACACTCTCCCAATTTCTATCTTTGCAATAGAGACAATTATTCCTTGACAGAACCTAGTTGTTTTCTTTCATTATAAAATACAAATTGTCAAATACAAAAATATACTCTTTGGTTACCTAAACTGGGATAGATTAAGCCTACCCTAGAACTACTGGAAAGCATGGGCCACTAGGGTATTTTGTCATTACTGGTGGCACTTGTTTTGTTTGGGAAAGAGAGGGAGGGGGTGTCTTCACTCTGGAGATCCCCTTTTTACATCCTCATAGCTAATACCAAACCCTGGTTTCTTAACTTTATCCCACTTATTTTTGTGTTCTGCTTTTTTCCACCATCCATCTTTGTCTGCCTTCAATTTTCTGTCATTAAAGAGGGAGAGCTCTTGAGCACCACCACACCTGAAAAACAAACAGACTTTTATATTAGCTCAGAGCTTTTCTTTCACAAAACAGAAAGGAAAACGTGTGACACTAATGTGATATTCAGAAAGCAGCACGGTTTATTTTATTTGTCTCTTACTATTGATTCCTTTATCCTTGGTCTGATTTGGTTAAGTTCTCCAGGCCCATTGTTAAGCACAGCATAACCCACCTCCTTCCCATCCTGACCCTACACAGAATAATAATGAGCATGTCCTTGAGGGAGAAGAGACAAAGTTACCTGGGTTGCATTTTATGTTTGAAAAAGGAAAGAAAGGAATAACAAATCCTTTGGTGTGTCTTACTTGTTGTTGTCATACCCATGCTGATTTCCTGAGTGAGGTACTGACTCATTTCCCAAATCTGAGATTCCTGCTGACTCCCAAGCCAAGTGGGATGCACTTGGACACCCTCATTTTCCAGCTGCAGACCTCTTTATCTTGCCAGGCACATCATTTTGATAGCTTGTGCTCAAAGTCACTTGGTGAACTATGAAAGAATAAAGTAAATGTATTCTAGCTAAGGTGCTAAGGACACATTACAATTTTAAACATGCAAGGATGCATGAGGACAGCTGGCTTGGTTTATAGAAACAAAACAGTGGCTGGTTAAGAGAACCAATTTGACTTTAAAGAAGATTGGCATAGACACTTGACACATATTTAGTTCAGGCTACAAATAAAAAAATCAATCACAGATTTAAGTTTTGAATCACACCTGACCCCACTTGTTTAAGCTTTGAAACCCTGACCCCCCTGTTGCTCAGGAGGAGCAGCCACTGCAGTCCAAGGCTGCTCAGCTTCCCCATGACAGCAGCTACCAAGAGACTCAAACATTTGCACCTCTCCAGCAGCTGACTTCACCCTGCTCAGGAGTCTGAGTTCAGTTTTCTTGAGTACTGCAAGGGGACAACTCCCAGTGAAGTCACAGGATAATCAGAGCAAGGGAAAACCACCTGGCTTCTGCATTCATTGCTTCACTCATTAATTCCTGTTACAGTGGTTAAAAAATACCAACAAACTCACCACGAATGCCTCTCCAGCTGTCAGAGTCACTGAACTTAGGAAGGGTCCATTAGGTTTCAAAAAGGCAGAGTGAGCACAGCAACTACCATGTTAATGCTGTGACAGACCAAGGGGAAGATGGGAAAGGCACCTTGGAGAAGGAAATTTTAATACAAGCCAGATTGGACAAGGACTAAACCAGGAATTAAAATTCAGAGCCAGTCTGAAATTTTAAAAATTGAACATGTATTATTGGGACATAATGACATGGACTTTGAAAGCTGGCAGAGAACTGCAATTTTCATTCAGTTATATGTAAATTACCTACATAAAAATCATTGTTGGGCTGATTAAGTTCTTGCCTCCCACAACTTTTATAAAGCAAAAAAAAAAAAAAATTATAAACGAAAAGAATTTGTCAAACTCAAAAAGGTCCCTTTGAGGAAGACAATCCTGTCACGTCTATCAATGCCTATAAGAAATATGTTTGACTGAACAACACAATATAAAATTATCTTAGAAAAAAGAAAGCTTTGGGAAAAAAAAAGTGGCCAAACTCTCAGGTAAATTCTAGTAATCTACCTTGATGCACACAATTCTCTGCATTCTCTGTGTCTACTGGCAGCTTCCCGAGAGCAATTATTTCAACAAAGATATAATTTCTGCCCCAGACCATCATTGCATGATCTGTATGATGCACATTTGTTCTCCTAAGAAAGTCCATTTCCAAAGAGGTAAACTTAATCCACAACAAAAGGGAGAATAAGACACTTGGGCCAAGTCATTGCTTCACTATTAAATTAAATTATAATATTAATAGCAAGGCAAGAGCTCAGTTCCTGGTCAGAAACACCTTTAAAATGGAAGCAGCTGCTTCACATAAGAGTGATGGTTATTGAGGCTGGAGAAGAGCAGAATAAAGATCCCCTGCTCATGGGAAAAGGGCCTGTGCTGCATTTTGCAGGATGTCTGCATCATTGGCTAAAAGTCTGAAAATTTTACTCTAGATTGAAAGGAAGAATTGCAACAGCTGAAGCTAAAATAAAAAAAAAAAAATCAATATTGCCAAACAAAATCAGTTCTGCCCACGGAAAATGTCAGAAAAGGCTGTGTTTGCCCAAAAGATGTGTCTGCCCACACAAGCAGGGGTTTGAGACACACAGGAGTGCCAGGCTTGGTTCTTGGAAACGGATGTACCCTCTCCTGCACACATTTAAAGCACTTTTCCAGTTAAGCCTGCATTTTATTAGAAATCTTCATTCCTATTCCTATGGAAGACCTATCATATTTATAAGGTTGCAATTTAAGCAGTTTTGCCTCTCAAAGGAAGTTTTATGTCCAACATTAATTCCGCTGAATCCATTTCACTAAGAAAATGAGTGATACATCTGCCAACTTCCATCAGTGAAAGAATTACTTTTTTCATTCTCCTTCTTTAAAATAATTTGTGGTAGTCAGCTATAGAGTTATGGGTCTTCAAATACTTCATAAGTATTTTCAGCAGATTTTTAAGGATATTTTTCACAGCATATCCAACACCAAGTATTCATAAGATAAGAAACTACTTCATTTCCCAGCAACACAGGATATCTGGAATCACACCAAAGTTGCCCTGGTAAAACTTGTTTAGTAGAGAGATATGATGATACAAATGTGCCATAATGTCATTCATATCATAATCAGCAAGTAAGGAAAGGGCACTTTCCAAAAGCATGCATAGATGATGCAGAAAAATGGCATTTGACTCCTCTGAAGTCTGTGTTACCCTCCCACCTCACACACTGGTATCAACAAGGTTTTGGCAAGCAAAGGGATTTTTTGGAAACAAAACCACCAAGCTGATCTGTGATAAAATTACAGAATTATTCTATCCACCTTGTGTGAACACCACAAAAGCAACAAACACCTACACAGTTGAAATAAAAACAAAATGCAAAGCAAAACTATTATTTGTTATATAATATTTTATATGTTTCAAATAGTTCCCCAAGTTCTGTAGCTACCCACTTTTTTCAAAGCGGAAAATGTTTGTATTTTCACTTGCTAAGAAGGTATTTTAGCTTCCATTCATTGTACATGAATTATTCATTTCTAGGTAAAACATCGGGCTCTGCTGCATTTCCTTTCCCCAGAAGATACCTCAATTTTAAGAAAATGAGACCCTCTCATTGAAGTCGACTTAGAAGCACCAGACTCTTTACAGTATCTTTTCAATCCACAGAAGACAAAAGAAAAAGGATAATATTTTGACCTGCAATGTGTATGAGATACTTTATACACACACACATATATATGCATATATATAATTTCTCACCCAATATCAGCAGCAATATTTCAGTATGTAACTTACGTCCCAAGCAACATTCTTACATCCTAAATACAAAGTAGTAAGGTATAAATATAGAGAATAGATTTCCAGAGGAGTAATCTATTGTTTCCTTTCTTTTATCCAAAGGCCTAGAAATGTAGAAAATCACCAAAACAATTAAAAACTGATGTAATATTGCCACAATTTAAAAACAAAGCTACACAAATAAGTCCCAAACATTATAATACCAATCTGAGTATTGTCAGAAAAAATTCATTTCCTTTCCTTTCCGTTTTTTTTTTTCTTTTCTGTCTTGTAAAACCATCAGCACTGTTAGATCTGGCAGCAGTTCTAAGCTTATTTGCTAGATTCATTTTTCTTGAAAGTCATTACATGTATTTCTCACATCCTCACTGAAATGCTCTGCTTCTCACATCAGCCCTCTCATTCCACAACGGGCAATTTCCCATCCCCTGTCCTTCAACACGCTGCATTTGCTTGCACTTGACCATTAGCCTGCAAGCAATAGGGCTTTTTAGTGCCACTTTGGACATTAAACAATTACACTGGATGAACATTTATTTTATGCCTAGATATTACTTCCCTTAGAAAAATCACTCTAGTAAGACCATCCCTATTAACAGTATTTGTCAGAGGCCGGTGCTCACTGACCAGGCTCTTTTAGATATTTTACAAGTATAAGGTGTATTGTTTAACAGAAAATTTACAGATTTGAAGACAGTCAATGCGACACCAGGTTTCTGATTTAGCAGAATGGAACAAAATATCTTTCATACAGGTAGGCTATACTTGCAGGTAGAGATATATGTCAGCTGCAATATGCAGCTGAATCACATTTCCAGCGTGATTCCCACAGCAGCCTGCAGAGCAGGCTCGCTGTCAGGATGCTGGGCAGCCCATGTCACTGTGAAAGAGCTCATGGGTTGAAACAGCCCAAGCCTGTTGCTGTCTCCAGTTTTAATCCTCTGATGTTTTAGGGGTCTATTGGCAAATCAGAATATATTAGCTGTTCTTTCAAATTTTTTTTTACAATCTTTATTTCCTTGTGTAGAGGAAGTGAAATCCTCTGTCCATCGCTAACAAGCAGCATTCCTTACCCACGTATTCCCATGGTGTCAAATTGCTAGGGGAGAAAGCACAAGGCAAGCCACAGCAATTTTATTTCTGAGTATTTAAATTATTTATATAATAATTTCTAAGAGAAATATCTTGGTACATTCCTTAAACACCAATAATGTATGTCTAATATACCAGATGAAAGACAGATTGAAGCATATAGAAGAGCACATTATTTAGCAAAGTAAATTAACACGTTTAATCCAATGTTAGCTTGCAGAAAACTATAAACTATTAACTAAGAGAACCAAGAACCAGCCTTTTGTTAAGAATGGTGAGAGCAAAAGACTAAGAAACTTAATAGGAAAAAAAAAAGTCTGTTGCTTTAAGAACTGCTTTACCTAAGAGCTATTAGCAAGAGTAAAATTATCCCTTCTCTCACTCCACACTTTCCACCCCCTTGTGAAGTTGGGGTTAGTACCCCAGAGCTAACATGTTATTAATGAATTTCAAGGTCTGTATAGCAAATCTGGAGAAAAAAATCTAGGGCCCAATGAAAACAAATCAAGTTCCACAAACGGAAGCACAAGTAGTATGGCAATATTTTCTTGAAATACTTATGTAGTTCTGTACTTCCAATGTAAACACAGCCACCACCAGCCTTAATAATGACTAGATGTAGCTTGCACTGAAAGGAGATTTACAGCAGACAACTTCATCAAGTCAGAGAGCATATTCTTGAAAACCTCTGTATTTGCAGGTAATGATAGAAGAGGAATTAAACCTCACACTGCATGACTGAAAAGCCAAACAAGAATTGCTTCTTCTTTTCAGTTGGACAATGAGGAGTTGGGCTTGGACTTCTAATTATAAATCAGCTGTCCTGTGTGACAGCAGCAAATAACATATCCTGTACCCAGCTGGCCTCAGCCAGCTCAGGCTGTCTCATTTTGACAGGAACTCTGTTCCAGCAGGAACATAAGAGTGTTCAACTCCGTGGGACAATTCACATCCAAGGTTGTACAATTTGGTTTACAATGAGACCTAAAATTTTTAATTTTATATTGTATATTAGCTGTATATTAGCTCCAGTCCACCACACCTCTATCTGAAATATCACCCAAAAACACTGGGGAAGTGCATCCAAAGCATCACTTTCAATACTTGAAGTATGGCTTTCTAGAAGACAGGAAAGATTTATTAACTCTTTACCAAGGTACTTTTATTTCACTTCAGTTCTGTAACTTTTTAAAATCAAGAGCAAACCTGTCTGAGACCTTCTTTATACTGCCAGAAAGACATAAAGATGATAATGTCCAGGCAGGAGAAAAACTAATAAACAAAAAGGTGATCTTCTATACCAGGGATATATTGAAAGTACCCAATATATTTCCAAGTTTTTCTAATTATCCCGGTCCAACATTTCTGTAATTCCATTAACTCAAGGTAATTTTTCTGTTTCTTTTATTATTTGCATTTACTAATTCTTAAAGGGGGAAGAGAAAGGAAAAGCAAACCTTAGGTCTCATGGAAATAAAGCACTTGCATGCTTTGTTACACTTGTGATTTAGCAATGTTTTTGGTGCAAAAAGTACAGAAAGTGTACATGAAAACCTATAAACTCTAATTCATATACTTGCATTCATGTGACCTATTTTGTACTTCACAAGCATATATTTTGTGCCTCAGCTACATGTCCATTAGCACTGAATTTTTTTCATGTCTCTTGATTTATAGATAATAATCCAACAACTACTGTCACCTGCTTCTTTTTAGTACCAAATTTCAGAGGAAGAGAGATCTCTTCAGGACTTCCAGTTAGATGATTGCATTAGTTGCAATTCCATGCTGTTTAAAAGCTATCTTGCAGGTAAAAGCCACTTGTTCTGCTGCCTTTTTTCACTAATTTTTTTAGACATTCAAAACATGCTGATTTCTTTACCCATTCAGATCACGGAGTATTAAGGTGATGATTTTCTACTCAATCTTCCTACTCCAGCTGTGAGAAGTATTTCCCACAAATGCTCTCTAGTGTCAATTTGAAATTTGCTGTGTCAGTAACAATTCCTGACAGCAATTTTCTGCTGCTAAATATTCAGGGAGTAAACAGCAAACGATCTATACAAATGAACAAATTTTTAAAATTAGCATCTCCCCTAACAGGAAGAAATTAAAGTGTTATGGGTATGTGCTATTCCTTACTCAACAATGAATAAATAAAATTCTAACACACCATTTTGAGCACTGGGAAAAATCAGTGAAGAGGGAAATACACCCAGCAAAGTGGCCAGCACAGAATTTTGTTGGATGTCCAGACACAAACCAACTTGGAACTTTTGCTTGTCACACTATCTTTTATTGAATAATTCACATGTACCCACTATACATTCAAACAGCAGATTCAAAGGAAATACTTCTCATTAGAGAGAATAAAAAGTTCTGGGCAAGACAAATTTTAAAGCATAAAATTAGCTTGACAGGCTGAAGCATTGAGTGATTAGTTTATCTAAATTGCATCTTTACATTTACATCATATATATTCAGTAGTGTTACTGATTTCTTTTTCCCCAGAATTAAATGCTTTGATCCATTTTGTTAAAGAGCCCATCAGTATTATCTTAAAAATATAAAATTAGTCACTGATCATTTACTAAGTAAGAAAACATTTAATTACTCCATACACCAACCATATTTTACTCTCCCAAATTTAGGTGATTTGTCCCATGCTCATTTAGTGGTTTTGAACTACCAAAATGAAAAGAGAGTGAAAGCAGAAAACGATTTTTGACATTTTTTTTGGTAGTCAATCTAGATTCTGTGAACAAATATCCACTTAACAAATTAGAATTCCTAATTATCAGCTTCATTCTTTGCTGTTATCAAAGTGATGAAGATCTGAATTAGCATTATCAGCCTAATTATCTAGTAATAAAATAATGTCACGCTAATGAGCACCATGCTGCTGTTAACCAGGACCTGCAACTCTGAGAAAGTTTTGGGGTGAACTTATTTATGCTCTTTGCAAGGCATAAATAAAACATTAAATAAGTTCACCCCAAAATGGAAATCAGTATCAGGGAAAAAAAGGGTTTAAAAATTTATATTTTAGTTGTACTTGACAGCATGAAGAGGTAATGAGTTTCATACCTTTAGAGATTCTAGTATTAGAGCAATACATTTCAGTCCTGGCAGAATTAATAGATGGCTCACTCATTTGTCAGGATGAATATTCCATTCCAATACTAGTCTATTGAAACAAAAAGACCAGCATGGGTAGAGAACTGCCAACACTGTTTTGCAGCAGCCTTCTGCAGAGGGCAAAGTACATAACCAGACACAATGGAGTTTAATGGAGCAGCTCTCTGCCCCCTCCTAATTCCTAAACCTGCATGACTATAAATCAAAACTTGTCAAGAGTTTGATCTTATGATCAGGGGGTGCAGTTCAAATCAGTGGCCACTTCAACCCCTGCCCTTAGAACAGCGTGCCAAAGCAGGAAGCAAGCTGCTCTATCACAGCTTGAGGTTTTCAAGGGACAGTGCCATTACATTCTCAGGAATTACAGTCCATTCCTTAGCATAAAATAGTTTCCTTCCTCTCTTTAGAAATATTATACTATAACAGTACTTATGTCTAAACCAAAACTTATTGTGAGTTTCCATGAAAAAAAGTAGAGAGGTAATTGATGCATTAGGTAATTCATACAACTACATCCCAGCATAGGACTTCAGTTTTCGTGTTTGTTAAAATGGATTTACTGTATGTTGTATAAAGAAAGTAAAATTAATTTTGATTTCAGACCTCTTATTTTAAACCTTTTATAAAGTCCACCAAGAATACAGACAGAAAAGTACATACAACAAGAAATATTATACCTGTAAGATAGCCAAAGTAAGGTAAATTCAGTTTTCAAACCTGACTGTCTACCCCAGTATATTCTAGTGCAACTCTCTTAGTGATTTGTGACTTTAGTACAAAGGACTAATAAGATTTCTGTTCTAATAAGATCATGTTGTACTTGCTAACACAATAACTGAGGAAAAATTACTGTAGATCTAAGTAGTGAGGCAAAATTACTTAATTTTATAATTTTATCATTTTATAATTAATTATAATTTTATAAGAAAGATTAACATGTATCAAACACTACAAAAGCATTTTCCTTACATGCTGTGCATGGTGACGTGTAATGTTGTCTCATGTTTGCTTGTCCAAGAAAACTGACACGCAAACAATGTATTTCCCTCTTGGATATAGGCTTTTTTTTTTTTTTAAAGGCATCATTCCTTAAGTAGGTATTAGATTTTAGCGAGTCAATTATAAATGGAAATACAACAAATTCTATTTATTAATAAGTGATCATTTGTAAACTACCGAGAGCTGAGATGTAAGATTGAGATCAACTCTTGCAATGGTCCCTCTTCCCCTGTACATGAAGGATATGGACAGATTTGGTCCAGCAGAGTAGCCTAAAATATTGCACCCTCACAAATGAAATTCCATAGAAGACTGCAAGTTTGGTTCAGAGCAAAATATCAACTTAAGGATTTTTTAATCCATTAAAATGGGTTTATGTCTGTCTGTCTAAATAACCTTCTAACACCGTGTCTCTTTGCATACTTCTGAGACTCCAGAAAACATTAGTTTATACTAACAAGGCTGGCTGTGCACCACGAGTGCTCACAGAGGAGCTGGTAAATGTTTGCAGTGGGGCAATGGACAACTACAACAATAATTCTTTACAGTTATAGAAGCAAAAACAAAAAATCCAAAAAAGGCATAATTTAAAAGCCACCCATGCAACTGTCTTGGGAGCACTAAACTCTTTTACCCTTCTCAAAATTCTTAGAAATTACTCCTAGGATTAATATTTTGGGAAATGCATTCCAGGTGTTTTGGGGATTCCATCCCTCCCAGCCCTCCACCAAAAGCTGGCTATTCATTTTTTTATGATTCTGAAGGCCATAAGGTGGTGTTCTTCCTCTGTGACTGAGTGTTTGAAACAAAGGAGAAAGACACACAGGATACAGGAGAGCACCATAAATCACACTCTGCATATCTTTGCAGCATTGAGGATTTGCAAAAGGATATTGGGGGGCACAGAAATTTTTCTGAATAGCACTAGCTCCAGATATAGTAGTAAACAAAACCTCAATTTTTTTTATGAAAACTCGTCTTTTTGTTGTGACATGGACTTTATTCATTTGTAACCCTCAGAATGCTGAAGAGGAAGACATATAATAGTATACTAATTAAGCCAGATCCACTTAAATTGAAAGCAAATTTTGTTTCTGGTTATGGAATGCATTGTTTAAGTTTACAATGTGCATATGAGCTTAAAGACAGAAGTATTGAATGATGCATACTCGGATCATCTACAAACTGAAGATTCTAGGGAAAACCAATTCATTTTTGTGATCACAGAATGTACAGGAGTTGAATTGCTAAGCAAAAGCAAGAGCACTCCTAGATGCAGTGAAATGAGAACCTTTTCATCTTGGAGAGCATCTCCAGGGAGCACGTGCCTGAGCAGCACACCACATCGATTGGAGACAATCAGTCTGATCGAGCACTTGAACACAATGGTGAGCTCTAAAGTCCTGCCTCGTGTCCTCTCTGCTGCACAAGCACCTCTCTGGCATCACCTCCCCGGCATGAGAGGCCAGCTAAACACAGCTGGGTTGCTGCACAGATTCACTGAATACTTTCTCTTGGCTTTTTCTAAAAGAATTTCAATCTCCAAGTTTTACTAGAAAGCCCCAGGTTGAAAAGAAAACCAAAAAAATGTTAAAAAAATCCTATCAATTATACTGACCTTCTTTGCATGCTTATATAATGCCACAGAGGTTTCTTGATTTCAGCACAAAACCCTCCAACCCAGACATGCTTTGAACTAAGGAAACATGCTTTATTTTTCTGTGAACGTTGATTTACAAAAAAATTTCAATTAGCACTGTATGTTTATATGTAAGAGAAACCAGGAAATGAGTTTGGTTTTGCATGTCCTCTTATTAAATATACATTCAGTTTAGAGAAGTGGGAGGGGGAGAAGTGTTTTCTGAGAAGTTTAAAAGAACTGAGAGAAATTTAATTTCGGCACAGTTCTAAGAGCGCAAGGAGCTTACCCAGGAGAATGAAATGATTGCAGCACTTCCTTCTCCTTTTGGTCACTTTAATTTGTCTTCCATGACCTTTCACAGTTAAAGTACATTTTGTTGTTTTGTTTCCCATCTCACTCATACAAGTGAGTGAGTCCTGTGTGCCAAAGCACGACATGGCATCATCAGCAAACGAAGGGGTGACATCTCTGCAACACCCAGCTGAAAAATGCACTAAACTCAGGAAACTATAAAACAGGACAGCAGAAGGCAGCTCAGCAGGATCACACAGAAATCCAATCAATTCTTCTGCAGGATTGTAGCAATTTTTAGTAGAGGACATTAAACACTCACTTTCTCAAATCTGCTTTGAATGAGAGAAGGACCCAAAGGTTTGATTTCAGAAGGGGCTGCCCTGCATTCCTTGCCTCCTAAGCTGAGCCCAGAACAGTTTGAAACCCTCCACCACCAAGACAGAAATTTGTAGCTGACCATTCATTGCCAAGACTGAAGATAATTGACAACAGGCTTTCAGACTTTGATGGTTTTGTCATCCAAAGCAACAGTTTCAAGCAAACATATCTGTGCAATGGTTCTAATGCAAATATTACCCAATCCTCTCCAACTGAAGTGCCTATTGGCAATTCTCTGAGTATTTCTCCACAATCTTTTTATACACAGCCTAAGGACTCTGACAAACTCTCTCTTTCCCTTCAAAGGCTTGTTAAGTATGTGATGAATAAATCTGTCACTTCCAATTCTAAACTTACCTTCTGTTTTGATTGCTGCAGGTTCTCGTATCCATGGCAACTTTTCAGCACTCAGAATCGATTAGAGAAGTGATCGGTTTATCTAAACAGCCGTGCTGACGGAGGCAAGTGGTTTTTTCTGGAATAGCAACCCTGACAGGCACTGTAAGTTTCCTTGACCAGTTAGTTTTCCAACACAGCATGTAATGAATTCTCAAAGAACACACTGTGGTCAGCTGAATGCTCAGTCCATTTCTCCTCTCTAAAACAGGTCTCTAATTGAATACCCTGTAAATCAGTATCTGCATTTCTGATTGATATGTCCTGCTCAGTTCTTAAGCAGAGCACCAGAGTGTATAGATCTTACTGGAGAAAAATCCAGTTCAGACCTTCAAATACTTTTTGTTTTATTTGCTTTGGAATTTAGGACAATCAGATTTATTTATTAAAGATGAAGCCATCAAAAGTTTTCAGTCAGGCATAGATGAATGTTTAAATTAATTACACAGCGTGGAAGCCAAATTTACCAAGAAAGTGCCAAAAGCACTGCTACAAATGGAGGAATGTGAGGCAGAGCAGCACTTGGAATGCACAAACGACTTCTCAAAGTGTTTCAAGTTCTACAGAATGTCTTTATTCTGCACATTTTTCAGTATGTGAAGAGCTTTAATTCACATATTACATGTGAAGCCTCTTGGGACCAAACATTAGAGACCTTAAGCACACACTGGAATTTATAGTGATTAATGTGGTAACACATCTTGTGAAGTCTACAAAGGCACACGTTCAGAAAATAAGGAAGTGCTTGAGGGGATGGAATCAATTCTTAAGGGCAATAAATGGGCATGAAGCAGCTTAGTGGGCTTTACAGGACAATATATTCAGATCTGAAAATGGCACCCAGAGAAACACTACTTCAAAGTAAAATATTATAGATTAAAGTACAGAGGAGGATTTCAACCATAATTAAAACATTTTGCTTTGAAGACAGAAGCTTAATCTGCCATCAAAATTAACGATCAATATTAGGATGAACCAAGCAGGATGTGAGCCATTTTATTAACATAGGAGTTCTATGCAGATTTTCTGGGCAAAAGCTCAGGATTCCAGGTGCAGGATCATTCATTGCAGTGACTCCTGCCAGCTTCACCCAGGGAACAAATGAAAGAAGTCTAAGCATGAAGTATCTGTAATAGGATGCCTGACTCCAAACCATCTTCATTCAGACGGGCTGACAGCTGAACAAAAGGTTTGCAATGAATCTGAAAATCTCTACCTATGCCATTCTTCTGTGCTCCCAAGCTTGGTAGTATTTACAATGTGTGTACAATGAATACAGAGATCATTTAGGAAGGTGCAAATAGTGTAAAGATTATTTTTGGTCTGATGAATGGAGAAGATTTTGTTTCACCTACACAGAGAGCTCTTTTGGGTGATACTGCTTACAGCACCTCCACAACCGTATTATAAGCATCAGGCTATAAAGATTCTGCTGACACAGTGCTGAAAATATGAAGTCTCCAACAGTGGCAACTGTGTTGCGAAGGTTTCAAATCCTCTCCCTGAAGTGCCAGGAGATAGGACAAAGAGAGAGTAGATCAAAAAAATTCAAAGAATGAATGGTGGAAGGTGAAGAACGAATGGTGGAAGGTGAAGAACAAATGTGGAAGTGGTCTGAGTATCCTTTTCTCTCCCAGGTCTCCTGTGGGAGGAGAAGCAGCTCAGAGGAATCAGATTCTTTAGTTCTGTATTTTGGAGTAGGAGATTCCCATATGAGTGTAATATGAGGTTACTTATTTATATTATTATAATGTTATTAAACTATGACTGCAAGAGCTGACACTGATGACATTTACAAGGAAGTAAAGCACCTGAGTGACAATTAATTACCTTTCCCTCTGTCCCACATTGCCCCACCTTCTTAATACCTTTTTCTTTTTAGCTCTTCTTATTAAAAAACCATGGCAATCAGTGGATGCAAGTTAGTTATTTTGTTTTCTTTGTTCCTAATATGTGCCTGTAACTTAAACTTCTCTTGCATGGTCAACTGGCAAAGTGTGATATTTTCCCCCCAAAACAAAGATCATACATTTGGCCATCAAAACCACAAACTGAAAGTTGCAGTCTTGATTAAGCAGACATAGCTGCTGACCAAAAACAAACCTGGGAACCATGGAGAATTAGGAGTAAAACTGCCAAACCTATCCTGTTCATGGTGCAAGATACAGTAATATATAGATAGATATCTCTATTTCTCAATTATTTTTTCCAAACATCAAATATACACTAAGAATGAGGATCACAAGAGTTCTGAGGATTTTCTTTTTTTTTTTCTTCTTTTAAGAGACCTCCATTTGACTGTCTGAACTTGAAGCGTTATTGACATCACTGACATAAGAATAGGACTATTATAATGGTTCAGCAAGGAATAGATTTATAGATTTTAGTTCAGTGTGCAAAAACTTATCCGAGCTTTAAAAATCAAAGACACTGAAAAGGGAAGAAAAAACAGTATCAGTAGTATGATACTAAGAATAATAACACTAAATCAAGATCTCAGAAAAATTAAAGGAGAAATACTGATGCCTATGAATGCCTCCCATGTTATTTAATGCCTAATTTTGTGCTGATAATTAGAAACTAGTTTTAGATTGTTAACTTCAACTCTCTAATATTTTAGGGTTTTCTCTACATCTACTGCTTAGCACTAAATATAGCCAAGCAAGCATGAATCCATTTTTTAAACACTGCTGTCGGGAGAAACAACCTTCTTTGCCAACAGAGGCTCATCAGCATGGACATGTACTCCTTTCCCAATCATGTGGCACTGGTCTCTTCTCTGCTTTGAGGTTTTTAGAGGCAGCTGAGCTAAATCCACCTGATTTCAGTTACATTTGGCACGGCTGTACTGTTCTTAGGACAGCTGCCCAAGGCTCCCTCCAGTTAAAACACAGAGGAACTCCTCTGAGGCAGCAAGCCCTGGCAATTCACCAAGGGTTAACTGAACTCTTAATCTCTCTGGTGACCTGAGATTAAAATAATTTTTTGCAGAATATGCTCATCATTCAGTCACTCTACCTGTATGACATGTAACATCAGTGATGCTTTTTTCACCCTCAGAAGGGCAAGAGGACTGAATTTTTTTCCATCTTTTGTTGAACTTCACCTGCAAAAAATTTTTTAAAATCCAGCAAATTCTTGTCCCTCAACCCATAAAGCTTTGAACACCCATCAGCTCCACCTGAATTTTAAATAAAAAAGTTCTAATAGCCCCATATGAAACTTTTTACACCTTTGCTTTGATCTGCCAAATTTAGTATTATATCAAGTCTGGATACCAAACTTTTTCCCCATTACATGAGATATGAGAAAGAGAAGACCTAATTCTAATTTTGTTTCCTATGTAATTTTATTTATTTATTCTCCTCCACAAAACCTAAGGCACCTTTGGGGGCTGTTAAACCAGTCTTACACACACAGCTGTTCAGAGATTTGGATGTGCACCAGAGAGCTAAACCTTAAAGCTGACACACTCAGAGCTGGGGCTCCAAGGTTACAATAAACTGTGGAAACCTTTAACTACCAAAAACACGGAGTGCACATCACCCTTGGGTAAACAAGACAACTTGACACACTGCTGCACAGATGAGCAGGCAAAACAAATGTTGTCATCAACAACATCCTCTGCTAAATCTCTTACTCTTGACACGTTTCCATTTTTCATAGAAACAAAAACCACTGGCCAAATTACTCAGGAAAAGGCCTACCCAGAATGAGGCACAATGTCTCCCTGGTACACATCAACATCCTTCAATCAGTTTATTAAAGGACGAGAAGACAGCAGAATTAACATGTCATTTCCCTCAGTCTCCTCCTTGCCCCTGGGTAAGAAAACCGAACCAAGGCAGAACCTGAACCCATTTCCCTCAACCTACAACATCATGGTTAATCCAGAGAATCCAGTAACACACAGGAATTATATTCAGTAATTTGAGTTCACTCATGCATGCCTGCAGCCCACCAAAAATAAGGGCAATACGTAGGATTTCTCTGAGCATGTGTGTTTAGAAAAGGTTAAACCCACAAATTGATGCAGTTAGCACATGGGTGGCAGAAAGAGAAGTTGTGTTTTAAAACTGAGAACAAAGGCCATTCTACTAAATCCAAATGCTTTCCATATTCCAAGGATGTTAACAGGAGGAGAAAGTATGAATGGCAGGAGGAAGCAAAAAGAAAAAATGGGCAACAAGAATCATTGAGTTTATAGGGCAATAAGAATCTATTACTTGAAGGTGGAAAAATGTTGCTTGGCTTAGCTTGTATTATTCCAAATTTAGGCTTCACAGCAAAAAAAAACAAAAAACAAAAAACACTCCAGCTGTTTAATAGCCAAGGTGTAAACCATCTCATTAACAAAACCACATCAAAGTATTGGAGCAACATCATTTCCCACTCCTCTCCCTCTACACTATGGATTAATGAAATTCTGCCTCCAGCTGGCAAGTGGACACCACAGCAGACTCCTGATGCAGTCAAACAATCTGGACATCTGACACACCACAAAGCTCTGGCACAAGCCATTGGCCTCAGTGGATGGAAGATTTTTAGCAAATGAGAGACTTTCACACATGGAATATTTTGCAGACTCACATAAACATCGTTCCTACTTGATGGCTTCAAATGAAATGTGTGGTTTCGTACTTAGAAAACTCAGTATGGTTTAGTGCTTAGAAAAAATTCATATATCTATAGCTGCCTGGTTTTTGAGGTAGAGATTAAAAGCTAGAGGAATGGTATTGAAAAGGAAAGGTATTAAAAGAAGGCACAGACCATTTGATGGGCTACTCAAAACCGAATCTGGCCGAGCAGATTGGGACTGTGTTGGTATAACATGAACTGCAAATATTCAGTTTTATTGAAAGTAATTGAATAAGACAGCCCACAATTATCTCAAGTAAAGTTTTGTGCTGTTGTTCTGAGCTGAAAACTATGTTTTATGGATAGCTTTGTATTATTTTTTTTTCCTCAGACAGAACAGGGTTAATTTTATAAGACACTTGGAACAAACAGCAAATTCCTAGGTGACCTTTTGGGAGAAAGCAACCCTTTGAATTCTATTTAACAGAACATGTTAGAGCCAGATTTAGGACTATTGGGAGAACAGAAAAACATTTGTCACAGCACTTCTTACAGTACTTTGCTGATAGAGGTGGCTTTTTCTCATTCCACCTCAAGGGTTTCTATCTCCATTTCATCACTGGGCAATGGAAGCCCCTGCAGCCCCATAACACAAGAGATTTGGGACCATCCAGCCCTGGGCTCTGCCTGCTCAGCCCAAGGCTCTACACTGCCCCAGCTGCTGCTGCTTCACAAAGTCCAGGTACTAAATTTGAATTTGCAAGTTTTTGGGGACAATTGATCTAACCCAACAGGATGTGCAAGAACATATCTAGCTAGGTATGAGAGTAGCTCTGATTACTCAAGACTTAATTGGGGTTAATAGTGGTTATGGTCACTACTTAAATGCAAGCTTTTTCCTATTTTTGCTGCTCACATCCCTGTTGCCACAAAGACTTCAAATATTTACACCCATTTGGTGGTAAATTGGACCCAGAAGCTACTCCTAGGACAGACAGGAAGATTAACCCTCAGCATTCATTCTTTCCTCACTCATAGCAATACAAGGCAGAAAACTACAAAATACATTTACTGAGTAACAGTACAGTATTCATATCTTTGATGTACATTATATAGATATTCTATCTATATCTCTCTATATATCAATATTTTGCCACTTCGATTACCATTTTCAAGGGTTACTTCAATTTCTCAATCTGTTACCTAAATACATGTATATATTTCTTTCACATCACAGATTTCCTAAAAGTAACAGCCAAAAGCCAAAATAGATACTGTCATCCTTGAAAGGCCTCAACATTCAGTAATGAAAGTTCAAAGAAGTAGTTAAGTTATAATACCAATAAAACAGTGATCTGTAAATTCTCTATAGTTTTACTGGGTAGTTAAAGACCTATAACCCTTTAAAGATTATAAGCCATATATAATTTTAAAGTTACTTGCTATATTTTTAGCCATTATCCATTAATAATGTAACTGATTAACTATATAAATATTTTCATAACTCATTGGTCCTAATAAAATAATTAGACATCAACTGCAAATGGGTAGCTCCTAAAAAATCAAATCTAAAGAAGTTCTAAAAATAGTTGCGTAAAGGTAAAAAGGTAATATATCTCCAAACTGACAAATTAAAAGAAGAACAATAAATTAAGGTGGTCCAGTTTTTGCTATGAGCAGCAGCAAATCTGGACATGATCAAGGTTAGGATCAGGTCAATTAAAAAGTTATTTTTTAGTAACAACTTTTGGCAGAGGGAACACTTGTGCTTAGGCATCTTACCAGGGACTGCCACAGCAGACCCCAACATACAGAAGAGGGCTTGGGTGTGCTCATGTTCTGCACAACACTTTGGCCAAAATAAAAAACACACAAGGGCTCACTAAGAAAGCTGCAAATAGAAGTTCTTGCAGTATTTAGCTGGATTTACTGGAACCCATGCCTACCCCAATTCTCTAGACTGTCCCTGTGGGCAGAAGTTAACAATGACCTTTGCATCTTGAGGGCAAGTGAACAGCTTCCACAAACTTCTGGCATTAGCACTGGGCAAACAGAAGGGATCAGACCCCTCCTTGCATAAACACACAGCAGATCCACACAGTCATACAAATGGAGCATGCATCCTACAGCAGGATTTTGCAATTTTTTTTTCTTTATTTTAACAGCCAGGACACGAATCGGAATTGTAGTCCATTTTAGAGGAGAAAAAAAATCCTAAATAAAGCCTCCAGAATTATACTCGTAAACTACTCTTGCTTTACCTCTACAGGTAGATATATCCCTCTATTCATATGCATATCTGTCAGTGTAATATGATATCTAATATATCTTTTTCCCATAGAAGAAAAAAACAACAAAATAATCCAAAACACAAATACAAGAAGTTTTCAACAACCACAGTTCTGTAAGAATATACTCCCAAAGTTATTAGAGATATAAGCCATCATTCAAAAGAAAATACATAGCTACTTCTAAAAATGAAGGAAAAGATAACTCTGAAAATATGATACCATGTGATAAAAATTCTCCATCACATTAAGAAGTTTCCACTATGGAACAACAGTCAAATAGAAAAACCAGGGATATGGGCAGATGTTTTAAATCAGTGCATTTAGCTACATAAAAGACCTCACATTCCACATCAGCTGGCACAGAATCACTCACTGGACAGCTGCTCATGTTCTGCTTTCTCTTAAAGGTGAGCCACAAAGCTGAAATGAAAATCAAGATAATTTTGGATGTGTGAGATGAATTCACTCCTCCCCCATGATCACACAAATGCTGGTCTTAGATACCAGCTGCACATGCTCTGCAGCCTCTGATCCAGGGCAAGCATTTCCCAAAGGATGGAGAATTAGCATCTCCCCCCTCACAAGTGTGGCTCTAAACTAAGCTGGGCACATTGTCCACATCAAGCTTCAAGTGGCTTCCAGTCTACATCTCTTCCCATTGAGCCCCTAAAAATCCCAAGGGCTTCTGATGTGGGCCTCGATGATAATAATAACATGCTGCCTCACTGGCCAGGGCCCTAAATCTCTTTGAAATTACTGCTATTGCGTGATAGGACATCATCATATCAAAATCATAATTTTCCAGAGTATTTTCAGCAAACCTAGTATGCCCAGGCATTCTTTGAAATGTCTACCGATACTGAAAAACTTGCCTATTTTTACATTATTTTAAAAGTTTGTGAGTACATCCTCCAAATTCAACTAATACACCTCTGTTGCTTTGTAATTCACATTAAGGAAAAACAAAACAAAACAAAAAAAAAACCCAACAAAACAAAACTTGAAAACCCACACATGCATTCAAGACTTAAAAGTAATTAATTAGATAAATATCTTCTTAATGTCTTCTCAAGGACTTTCCAAGTCTCAAGCCATAAAAGGAAGCTCTAAATAAAGAAATGGGAAATCATATAATCATCAGGCACAGGTCCACACTGCACCTTCTCTGCCATTTCAAGAGAAGCATTTCCTCTAATGATCTGTGTATGAGTTGGGCTGATTGGCACTTGGAACACCAGCTTTTAATTATATTCTAGTTCATAAATATGCATCATATCACAGATTAGAGCGTGTGGGCACCGATGGTACCTGCTCTATTTATCAGTACCTCTATTTACATTACTTGTGTAAAATTGCACCAACTTCATCTGCATCGGAACCAGACTCCCCACCCTCCAAAGCACCACTTACGTTTTCTCCATTTTCTTCCAAGTGCAAAGCATAACGAATTCCTTGTGGGAACTTATGAAGACTTAAAATGCTTAAAAATAAAGACTGTAATTCATTAACAAGTAGACTGCTGTGAATTTTGTCTTTGAGACTAATTCACACTCAAGGCAAAATCCTTCCCCTTAGATCTACATGACTGATCTCAGATCAGATATTCTAGTCCTCTTATAAACGAGCCCTTTTGGAGATTCACATATGTACCAAAGATAGTCAGAACACAGATCTGGCATCTGGTCCCAAAGGAAAGGGCTAAATCTCAGCATCCTATCTCAGCATGAAAGAACTGCTCCCACACAGCTTTGGTACATTTTCCATATGATTCACATTCTACATGAGAGGGAAACCAGTATCTCTGGAGGATTCTCCCCAAAGTACAAGAGTCAGCCTCAAAAAAATAAAAAACTGCACATGAAAGACCTAAAATTTAGGTCACTCCTTTGCAAATGAAGATGTTTGAAACTTTGAGTTGAAGTTTGGAGCCTCAGCACTACACCGCAGACCACCAGCCCAGCTGATGTTTCACTCATCAGCTATTTCAGGGTATTTCTTTTACCTTTCTCCATTTTATTGATCATTTTTCACTGAGCATAAGAAGCATGTGCCTTGATAAAAGATTCTCTGGAAGTGCTAGGTTGCACACCTGCAGTTTTACTTGGAAACTCCTCCATCTGCTGAGGCTGATGTGATTGTAGCAGAGAGTTGTCCACCAGAAATTCACAATCCCAATACTGCAGCTGAATAGAAGAATGTGTTTGAGAAAGAGTCTAAGGACATTTTTTGGAACACAAAACCACATGTCATCTGTGTTTTCAGTGGAAAATAGAAAGAAGGCACCCAGACCTTACTGCTCTTGTTAATATACGTGGCCCCAAAGCCAGGAACAGGAGGGGTCTGTTGGTCCATCCATGCAGTGGTGGAGTACTGCTAAAATTCTCCTTGACTAGATGGCAGATGTTTGTGTTCTTGGCCAGAATTCATGATTGCTACCCTATAAACCATTCACAACTTTATATTCATATACACAAATTCATTTTCTAGTTAGGCAGCCTAAAGAGCTTAAATAGAACAAAAAAACCCTCTGCTCACCTTGTCAAAGGACACTTTCAGAACTGTATCAATGGATGACACCTCTGTGTTTCCCAAGTTTTAAGGGATGCAGCATCCACTGAGCAGCATTGGTAATCTCCCACACTTTGTTCTGTGAGTTTTGTTAGTTACTACTGGTCTTGAAGAGAAGCAAAAGGAGGCCTTCAGTTTACTACTTATATTGGAATATATTAATTAAAACTGGATAGAGGTAGAAGGGAAAATTTACCCTGTTGTTCAGAACAGGGTAGATGGCTGCCCTTCCACTTTCAAGCACAGTCAAAGAACTCTGTGCCTCTATTTTATTATGCTTCCATTAGAGTAGCTTCTTGTATCTCCCAGTCATGCAGTTTGAAGACAAAGGTCTACTTAATTAAGTTCGTGAGAAATATCTTATAGATAGGGAAAAAACACATCAAAGGAAAGACAGAGGTGTTTGAAATTATGGAGGAACAGAAGGTGGACATCTACATAAGAAAGAATCAAGGATATAAGGTGAAACATAAGGTGAGGAAAAAAAGATTAAACCTCTTCCGACTTCAAATATACTTCACAGAAATGCAGCTTCTTTTCATCAGAAACACATCAATATCAAACATTTGGATACTTCTAGTAAGACATGGATTTATATTGCACTTGACAGAAATATTTTGATTTTGACTGAAATAGTGTTTTGCTTAAAAAATTTTCTACAAGAAAAACTTAGAATTGTTGTGACTTTCTTCTGAAGTGACATTAAAATAAAATTTTAAATCACTCAGTAATGTGTTTAAACAGAAGTTTTACATTAAACAATTTCTATCTCTCACAGAGTTTGATGGCAGCACAAAAAGTTCCCAGCTTCTAGTCCTATGATAAAAAAATAGGACTATTCATCTGCCATAATTCCATTATTGCATGTTACAGATGGCAGAAGGAGGTGAAAGGTATTGGTTGTATGTCTGTTACAAATTATGCTTTCAGATACACAGGCTCTTTCACTGACAAGTTTTTACCTGACACTGAAAATGGTCAAACATGAAAAACTATTTGAAATAGAGTTTACTGACACCAAGTGAGTCATATATACATCTTCATCAGGAGACCTTCCCCAGAATGATCATATTTAATTAATGACTCTGCAGCTCTTATTCTTGGGGAGATAACAGTTATTAAAGTGAATGGATGTGTCTTCCTTACGTGTTTTAACCTCGGGAGAGAATGCTGCCAATGAGGCTAAACAGATAAGCAGATCAGTGTATCACACTTAAAAAAGATGAATGAAACACTTAGGATTTAGCAAGTTATTTATCAGATAAATTCCGCTAAGAATGTAGGTTTTGGATTGCTTTTATGGTCCATTTTCCTGATGGTATCTGGCAGGCTCTCCAGGTATAGCAGTGTGCATCAGAGAATGGTCTCATGGGCTATTATTTTAAATGGCTTGCCGTAAACAGACTATTGCTCATAAAAAAGCATTCCACATAGAATTTGTGGATAAGCACGATGGAGTCTCAGATGTTATTCTCACCCAAACACAATAGTTGATTTTGCATTTCTTTCTTTTGCTTCAAAGCTTTGAATGAATTTTGATGTGAGACTGTCAAAGCACTTCACTCTTGGCATGTGAATGTAATTATGCCATTCACAGGAAAGTCATGTAACATTGATTACACTTGGGTTTACAACTCCAAAGAAAACAAACACAAACATATCTAATGTGTCACTGTGCCTCCAGACACAGAATCTTCCAGGACAAGTGAGAACTGATGTGTATTACAGCAACAGGAAGCTCCAGGCAGAGAGGTATCGCTGTTCCTCAACAGCACTGGCTCAATGGCCGCCAACAACCAAAGCATTTGGAATATTTTTGTTTGTTTCCTCGGAATCATATAGTCTAATATAAAACCAACAAACTACCCCCAAAACAAACAAACAAACAGAAACCTGAAACAAAACAAACAAAAAACCACCACAACCCCCCCAAGTTCAAAGACTAGGACCTAGGAGAGCAAGACGTGCATTTCTAGAAATATATGGAACTTTGCTATAAAAATTATGATAATTCTCTGAGCTTGCATTTGGATCCCGCCAAAACAAACCACCTAAATAGAGAATATCCATTATCCTTCTGAGAATTACAATGCCTACCTCTTAAAAAGATGGAGCAAGCCTTCTTGAGCATGCAGTCCTGTCTATGGTGACCCAGGGGATTTTGTCAGGGTTTCCTTGCAAACTTCCTTGGTATATCAACATTTCCTGTCAAATGGGAAGAGAAATCAACAAGTCACACAGTACCAGACAAAGGGTACAAATGGCAACAAAGACAGAGAAGGTGACACTTTGCATTTCTACAAAGACAGCAAGTAGATGTAAAACCAACAAATCCCTTCATTTACTGCCCAGGCTTCCATCTACAAGAATAAGCATGGTGGCACCAAGCAGAACTTTTCAGAACAGAGGATGATCACCCAAGCACTGGCTACTGGAAAGAATTTTATGAATACAACACCTCTTAATTCACCTAAATCTTTATTGTTCTCTCCACTGTTTTTATTATAAAGGAATTCACTTTTACTTCAACTGAAAGAAGCAAAGTGTGTAAGTTTTCCAAATCAGGAAACTGAGAGGAAAGGGGAATAGGCAGACTAAGGTAGATTTCCTTTTTTAAGGTATAGTCCAGAGCCCATTAAGGGCTTCCTTTAAACTGAATGGATATTGCATCAGGCCCCTGGAACTTTTCAAACTGCTGGATAGACAATTGCATCTCCAACCTAAGCACATCTAAATTTTAGATTTTTTACTTGTGAAGTCCTTTCCTACTGCTTAAGTATTAGACGAGTCTGCTGGGTAATTAGATGGGATAGAGGTCAAATGTCTTTGCCCTCCCTCAGAAAAAACCCAAAAAAAACCCAAATAGCAAATAAACCTTCAGCAGTTTTCTTCTCGTGCTGGGACAAAGGCTAAAAAGAATTTTTTATGCTGGTCATGAGAAGACTCACAGATATTGGGACTCCTCTCTCTGATAGCTCTCTTTGCCCATGCTCTTTTAGTTTTTCTCTCAGCGCATTTTAAACCCCACCTTTTTCACAGCAGGAGTTCTGTCTTGCTTTGATGTAGAATTTTTTTCAGAGTTATTAGCTTTTTTTTTTCAACTATTCACAGTTCTATCAGCTCCAAAGGCAGTACCCACAGATAGGAAATCAGACAAATGACGAAGTTTTGGGGAGAAAAGCCCCCCAGTGTCCAGGTTCTGCGCCTACCCTGACTTTCCAGGCTGTGCACATGCAGACTTCTGCTGTCAGAATGAGCTCCCCAGTACAGCAAACAGCTCCCAGTGGTGTTTTTATGAACGATGCTCAGTGACTCCCCCACTTTCCTCCAAAGAAATGTCCCACTGCCAAAGCTGGGTTGCCAACATTCAGAGCTCTGCTGATGAGAGCAGGGCAGAAGCAGCACAATGCCTTCCCCAATTCAAGTGACAGGTATCTACTCTTACACCTTAAAGAAATCTAAAACAATAATTATCTTTTTTAACCTCTCCTCCCCATCAGTAGGTGTTTTGGTGGAGTGACTCTGAGACAAATGTTTTTTTTTATGCTGAACATGAGCAGATAATTGAAAAAAGCTTTTTTTGGAACATGCGAAAAGTAGTACACAACAATACCACAGCAGAAGTTTGCTTCAGTCAGACTATATGTGCATTATGAATCAGATCACACAATGGAAAACACTTCTTAATCTCTTTAAAGTCCTTCTCTAACTAAGATCCCCACAATCTTACAGCCCAAAATCTCAATGCTGCAGGAAAATCCTCCCTCTCACCAGCTCACCAGTTCTTTGCCTCAAAATAGGCAATATCTACCAGATCCTGAAGCGTCTCTGATTTAGGAAAAGAAAAACAGTGTGTCACACAGATGTTAGAAGGTTACTGACCCTGTGGATAACATTATTGTTGGGGAAATCCCTGGATTAGTTCTGCAGACACATTCTTACACAAAGGGTTTATTTCACATTTCTGTAGTTCAGCTGGTATTTTTAAGGCTGTTTGAGATCCATGTATTATTAGAAATTAATTTCTCATTATGCTTCATTAAAACTTGTTGATATGAACACTAACAAAATTCTAAACTGAAATTCAAGCAGATACACAATGTTTATGGTTATTGATTGACACAAAAAATAAGTTTAAATATATATTATTTAGCACACAACAACTTTGGCTTCACATAGATGCCCCACAGTGGAATTTTCACCCACTGACACTGATAGTGCCTTTTAGTAAATCCATTGTTGTCCATTTCTTAAAATAGCCTGTACAAAGTTTTTGAAAAACTGACATCCAAACAGAAAAAAATAATACACAATTAAGGTGTGATGACCAGATTTGATGCCTCTTGTCTCAAGCCTCTCAAGATCTGGTTTTGAGGGACCAAACCACCACAACCACAAACACTTAAAACTGTAGAATAATACTTCTAAAAAAAAAAACCACCTCACTCTGTCTTTCATTCTGTTATTTCCATATGCCTCCCAAAATGAAAAAGCATGAAAAGACCCACATTTGCACAAACATTCCTTTAATTTCTTACTAATTCCACTTGAAAAAGTGGCCATTATTGCTAGAGTGAATTCTGCAATTCTGATTATCTTCAATTTAAGACAAGGCAATTGTGCTTGAAGTAGTACTGCCATCACATTACTAATATACTTCAGGTTTCTTTTGTCATTTCTATGAGGAAAGGTACCAATTAATCTACAAATACAGCTCATTTTGTATTTTAAAGGTAGAGTTGCATGCAAGATTTATAGAGAAACATTTATCCTTACAGATAATATGAAGATTAACTCACACAGGACTAGCATTACAAAAATTTAACAAAAAGCCCTCACAAGTGAGCAGAGCAGTATTCAACTCCAAATAGAAGGGGAAAAAAATCATACGTAACTGATAGTTAGTTAAAAATAATTTCTGGAAATAGAGTCAAATAGAAAATCCTAATTTCCCCACTCTCACAGCTTCAGAAAGTATTGAGTAGAGTTTTAAATTGAAAAAAAAATTCTAGTGTTCTGGTCTTATCTGTAAGTCTCAGTCGTCTCTACCTTTTTATGAAACTGATTTGATTTAGAAAAGAAGCTAAATATCTTTTCCAAATGAATCAAGATGATGTGCTCTGCTAGGAATTGACCAGCTCACAAAATAGAACTAATTTGAAAGACAAGATCTGACTCCATGAGTCATTAACACATTCAGGCCTTCTGGATAGGATTCAACAGCAAAAAAAAATTTAAAATCAAAACCTCATAAGAGTACTGTGCACACACATCAGAAATGAGAGATACAGAGGACTGAAAATGGCAAACTTACTTTTTTTCTGAATTCACATGTTTTGGACTCACAATAGATTTAAACTGTATAAAGTGTCAGTCACTCTTAGTTTGATAACACTGCGATCTTCTCATTTAAGTTTTATAAGAACGTAGCACTAGCTTCTATTCAGAATAATTTTCTATTAAATATCCTCAGCTCATACAAGCACTCCTATGCACTCAAGAATTGATTATCCTGCATTATCCACCCCACAAGCTGCCCCCCACGATTGGACTTCATTTACAGACTTAGAATATGCTTTGTTCAGCTATAGGAAAAATGAAGAGTGCACCATTTTTTTTCTCAGTAGTTTCAAGTCATATAAAGTTGCATGAATGAGATTCAGCATGATATACAGATTTATGGATTCTCTTAACATCTTAATGTACAGCAAGATATTTCAATATATTTATGCTTTAAAGAATCAGCAGAAAGGTTAGGGATGGGAACAAAAAGCTCATTTGTTGTGACAAATTGAGCCCTTCTTACAACTCCCTTCTCACAACTCCCTTCTCAAAGAAATGGATGCTCAGAAAAGCAGGCTGGGTTTTCTGGCACACATTGTCATTTTACAGCAATTTGAAGTGTTGCTTTAGGATATTCCCCAGGCAAAAGGGAGAAGACAGTGATGCAAAGTCACAAATTGCAACTGAAATCCTTGGTCCACTTTACAGCCCGTTTCTAAAAAATGCAATTTTATTGTAAAGTAAAATAAGAGCAATAAGAAAGCACCCAGTAGTTCCAAAGAAAGCAGTGCCACTCCTTTATCTTGGCAAATAGATGGCACCTACGTTTTCAGAGGAAGTATAAATAAGGATGGTTGACTTACTCTTGATGGCCTAGGTTTAGAACTGGTGCTGTATAAAAGTCACTTTCCTAGTATAGCAAAGATTTGCCATATAAAAACAGACTACTTCCCAAGAAATAAAGTGTTTAATATAATATTCTCAACTGCTAAAAGGAGAGAAGATTTCTCTCTTCTACCTCCATGCCACCAGCCAAACCTCACCGAGCCCAGTCCCACCCCTCTCACATTCCAAGGAATTTAAGCATTGAAACTTCTGAGTGAAACCAAGCAATGACAATTCCACATCCACAATGGAAATGCCACCAGGAAAACAGGGACACACCACAGCAACGCTGCAGTGGGGGAGCAGAAAGGCTTTTCTTGGCTCACACCTGCACCGTGGACAGCAAACACCTGCAGCTCACTCTCCTTTGAGGCAGAAATGCTTTTGGCAGCTGCAACTCGATCCCTGCTCAGCAGCTTTGGGGGGAGGCTGTTCCCAGGCACGGTGTTGGTGTTTGCACTGCAGCAGACCTGGTGAGCTGCTGAGACTTCTTTATCAACCTGCCCTGGCTTCAAAAGCCTTGGCAAGCTTGTAAGGCAGGGGGCAAAGCTCTGTGCTCCTACAGCTGAGCCTGGGTCCAGAGATGGTGCTCTCCTTTAAAAGGCACACCACTGGGTAACAACATCCCAGGAACAAGGTGGAGGGTAGGGAACAGAGCTGTTATCCAGTGCTGAGGCAGCTATTTTATTGTTGAGTTAATTGAATCATCTATTATTAGGACACTCAGCCATCAGATGTCCCTCCATTATGCTTGGGTTGGGTGAAAAGCTGTGGTCTGTTTGCCCAAAGGAAGATGGAAGATACATTCATCTCCCTGTACATCTTCTGTTTGAAAGACTGTGTTTTAAGCACCTAGCAGTCAAGTGATTAATAGCCTATCAAGAAATATTAATGTTAGAATACTAAAATTAATTCATATTTCCTCAGTCATTTGAGAATGAATTCACATTTCACTTATTTTTTTGATAACTGCTTGAAATGCAAGAAACAGCTTTGTTTAAAGATGAAGTTACTGCCTTTACCATCTCTAGAAGTATATGATGTCTACAAGATACCTAGAAATAACCAGTGATAAGTGGCCATGTTTGGTCCTTTCCCTAGCATAGTCATTCATTTAAAACACAGAGATGTGTGCAGTTGGCATCTCTGGGCCACTATGAAAACACTATATTTTCATTATGTTATCACAATACCATCACCATCTATAGATGGTAGCCTTTCATGTTATTAGTAAAAATTATAGTGATGAAAAAAACCCACCATCCACAATAATAGCTGAGATCAACATAAAGCACCAGCTGATGGCTGAGCCTTTAAGCACATCGCTATTAACTGCCTATCAAACAAATAATAGATTGAATTTCATTACAGTCTAATACAGAAAGCTTTAACAACTCACTTTCATAGTTCACTTAATAAGAAAATGGAACAAATATTAACACCCCTTCTTTGTGAAACATATATTTACCTAGGTGCTTTTCAACAGGTCACACCAACTACTTCTGATGGGAAGGAAGTGAAGCAACAAAACACGGCCTCAAATACTTTCTGTAGTGCTTTTATACCTTCTGCACATTCCCAGGCACTAACTAATTAATTGCAACTCACTGATGCAGGCAATCACTCAAGCATGCACACGAAGACCAGAAACAGTGCTGGAGCTTAGGAGCATCTGGTTCTCGATTATGGGGCTGCTCTGTGAGAGCACAACGCTCATCTGCCTGTTCCACACATGGCAGCAGAGCTTATTTATAGTTGCTACTCAGGAAGCTGTAATTTGTATTAAAATATGTAATGACTGAATTACTCTTCAGTGCCTGTGCTTGAGAATAACGAAGTGTTCCCACCAATCTCCATACTGTATAAAGCTGTAGTTAATACCAAGGGTTTGCTCAAAAGGCAACCTCAATTGGAATGAAACCTGGCCTTTCTACTGCAGAGAACAACTGTCATGGTTTTATCTGGCATGTTTCACTAATACCACTAAGCAAAATTCGTGCTTATTCATACCAGCCTACGGGTGGCTGCTGAGCAGTACCAGGGCATCATCAGGCAGTGCTCAAACCCAACACTGAAGCTCAGAGTCATGCCTGAAAACAAACCTGAAAAAACACAAGCACCTTCTTTCACTCCCCGTCTGTCCTTTCCTCTCACGCCCAAGACATCTTGATCAAAGTGCTAATCAGAGCTCTGCTCACTCAGAGTTTTAAAGTGCATTTCAGATTCCTCCTGCCTGCTCCCCACCAGCTACCCCTTCTCTCCACCCTGCTGTCCATCTCCAGCACCTGGCAGGCAATTCCTGGTCACAGAATTAGTTGGTAATCTCCACCAGTTACATTATCACCTGCTCTGCCTACAAATCCCTCCCACCTCCTCCAATTAGCAAGTTCTTGCTTAATCTTTCTAGTGTTGAGTTGGGAAACATAATTCCTACATAGAAATTAACACTTTCCTGAAACAGTTTTCAGTTTGTTACAGCCAGGTTGTGTTTCCAAGTGAAAGAACACAAATCCACAGGAATTCTCCAAGCGTGAGATGAAATGCAGCACTCTCCTTAGCAGCCAAGAGGCTCTGGCACTTTAGGCAGGGGTGCACCCTCTTCCACACAAGCATTACAATGCCTAGGCCTTAATAATCCAATTGTAAAAGGTTATCTAAATTAAAATTAGATTACATGAAATGTCCTTGTTAACTGGTTTGTAATAGATCTGAACAACACAGCATCCCAAGGACATTCCATTTGCCCCAGTAAAATCCATAAGTGATGGGATTGAATAAAGAAGGGATGATTCTGCTCATCATTAAAACACTTGGGAGTTTTGAAAAGATGTTTCTTCTACCTAAATCCCTGTAAAGAAAGCGTATGAGTCATAAACAAGTTCAGTGGGTGCAGTAACAGCAAGCAGAGTTATACAACAGCCCCAAAAAAACCCTGGAGTACAGACTGAGCAAACAGGCTTGTTTTGCCTAAGAAGAATGACAGTGCATGTAAATCATCAAGTGTGTGACAGCCTGGTGAAAAGAGATAGGAACAGTCTGTCTCAGAGTACACAGAGTAGAGGGCTTCAGATGCAGAAATAAAGATTCATCTTCAGGAAAAAGCAAATAAAAAAACCCCAACTTTTGCGTGGAAAAAGTAGTGAAAGACAGGTAAAGAAATGAAGAAGTTTCACAGATTGTTTAAAGGAGTCTTACTATGTTTAAAGGAGTTTCTCATTATGTTCAAATATTTCCAGAATTCTGCTCTGAATACCTTGATCATGGCCAGAATAAAAGTTTGTGGCAAAATCAAAACTTGAGATGTTTCCCCACATTCTAGGCCAAGTTAAATAACTTAATCATTCCTCACAGGTGTGCACATCCACTTCTTGCTGAAATAATCCAAAGGGCAAGATCTGCACCTAAAAGCCAAGCAGGACTGGAAACCATCCACAGAGATCAGCGATCCTCAAAATTCTTTTTTTCCTTCTGGTTTATTCCCTATGCTATCATCTCAAAATACCATTCTCTAAACTTTATGGGTGATTTCCAGATTTTATAAGTATTTAAACTTTCTGAGTTATTCTCAATATTGTTCATGGATCTCCTAACTAAATTGTTCTTTACCCCACGATTACTGTTAGCTTGTCTTAAACATTAAGAATATGGATATTGAAAAAGAAAAGTCACAGGTCTGAATCCAAGAAAAGCATTGGCATAAATGCCCATAAGAATTCCTTTTCATCTCAGTTTCTAAAATGCGTAAAACTAAGACAAAAAACCCTTTTACTTCCATGCACAACTCACTAGACATATCATTAATATTTGTGTTCCTCTTCTATCCCTTGTGAAAACCACTTAGAGAAAACATGGATAGAGAAAACTATATTAAAAAACTGTGAGACATTGCCTATTAACTTGTGACTTTAAGGATACTTCCTCATTTTCATATGGGTTGTAGGGAAAGCAGATTCTGATATTGCATAACCAATAACAGAGATGTTGGGAAGTTATTGCCATTGTATTTCAAGTACAAAATGTGAAAAACATGACAAGAGTGACATCTTTGTTTTACTGAGCTACATCTATCCACTCTCAGGAAAATATGGGAAAAGCTGATCGCAGCCTTGGAGAGAAAATTCCTGAAACTTTTTCCACCCATGGCTGGGAAGTGTTGACACTGACCTGGGGGCCAGCTCTGAAATCCAGTAGCACTTGTCCAAACAAACAGTGCATGCTTACTGGGGCTCCTGGGCACACAAACTGTTAATATTACACCCCTGATACAGATTTCTCATTTGTTCATCTACCTAACCAAGCTCATGACACTTGAGCTGAATCAGCTTTCAGCCATGCTGCAAACTTCCACCACGCTTTGTAGTTTCATTGGATAAAATATCACAACATCACTTGCTGAATCAATAATATTAATACAAGATAGAATTTATTTTACTTCTAGAAGAGGACAAAAGCACTGTGGATCACTACATCAATTTTGCTTCCCTGAACTACACAACAATTCTGTCAACACAGCCTTTGTTTCAGTTTTTGTGATTCTTTTTCTTGTTTCCTTGTACCTAGGACCTGAGGAAAAAAAAGAACAGGACACACAGTATTTATTTCTCTGCCTTTAGGCTGTGCAGCTGAACCTGCACAGACCCAGACGACACAAGCTGTCCTCTGTGCTGGCCAGTTTGGTTAACCAAAAGAGCCAGTTGGTGGACTGGAAATTCAGAATTAGTTCATAAGTACCTTCTGAGGTATTGGATCAGGGATTTTAATTGAAAGAGAAGTGACCAAAAACTGTGTTTAACTGCATATCGACAAATGCAGAAATATTCCTAAAATCACAGTACTACAGCAAAAATATTGGTTCTTTTGCTTACATGTAAGTTGTATCTCTAAAAGGTATGTAATTCTCTCATACATGTCACAAAACTGTTCACGGTGACTATAGAGGCATTACAACCTTTTCATAATATTTTTATTTTATTCTAATAAATTTTGCATATAGACAAATCATATTTTCTTATGCACAAGCGTCTAACATCCTATAAACATATCTGTGGCAATTTTAAAACCAATTTTCAATAAAAGCCTTCTCCTGCAAAAAGTTAAATTCATGTGCATGAATGAGGGAGGGATATGGACATGAAGGATTAACCCTGCCAGATGCTGATTTCAGCAGGGACTTTGCCACTACAGTGCTGCTTTCAAGAGAAATTTAAGAGAAAAATTATTTTTAACATTTCAAGTCTATTTGCCTAAAAGCCGTTGACATTTTTGTGATAAAATTCAGAATTAGCTCTTACTTGTATTTTTAAAGACAGATAAATTCTTCAATTGTGACATATAACTCTCATCTGATAGGGGCAATAAAAAAGAGATAGAAAATGATTCAACTCTTTGGTACATAATTATTCTATGCAGATAAAGCCACACATCCTCCCTTCTCTACCCTCACTCTGGGACCTTCAAGCAGTTCTGCTTTTGCAACTCATGTCTAGTTGTGCACATGTTTAGAGCCAAACTATGCCATTCTTTAGTGACACAAAGCAAAATTGCCGTTTCTCTGTGCTTCTGGAAGATGTTTCAAGTAAGGAAGGAAAGGGGGATGAACATGACCTTATCCAAAAAGCCCTGCGGTTTTCCTTCCACCTTGGAAAAAGCTGGGTTTATGTTTTCTTAGGGTAGAGGAATGTTAGTTTAACATCATGCCAATCAAACTCTACAGGTTAAAAGGCCATAGAGTGTTTATCTTCAGTTCTGATATTTGCCAGTAAAGGGATTGAAAAGCAGCTATCTGGACTTTGGGGACAGTATTTGAGATAAAACCATTGCAATATTTGGATAATTAAAACACGTGTCCTACAATTATTTATAATCTGCCATTTATTTTGACAATATTGTTAAACTGCAAATGGATTAAATTACCCTAAAATTTAAAAATTCAGAAATTCATACCTTAACTCAGGAGGAGTTTAGTTTTAGCTCTTTCATTTTATAATTTGAAAATTCATTGGAACTGGCATTGCTGACTGCAAAATACAGTAGGAATATTGTAGGTTATGCAAGAAAAATCTGAATCTGATCTACAAAGGACCAGTATTTTGTCACTTGTTTTTATTATAGTATCCATTTTAGACAAATAGTGCATTGACAAATTACTGTGTTTTAGGAATACTGGGGGATAACTTCTGTCCCCTCTCTAGATCAAAAGCATGTGCAGGGAGAAAGAAAAGAAATAAAAGGCTTGTGTGCCATTACTTCTGATAGTTTTAGATTTAGGAAGCTTTATATTGGTTTTGTGGGTTTGATTTTTTATTTTCTCTCTCCTTTTTTTTTTATGAAATTAAATAGGATTCATTAACTTCTTTTACAGAGTTCTATGTAAAATCCCACCACGGTTTTAATCAAGATTTCACTATCAGACTGACTAGGGACTGCTTATAAGCTCCTCAGCCTAGTCATCAACTTTAGAAGACTCAGAGATATGTTAAAGATGAAACTATACCAGAGTATATTGGCACAAGTGCCATATTTTATCACACACTGTTGATTAAACCATCAGATCCGCATGGAAGCCATTTACATTTTCAAGAGCCCAATATTAAGACAGGTTTATTTCAGGTGTCAAAAAGGATGGCACCTACTTACTGAGTTCTAGTTTTTCCCAGCTGGAAGGAAACTAAAGTATTTTTAACCAAAATTCAAAAATGGACTCTAACTTCGCTAACAGTAGTAATTGGAGAATTTACATATATCAGAGAATAATTTCATTATGAAAGACCCTATTATCAGTGCCATAGATAAGCAGCTTCAGGCCCTAAAAGGACATCAAGGGCATGGCAAGTGTTTTGACCTCCCAGCTCTGGTGATTGCAACACAGTGTAGTTGAGGGCATCCTCTTGAATTTTTATAACATGTCACACTTGGCTCAAAAAATACAGCAGTTGTCCTGACTGTTTTTAAATGGAGCAAAATGCCCTTTATCCAAGATTCAGGACTATATGCAGCTGGTGCAATGACTACTGGCCAGCTTGTGAAGTTTCCAACCTTATCCTGCAAGGCTCCTGCTTCAGAGTCTGCCCCGCTGAGGTTTGTCCTCCAAGTGTGTGCTTACCTACAGTCTGTCTAGAAGTCATAGCTTTTAGAAGTGACCATCTCTCCTCTGATCAAGTTTTGTGTTCAATCTGTTTGAAACCTAATCAGAGGAGAAGCTTCTCAATAACATAATCTCAAATTCAGAATGTCTTTCAATGACAAAATCTTACATTTTTGTAGCTTCAGCCTTGGCAGGGGGTGGCTACCATATTTTAAACACCCTGAAAACTCAGACCTCTAGGTCTTGTTGAAAGTGCTCACGTAGGATGTTGTGCATCAGCTGTTATGATATTAATAACCACTGGGGTAAGGGATTTGAAGTCCAAAGGAAAAGGTCAGAGTTACTGACAAAAGCTAAAGCAAAATCACCCCACTTCGTTTCAGATTTAGAGCCCTTTGATAGGCATTAACTCGTAACTGGATATGACTTCCAGTTTTGTTGTACAGGTGTTTTCTGATATTTAGAACAAGCTATAAAGAAAAATAGCAAATATGTCAAAAATCAAGCAGAATGGTAGTCACAGGATTCTTCAGACCCATGTATTGTACACAGCACACTTTGGAAAATCACGTATGTGACAAACCCAGAACTCACAATGGAGTGGGATGTATGGCCTGATGAAGGAGGTGGAAGTGGGGTCCTAGGCATCAGGCCAGGGCAGCTTCTAGAAAAATGAAACAAACCTCTGCTGGGAAAAGACAAGAAATGAGTTTATAAAACAACAGAGAAATTAAACTTGTTCATTCTTTGTCCTCTACAAAGAAATAAAAGAGGAAGTTCCTGCTGCAAATAGCACACAGCCATAACTTCACTTGCCCCTTAATTTGAACACTTCCCCCCAAAGCCTGTGTCAGGTCTGACCCTGGTGCGAGGCTTTAGGCCATGACATGATCTGCTGTGCTCTACCATGTGGGGAACAAGCCATTCCTTCCTTCCCAGCCTCTGATCAAGGTTGATCCTTACAAGGAGGCTTCCATGGTTCATCAGCTGCTCCATGTGCACTCTCCTTCTCCCAAACAATTTTGAGTAGGTCTCACAGCCCTTTTTCGACACCAACATCTGCACTCTCCACATTCCTCTGCCTTGCACAGGCTTGTTCATGATTCCTTAGCTACTGTGATGCTCAGTACCCCAGAATGGAAGTTGTACTGAAAAAATGAAAGTTTCAGATCAAGAAAACCTTCTCATCATTGACATTACTTCATTAGCAAATAATCACTCTGTGTTAACCATAACAGTTTGAAAACTGTGGGCCAGGCACCTTCAGAGTAACAGGAGTTCACTGACCTGACTAGCTCATTGAAGCATTTCCCCCTTCATTATGAGTATTAGCTTATTAGTGCCTAGGTTTAGTTGAAACCAGATGTTTCTGATTCTGTGAAGACAACCTTGCTGTGATGGCTCTGAAGCCTGTGTTACCCTCCAGCCCTAGGTGTATGTGCAGTTTGGGAGTCAATTAAATTACAGATAAATTATGAAATTGTTCATAATTCCTGATCTACACTATTTGCTGAGCAGGAGATTACATCACTTATTTGAGACACTGGAGATCCCAATGTCTTCTTACTTTTCTATCAAACCTCAATTCCCTCCAAGCTCAGGAGCTTCACACTTGTCTCTAACAGAGGGACTGTTCCCTTACAGAGGGGGCACATTTCTTACCTAGGAGAGCAGCACAAACCTTCCATATCTCCTTGATATTAACAGAACCTTCACATTTATGCTGTTACAGCAGAGAAACAGAAAGACATCATGACACCTCAAAGCTAAGCAAATCAATCACACAAGTTATCCCCAAATCCTGGACTTCATCACATCATTGTGAGCCTCTCCTGCACTGACTGGATGCTGTTGGACCTTTTGATGCTGCAGGACAAGACACAAGATAAATAAAATGTACTTTTTTTTTTCCTCCTTGCTTCCCTCATGCTGACCAGAGAGGAAATGACAACCAGATGCCCCTGTGACCCAGGGTTCCCCCGAGGTGACCGATCCAAGTGTAACATGTGGTCACCTCATTTGGGAAGGAGCCAAAGCCTGCTCTGTTTAATTGGCCAAATGGTCCCCTACAGCTGCAACAGATTAGGGACAAATTCTCTTCAAATAAAGCTGTGCTTTTTTTGTCCCCATCCCCCCTCTAATTTGGGGGGTGTTGGGGAGAAATCATGCCTGGAGAAACATGTGCACGTACACACACGACTGAAGTTAATAAAAGTGTCAGGTAGGCAAACAAAATACCATTTATTATTAAGCAGCAATAAAAGACCACATTGATGTGTATAAGGAACCAGGCAACCAGGGTGCTCCAGAGAGAGGGAAGGTAGTGGTGTCTCATGAATCATTACAAAAGTTTTCTCTGATCTTTAATAGTGGACTCAGTGACTTTGGGAAGGGAGGAAGGGTGCAAACATTTGCAATGCCAAGTCCTAAGCCCCCTCTTTCCAATTCCCCAGCAGTTCACATGTGAGGGGATGAAGGCAGCCTGGCTGGAGCAATCTGCTGCAAAGAGCACTCGAAGCTGTGAGAGCCATCTCAGAGGGCACTTTCAGGCCTGGCCTGGCAGTGAGCCCTGTAGTTATTTTAAAGAATAAAAAGAATATTTCAAAGACTGGAATTTTAAAGATAAAGACATCTTTAGGGCAGAAGCAGGATGTTCATTTACCTAGAGATCCACTATCTAAAACTTCTGATGGAAATGCTATATTTAGCAGTCATTCAGCTGGCAAAGAAGTGCTCTGCTATTCATTATAATATCAAGTTTTCACCAAAAAAAAAGTCTCATTTTCTGAGACTTTAATGTAGGGGCTTTTGTTCCCTCTCAGACAATTCTTGCTGTGTTTTTCTTTCATTGCTTGGTCTTAATCTTGGGTGTGGAAATGAGCTCATTAGGAGACCTATGTAGAACACAGTTTGGGGAAAAGAGGTGCCAAGAGCTCTCCTCCAACAGTTCTGGAGGCACAAGCAGATGCCAAACTGTTCTTGCTGCATAGGTTTCTCTGGATCCTCATAAAAAGCTTGTAAGTTTTTGGAGATCCATTCATCAAGTCCAATGTAACATAAAGATTAGTGTTCCTACTTGAGCCTAAGGAAATGTTGTCTTCCTTTACCAATGGCCCATTAGGAAACGAAGTGCAACAGAAACGCAGAGTGGGAAAATGGCTATATATCAAATATTCATTCTGAACACTTTGTGGGGAAAAGGAAAGAATAAAATACATTACTTTTGCCACATGAGCTGTTACACTTAGCTGAGAAAAAAATTATTCTTTTATTTAGACAGTGATTTGATAACCCAGTATCATCTACTTGATTATAATCATTACATTAAACATTTCCACATACCATACAGTCAGAGCAGTTATACAATCATAGTAAATGTTCTAACTCAATTTTTCTACACACCTTCCATGATGACTTTATGGATTATTGCCCCTGAAGACAGCAACAGCCATTTGTAAGAAATAATTTAACTGGAGCTGTTGCTGTGCCTTAACCGATCATTTGTTTTTTAAAAATAAAATAAAAATCTGTAGACAGAGTTGTTGCTCGTTTAACTGAAAGGAGGAATCTTAGTAAGAAGACTGAAGTTGAGAACAAATACCTGTGTGTAGGTCAGCAGTATGTGTTCAGCTCTCAGTAAGTTTTGAATGCACTCAGAGGCACAGACTTTGCTCGAAGAATTTTTCTACCCTCAAAAGATTAGACAGAATGAGAAAGCTCCTCTCACTCTGGGATATCAAAGTGTTTAATTCTCACAATTCTTATTATCTGATTTGTTTACATCCCCAAAAATATCTTCTGAGGAGGGAAGGACTCAATGAGCAACAGAAGATGAAATGAGTCATTGTGGAGACATTTTAGAATATTTGAAATACATTGAAGAAAACCCTCAACTTCTCTCTGTCCATAATATATGAGAGGTATTTTGTTTCCCCCTCACTGCATACACTGGCATTAACCGGTTTTGCATGTGTCCATCATAAAGACAAATATACACATAGTAATAAATATTTTGAATAGCAGTGGTGGGCTTGGCAGTGCTGGGTTTATGACCAGACTCCATGATCTTAAAGGTCTTTTCCGACCTAAGTTATTCTGACTTTATGATTTACTTCAGAACAACGCAGTTTCCTCAGCATGAGAATTCATAAGTATTTGCTGTGTATTCATCTCATAAAAAAAAACAAATGTAATTTCTTGCATCACTAAATACAGCCTTTTCCTCAGGCAGCAAAATGGTTTTACAGCACTTTTCAAACAGGATGCCAAAGGGGTGGGAGGGGGCTGAGCCCAGCCATGCTCACATTGTTCTGCAGTGCTCTCATCCCACAAGCAGGCAGAGGAGGAAGAAGGGTCCCGGTGCCAGGAACATCTGCCTCGATGGCTCAGATGTGATGGCACAAACGTGATGGCACTCTGGGCAGAGCCATGGGCTCGGGGATGCTGTTTTCTTGTGCTCAGCTAAACTTGGAGTGTTTTACATTGGGAACAAAGACACTGAGAAATTCTTAGCTGGACACTGTTTGTTCTATCTACCACCCTTCTCCATTTACTTCATTAAAATATTAATTATATTCATGCTACATTCCTATCAGGATTTGTCAGATATAGGACTGCATTGTCTAGAAAACCATCAAAGGCAAAAGCAAAATTCACAAATGGTTCAATGCAGAGAACTCTTCAGGCTTTTTACTTTCCTATTCCTGGTTTAGAACTGTTTTCAAAATCCAATTTAAAACATGAACAATTGAAAACCTGGCTTGGAGGCTGCTGTGACAAATCTGTTTCATTCTGGTCATAATCACAGTTTCCATTAAAGATTCTGAGATAACCCAATGTCAGTTTATGGTCTCCTTACACACCATAAATAGTTATCTCAAGTTTTTCTCATGTTGATATCCAGGTTGAATACCAAAAAAAAGTGTGGCTCTGTGCTATCTCTTGCCTTTTTTTTCCCCTCCTGTCCTGTAGCCCTGGCCACAGAATTCCCACTCTTCTGCTGTGACATTGGTTGGATAAATTTGGCCAAAACAGGGGAGAACAGAAGTCCAGAATAGTAATGAGCTTTTCTACAAATGGTTACCTTGGACGCGTATCATTCTTGACCCATTTTTTTATTACAAATAAAATAAATTTTATGCAAATGCAATATCACATTGCAAGCACACTACATTTATGGTTTTTTGATCCTTTGAATGTAAATACAGTCAACTTTTTTCTGACGTTATTGCATAAAATACACTTTTGAAAGCAATTAATTTCGAGTAATTCAGAGTGTATGAAAACTGACCTGTATTTGTGGGTTAGACTAGCTCCAACTATGAAAAAAATTTTTTTTTGCAAAACCCGCATTTTTTAATATTGGATAAAAGTGTGATTCAGAGACAATTTTGTGATGGTTTTTCACAGGTAAAGTCCAGTCTTCAAACTTAGTCTCTGCAGTGCTGGATGTGAAGGCGCCTGTGTCAATATATTGATAAATGTGCCAGCACAGTCGTAATTGAAGATAACTAGTTCTTTGTAGAAAAATACAGAAAAACTGAGCAAATCCAACAGACCAAATCCTACACCAGAACTAATGCAATTCTTTTATGCCTTCTCAAAAACCTAGGGAATTCTGCCCAGCTCTGCTGACTCTTACCAGTGTCTGCCATAACACCCCTCAAGCAGGGTGCTGCACAAATATGGTTTCTTGTGGGAAACATGACAAAAATCTCTCTATAGAATCCATCACTTCCTGCAGAATTCACCAGTCTATACCTCTGTATGGCCATGAAGTTTTGTAGTGAGCTCAAGATCAATTGCAGCTCTTGACATTTATCTAACTTGAATGCAGGAGAACATACATTTTGGGTTGATTCCTATCTGTTACCAGCTAAATGGATCAATAAGGCTTTTTTTTCTTTTTCAGTGAGAGAGGGTCTTCACTTGACATCTTTTAAAGTTGGGCAGACAGTTTCATTCAAAATGCAATGCTCAGCAACCTCCGATATTCTAGCAGCACCCAGCTGCTCTTCTATTGTTAAGGCATGGTTCAAATCTCTATTATAAACCCTTTTTTCTTTTCTTTTAATTAGTTTAAAATGCAGCTGTAAAAATTGCTTTGGGATGAACCTTGGCATGCTGAGCTGACTGCTGGCCTCTCTTTCTCTTGTCTGCCCTCCCCCACTCCACTTTAAAATTTGAATTTATATTTATTCTGCCTGGAGATAGAGGAAGGAAAGCAAGTAATAAAAATAACTTATTCCAAAACTAATAGGCAGACACCAAGCCATCAGATATGAGGTGTGTGGCTTGACTATGTATTAAAATAAACTTATTAGATAACACATATTTTCGAGTGCCAGACACCAAAATCTTCACAGCATTAAACTGAGAGATGTAACAGGTATGTCGGTGTTAAAGGTCCTACATCTGAAAAAGAGCCTCCATCACTAAGCCAGGATTCTCCTCCAGGCCACCGATTCAGCAGTCCTTGAAGCCACTCTGAGGACCGAGGAGGTAGTCAGGACTGAAAGTACTGTAGCAGTGCCCTTTCATACACTGCTTTTACCAACTGTGTATGCTGTACATGGAATATTTTAACAGGTCAGAACATACCTCTGCACGGCTGTTTTGGTGCCCTTGCTTCCTCAACAGGGAGTTCACTCTCCACAGTAATGCAAAACAGAGCTATTAGGAGGCAAACAGTTAATTATCATGAAAAAAGGTAATAATATTGCTGTCTCTGTGAGGCATTCTCAGTGACTACCACACTGATACAATCAGCAAACTACAGAGGTTCAGAGTTAGCCTTCACTTGTGCTGGAAGTAATTAGCTATCAAATTGATCTCCAACTATTAGAACCCATGGATAGGATGCCTTCTGTCAAGCTTACAACTAGCTATTCCAGCAGCCTTCCATTATGCCTGGAGCATTAGGATGCACTGCAGAGGACCCTCAAATTTCACCCAGAATTTCCATGCTTTTGTAGATTTAATTAAGATTGTGCTTAGTCAGTAGAGAAATGCAGCACTTTGTTCTTGAATCCATACCCATATTTGCTAGCAGCTATTAGGATTATAAGTACTAAAAACAAAATGTTAAATGGTGATATTTAAAGTCTTAAAAAATTAGTATGAAAAAAGTTTTGTTTCTGAAAGAAAATTGCAGAAGTTGTACTTGACAATGTTAGACACCTCCAGAAACGTTCTGAAATCTCAGCACAAGTAGCTGTTTTCACCTGATGCACAAACACATTACATACCTCAGGAAAAGAAGCATCCTTAGGACCCAGTGACATGGTGCTCCTCACTCTGACAGCAGCAGCACAGTTTAACCAGGGTGATACATGTAACAATTGGAAAATAGTCTGCCAAACAACAAATTCAATTATAATCAGCATATGCTTTGTCACAGGTGGATCTCCAGCCCTTGGTCTCCACTATCACGTCTGTGTTCACTGATAAAAATGATTTGGCCTTCTACAAACTGTTACTATGTTCTGCCTTGAACAATATCTGGCAGCAGTGAGGCTCACAGATTAATTAAAAGAACAGGCCTCATTTTATATTTTAAATATAATAAAGAAAACCAGAAGCATTATCAGTAATATTCACTTCACACTTCCACACAAATAAATAGATAAAAAATCCAATGCATATAATTCATGTTTATCAGAATTAATCATTTTCTTCCATCTCTGTATGGTAGAGACTTCATAACTCATCATATCTTTCAATGTTATTTACTCCTGAGCTTCAAAGTTATATTTTTAGAACATATTTTCTGCCTCAGAAAACTCTCTTGTAAGTTGTTTTTATGTGATGAAAATATTAGTATTTTTCTAATAGCAGTTAAATACTAAATCATAATCAAAGCTAATGCTAATAACAGTTCTACATGAAGTAACTTGTTAATTGTTTTTTAAAATGGTTTTCTGCCCTTTATGATACCTTCCATCAAGGGCCCACAGAATTATGACATTGTGGTGCTTTTGCAGAAATTCTTATCCCAGAATTTTAATGGCCTGAAAGGACAGAAACAAATTCCCAGTCCTTTTCATTCCAGGGAGCCAATCTAGGACAAATCCAGGGCTTTCATCTTCTATGTAAAATATATAAACTGTGGAATCCAGGAAATAGGGTTCTTTATGTTCTGTGCCAAGGAAAAAGGCTCCAGTGCTGCAGCAGGGAAGCACCAGAGCTGCATGCACTGCATACCAAAGACAGCTCCAAGGGCATCTCTGCTTTTCTCTTTGCACTAGAATGTATGAACAGTGCACCCTATTGCTAAGCCCCAGGATGCAAGTTACAATTAAAGAAAGGAAGAAACTATTACTTCAGCCAAAATATATCTGTATGTGTATTTAGGTATAAAGTAATAATGTGAAGGCCTATAAATGAGTACAGTTGATTTATTTAAATCTTAGCAGCCTTTAAGCCAGAGCTTTGCAGAACAGGTATTCCTGAGGGCAGTGGTACAGCACAGCAAGAAACACAACAAGCTGAAGCTGCTAATTAAGTTCACTTTAACTTTCCATTAGGAAGCTTGGATCAGTTACTCACATTCTAAAGGCTCACTGCTATTTGTGTTAAATGAAGTGTTCCTTACAGCTGTAATCACGATGTACAACACAGTTTTGGCCGTGGCCATTTCCTCCCTGTCAGAAAGCATCCCTAGCTCCAGTTGGAACCCATGTGCAAGTGAGGATTGATTTCTTGACGTTTTGTCAGTGCCACTTCTCCCTGCATGACTGCAGGTCTGATTAGAGGCAGAAATGTGCCTGGGTGGAAGGCATGTGTTCCATTTCCTGCCCTTGGCAGCAACCTGCTCCACAGGGTTCCAGCAGCAGCTCGTGTGCACCAAGTCCCTCCTCTGCCTTGGCCTCACCCTGAGTGGGGAAAGAGGAACAGAAACTTGTTAGAAAACAAAGAGAGAGAGGGAAATTCAAGCAAACAGTGTAGGAAATTTAATAGAGACTGAGAATAAATCTCCATCCCTAATCCTTTTTCACCTTTTTTTTAGATCAGATCAGATTAGTGTGATTTCACTTTTTGGTGCAGAGCAGCATAAAACAACAAAGTTTAAATGGCACCAGAGAGAAAAGGGGAGGGAGACAATGAACTCCCACGCTAGAATTTTGGCAATATTGTGAATAGAAGGCAATGTTTTCTCAGGTTTTAGTTACTGTGCATTGTAAGTGATGCCATCTCAATTTCACTTGCTGAGTGGCTGTAGAACAGACTGCAGAAAACTGGAATGAGCCTCCAATCAGCTGCCCCAATGACAGCCATCACAGAATTGGAAAGCTACTTCCAAGCTAGTTCTCATTAATTGATCCCACACCATCTTTGCTGCTTAACACAAGCTGTTGCAGCCAGCAGCTTGTTCCATTAGGTTCTAAGAGTACAAATTAACCCTGAAAAAAGAAAGACACTGAGAACAGTGAAAGATGGAAGAGGAAAAGAGAAGAAGAGAACAGGGGCTGAGAGTTGAGGAGGCTCCTGAATTAGCTGGATTCACCATTCAACCCTATATTCTTCCAAATAAGTATCCACAGTCATTTCTTTGAAGGAAGTGAAAAAGGAGAGGGTGGCACACAGACATCACCTCATGGGTTTGGTTATTTTCAGAAGTATTTTTAATTAAAATTTTGAAAAGCAGCAATTTTATTACAATCACACATTCATATGTTTAAAATATGCTTTTAATGAAGACAGATTATTTAATCAGCGACAGTTAAAAAAGTATTTTATAAATGTAGACATTGCACAGGAATCTGAAAACTTGTAGGGTTTTTGATGTCATGAGGACATGACCCTAAACTGTTCTTCCAGTCCAAAGAGGTAATTTGTTCAAAGCCAATCTGCAGGTTTCTGAAACACAGACCTGTTGGGCTGGTTTCTGGTACATCAGACACCTCTTTCATGGGATCTAAGCTTTGTTACTAGAAATATACAGTTCTGGAGAGCATCCACAGACAGCTGTCTGAGACTGAGCAAAAGACTGCATCTGGAGCTATAAAGATCTACTTTGAATCTTGGAAAGAGAGGCAGGGTTTACTACCTACAGGTTTAGTTGGCCTTTGGACATTATTGGAGCGTTCTCTACCTGCACTAAATACATCAACTGTATCTGAGATCAAGGCTAGATTGCTTTGTTCAACCAGAGAATGAACAACAACGACACAACCAGCAGCAACCACAACAAAAGTGTCAAATCACATAATCTTCTTGCAAGCACTATGATCATTAAAGGGCGAGGGGAACTTCTCTCCATCATCAGCTCACAAACCAAATCACTAAATCATAAATGAATACCCACCAGCACATAGAGTTAAAAGGATATTAGTTTGAATTTATCCCCAAGAAGCAATTCTGTCTCAATCTCCCATTGCAGTTTTCCTCAGGTATGGCAAATTGGTGAGGTCCACAAGAGCCAAATGCAAAGCTGAGAATACCAAGCCTCATATTTTCAAAATGAAAATATTTTTACTTAAAGTCAAGTCTGGACTGAATGCAAAAGGTGGAAGCTTTCATACCTCATTTCCAATGCAATGAGACTTATATTTAGTATGGCAAGAAAAGAGGGGGAACAAAGGAGGAAAAAATATTGTTCATTCAGCTAAGGTCAGAGAAATACAGAATTAATAAAGAAAAAAAAAAGCATTTCTGAGCTGCACACTGAACAAAAGAGGATGGCAAGGCTGTTACATTACATTACCTCACAACTCAATGACTTGTGTGCGTTGACTGTACTGGTTCCATTTCATTCATTTCCTAGAGGAGAGCTGCTGTGTCTGGTAGACGCTCACTGCAACCGGCAACATCAGGAGTCTTGAGTGGATGGAAAGTCAGCACTTCATCTCAGAGATTGTCCTTTTCATGAAATTTGAAGGACACAGGGTATTTCAAGTAAATTTTGCATTTATTTATTCTACAGATGTAATCAATATTTGTAGCTTCTGATACTTTTCATTAATATTAAATCACTTTGAGAAAAGGACTGTTTATCTAAAACTATATATGAAAATTAAGAGAACTACTGATGAGTTATTGGAACAAGATTACATGTCCATAATGTGGAAGCAATGGTTGTGCGGAAGTAAAACAATTCTAATTGGCTTAAAGACTTTCAGAATAAATGGCAATTTGATAATAAGCAATTTCACTTTGATAGCATTACAATGCCAGGGATTCTTCCAAATCAATTCCTATTTCCTCCACAAAAGAGGTCTGCAAATAGTAATTGCAGAAAGCACATCTTTACTGTCAGAACAGACCAGCCTTTTTCTCTGAAATTGGATCAGCTCACCTTCTTCAGCTGCTCTTCTCCATTGAATCTAAAGCAGCACAAGCATCAAACAGCTGCACACTGGGACCAGACAATGGGGAAGAGACATCAGGACTGAAGGCTGTGCATACAAAGTGCCCAATATGTCACCTGGAGCCCTGGTGTGTTTAAGGACAATGCTGACTGAACCAGGCATTTTAGACAATCCTGGAAAATAAACCAAAATGAAACCAACTTTGATCAGCAGAGGTCAAAAGCTTAAGAGACAGCATTACCCTTCAGCATGACTCCTAAAGAAGTAAGACTGTACAATATCAGTCTCAGTCTGTCAGGAATCTCACTCCTTTCCACACTATATTTGTGAAGACTGAGGTTTTCCAGGAGTGAATCCTTTAAAAGCTCTGACGCAGCTCTTCATGCACTAACACAAACCATGTGATACCACCAGCTCTGACTGTGGGTGCTGCTGGCAATGGAGCATTTGCGACTGAAGAGGCTGTGACACGTCAGAGAGGAGGCAACACCACAAAGTCCTGTCACGTTAGAAGGCAAAAGTAGCAGCTAAACAAGAGAAAAAGTAAATATCAAAAGGCATCAAGCAGGAGAGAATAATCAATAGTAAGCATCAAGGAGGAAAAAACATAGCCAGAAGGCATCTGGTGACTACATGGGCACATGAATATTTCGAAGATTATGTCAAGAGACCTCTTACATTTGCTAAAAATCTACAACAGATATTTTTCCCATATCCCTCCCTGCATTTGCAAGAAATCAAAATGCTTACAATGATGTACTTCACAATCTTCCAGATCCCCAGGGGTTTGCATGATCCAAGATCATGGCAAGTTCAATGTACAAAATAGGAAATGGTAAGATGTCATTGTTTCGTTACCCCTCAAAGATAAGGCTCAGTGAGTTTCTCAGTGCACAGTGACTGCACCAGCTGCTGCCTTGAAAGGGTGCTGGCTTTCCAGAAGGAGAAAACACTGATTGCACATAATGCATGGGGTTTTTTACTGAAAGAGAGGATGCCAACAAAGCTTTTGGCACATACTGTGATATGGCTATTAATGTGAACCTCTCATGTCCAGCCTTGGCACTGAATGTTTCATGGCACTGTGGGAGCTGATCTATCCCACCCAGACAATTAGGGTTTCTTCTCATTGCCAGCTATGCAGCTTGGCCATGACTGAAGCTCTCCCCAGATACTCCTTACACACAGTTCTCTGTTTACAGCATTTAACAAAAAGACTAATTGCACCTATTATTCTCTGAATTCTTGTTTCTTGGAGATTTCCATAAAGTCAGTGGCAAAGGAAGTTGCTGTTAATTTGGACCTCATGAGTGACCCAGACAAGCCTTCAGTGTCACTGTGCTGTGTCTTTTGCAGGCAGTTGTAGTCCAGCCAATCTGCTCAGGGACATCTTCCTTTTACACTGCAATTTCAGCAGCTTCACTGCAGCATAAACATCTCATCCTCAGGGACCACTCTTTAATAAAGGAGAGACACTTGCTTTGAACAACACAGTTCAAAAGTCAAAGATTAGGAGAACGTCCTGAATCCTATCAGAGTAAGGTATATGGTCTGCTAAGGGGAATCACTGCTCTCCAAGTCTGTGTTGCTGAATCACCACCTAATACAAACTTTAAATATTGTCCCAGCATGACAGGTGATTGAGGAGACAGAGTAGCTACTCAGACAAGTGCTTCAGTATTCTGCTGTCAGCTCCCTGTTCAGTTCCTGAGTTTGCTGGTCTTGTGACAGGTCTGCCAACACTACTTAGGCTGGGCTCTTCTGTTACAAGCTGAACAAGGAACATCATCTACAAAAGCTGGATGATTCAACCAACTTTTTATTCATTTAAATTTGAAAAGAGGTCTACAAGGGACAGTGTGATAGAACAGGAGGCATGGATATGTAGTGATGAATACTGTGCACCCCCACTTGACAGCAATGCAGGAAAAGTGTCTGGCTGGGGAGTTCAGGGGGATAAGAAGTTGTTTTTCTATGACTTCCATTTGCCTTGAAGGGAAAAAATAAGCCTCATATACTACAGATTCTAGCACAACATAGGGCAGAAAGTTTTGTCTTAGCAATATAAGTATTTTTCTGGCTGTAAAAAAAACGCCAAAACCTGGAAGATTCTGGTCAGCTCTGTTCATAACTTTCATTCCTTCCATATAAATTTTAGGCTAGCCAAAATATTAAAGTTGTGCTTCACTGCTGAGATGAATGACATTCATTAAATTTACTTCACCACGCTTTCCCACTGTTGGGTTTGGCAAGAGCACAGAGGCAGACTGGAGATCCCTACACAACTCATGTGCAGAGTGAAGATTTGTTGAACCAAATGAAGGTTCCCAAAGTACAGCACCTCAAAGGCAGTGAGATAACTGCAGCTCTCTCCCAGCTACACACCTCTGAGCTGGGTAGCTTCACACTGTCCTCTTTTCTGTCTTGACAGTTTATACTGTCCTGCTTCGGGCCATCAATTCCTGCAGTCTGTGAAGGAATAACCACAGGCAAGATCAGCCAGAGGCTGTTGGTGCTATTGGAATACCTACAATAGGTAACAATTACTTTGCAGGGTACAGGTAAGCACAAATTATACAGAAAAGAGTAGATAAATTATGCCAAAATATATTTGAGAATACAGATATATCTGACAGTACAGGTTTTGAATTTCACAGAAATTCCATTAATTCTGTGGAAATCTAGAAAGAGTGTTTCTGGGATATAATGCCACCAGAAGCAGAAAGTATCCCCAGTGAAGTAAATGGCATTAATGTGGACCAAAATAGCAATATTTGCTAGCTACCATTTAAAGGAGGTAACATGTTTATCATCATATAATCCTAGTTCCTAATGGTGCAGGCATATTATGATAAAATGAGGCTTTGAAATTAGATTTTGAGGGAAAAAATGCATGTGCTGTTGAGAGTGAAATACAGCATTTCTTCTTTCCCTCTGCAGAAAGCAGTTTAGGAAGTTCTACAACAGGCTCCAGTGAGAGGGGATGGTAAAGGCAGCAGTGACATAGTTTTTATTTACCCTTTTTTGATCCCTGCAATCACTTGCCAAATCCTGATTTCCAAGCCATCCTCCCTACCAAAACCTGACCTGACCTATGATTAGGGAACAGTTCCTTCCACAGTATGGGCCTGCTAAAATGCAGGGCAGGCTGAGTGACAGCTTGAGCAGAAAAAAGAATTCTAAGGGTGAAACAAGGTGAAGGAGAACACCTGGGATATTATATTGAAAGGCCTGTGGAAGAGGGGGAGATGAAGAAGTGTTATGTGACAAATTTGAAAGCTAACAATACAGAGAGATCTGTTAGTCTCTAAGTGAACAAGAAATTAATGTGCAGTATTCTTACTGGAGCTAAAAAGAATGACAGACAAAAAGAGAAAACAGCAGAATTCACACTGCTGCCAATTATCACTGTTTCTTCCCAGGGCCTGTAAATTAGTTGTGCTTAGAAAGTTAAAGATAAATGGTATTGATTTAAGCACATTACTAATAGCACCTTCACTGTTGCAATTGGATTTCACCCAAATTTCTGCTGCACCTAAATTATTCTGTCATTCTAGCTGCTCCTGTAAAAATGCAAATTTGTCTTCTGAAAGTAGGATATATTGTGCCAAATTTCCCCACAGCATTTATGGCCAAAAATATTTTATTAAAAATGTCTGGATATTTTCAAATAGTATTCCAATGGGCTGTCAAATTAATAGTAAAAAAACCCTCGTAATTGTGAGCTGTAAAGTAATAAGAAGCTGTGCTATTGCATGGACAGTTGGAACCCACCAGCAGATAAGAACACAAATTTCGACAAAATATAGTGCTTTCAAAGGTCTGTTTTCTACCACTGAGATGTGAAATATGTATTATTTAAACAAAGAAACCAAATGCCTACATGGTGCAGGGTTTCCCTGAGCAGTTATTTCAATCATCCATCTGTTTAATCAGAGCAGTGCCACTCTGCTGTAGCAGCAGCAGTACAGACAGACACACCACAGACCCATTCCCCTGCTTTGAGGTAAATGCAGAGCATTCCACTCCTCTGAGTGCTCTTACTCTGTGGTGTACTGGCAGAATTCTGAGCATTCAGCAAAAGGACCAAACAAAGCAACTACCAAAACCCTGACCTCTAGGACTGAAACTGCTATAACAGTTCAAGAAGATTCAAAATCACGTTTAAAATTGACAGTAACAGAGCACAGATGGAAAAGTACTTCTCCCACAAACTACATGCGGTTAAACAAAGATCAAGATCACGTGAAAAACAGTGTCTAACTATCATGCTTATCTTACTTCTACAAGCCTCCCTGCTCAGAGGCTGGGTTCTCTTAATCAGAGATCAGAGTGGTTGTGGCTGCCTCATCACTTTAGTGTTTATACCACCTTAGCAGCTTTAAACATATTCTGGCCACCTAGAACTGCCTGAGCTGTGCTGAGGCTGTCACCCTGCCTCCAGCTTCAGGTGGCCAGGCCTTGTGCTTCCTGCAGCTCATGCAGTCCTGGTGACAGTGGCACAATGGTGGGATGTGCAGCTCCTGAGAAGAAAGCAGAGACTGGCAAGTGCCAAGGCTCCTACTTATCATTTCATAAGACACTTTTCTAACAAAGGGATCCTTCCTTGGCAGTGGGGCATCACACAGCTGCCCTACTGAAGGACTGAAAGCCTCTGGTGTCTTGCATCCAACTCTCCTCTTTTGGTAGTTCAGTGCTCCCTGACCCTCAGTCATTCCCACATAAGGACCCAATCCTGACCCTATCCCTCAGCCAAGGGAGACAGCAGCACTCCAGAGGAGCAGAGTATCCCGATTTAGGCAGGAAAACACAAAAAAGTTTTTTCAGAAAACAGCAGGAAGTTGTCTTCTGCAAGAAGTAGGATCTGGAGAAGGCATTAGAAAAGCAAAGGATCCAGTATCAAAGCGGGATCGGTGGCCACGAGGATCCTACAATGGGGCTCACCTGAGGGAGCAGAGCCGAGCTGGTGGGTGACATGACAAAGACTGAGTGACAGGCAGGTGGCACTGAGCCACTGCTGCCACAGGTGGGGCTGTAAGGAACTCTCTGGAAAGATGTCCCAAAGGTGCCTGCACTGAGCACAGGCTGGGCTGCCCTGAGCAGAGCCCTGGCTAAGCAGCACTGAGGACAGTGCCGTGTGCTGGAGCTGGAAAAGGAGACCAGCATGGCACAAAATAAGGGGATTTCAGAACCTGGAAGGAAGTGGAGTCAGAGAGTGATCATATTTCTGGGGAAGTGATGCTCTAGTGACTAATAAGAACAGGTACAGGGAACAGCATTAAATAAATGTTCATCAGGAATAGTTTGCCATTGCATACATCACAGAGAAAGAGGGAGGAAAGAAAAAAAATTGTCATGAGCCACTTCAGCAACTTAAAGGAAACTCATAAACATCACTTTCACAATCCTCTGAAAAACCATTGTGAAGAGGAAAAGTTGAATACCGTGTGCCAGAGCCTCAATCCCATTAGTGGATCAACAGCATTTTTGTGGTAAGTCTTTCAAATCTAGTTTTACTTGTCTCTAAAGGATCCTTAAAAGGACCTTTTAAGTTAGATCTGCTGGCTTTGGCTAACTATACAGAGCAAAGAATTGATTGCATTCCTACAGAAATGCCCCTAATAACTCCTTAGAATGAGCTGTGGCACTTTTCCACTAATTGTGGAAAAAACTAATGGGCACCTTGAGCATGTGTTATTAATCTGTCTGCCAATTTTGAGAGATTTCTGTTGTGAAAAACTACAAGGCAGTATTTACTCCAGAGCACACATTCTGCACCAGTAAAAATAAAATGCACATGGTGAACTGGAAAAATAAAAAGGAATTTTTTCTATGTGACTCTATTATCACTGAAGATAAAAAAATCCTGTGTCAGTTCCCCAAAGAACAGGGGTTTAACCTGAGTTAAGTTTCCTTGCACAAGTTCTCAGAAAAGTGACAGGAGCCACCAGGCACTGTATTCCAAGGTCCATAGCTCTCCAAGGGAGAGATATTACCCAAGCGGATTTGGGTTGTAGTTACACATTTCATTCATTTCAATGACCAAAAAAGAAGGAATAGTTTCAATTATGTTTTTCTGCTGAGTCACCCCACAGCAAAGATATTCTACTCAACCTTATTTCAATTTTTTCCTAAAGAGGCAAGATTCAGAACATCAAACCAAAGTAAAGCACAAGATCTTGAACAAATTGCAAATCCCAGATGGAAATGCAGTTCTTCTGTGATTATGGTTTTCTGAAAAAACTCTCTGACACCCTTATTCTTCATTTTCCCTAACCAGTTCTTGGCTCCCCACATTCTCATTGTGAGGAGTAAATTTGGTATTTCAAAAATGTTGGCAGTCACCTGGAACAAAACAAAGACATTTCCTGTTTTTCACAGATGTTGTCAAGTCCTTTTCTCCACATGGCTTGATGGCTTCAACATCCAGTGTAGGTATGACAGAGCAGCTTCAGCTTCCAGCTCTCAGACATTTGCCCACATTCCAGATTCATTGTCCTTATTGCCAGGATGACAACAACTGTGTTGAGATTTCCAACTTCCAAAATTTCTCGTCAGAGTTTTTCCTTAAATAAATGCAGAGAAACCAGACCTTGAAGCTAGATATGCAAATTGTGGAAGATTAATGACTGAAAAATTGAGCAGTGGATAGCAAAAATTTTATCTAAACTTAGGTGTTCTCAAGTCCAGTTTTACCAGATCAGCATTGGATAATTAAAAAATGCTATTGGCAAATTTATGTGAGGCTTCTCCATTACATTACCCTCACTCATCTCTAAGTTCTGCTGGATCCGAATCAGGTCCAGAATCAGCATAAGAATAGCTGGGATTATTATGAAGGCTAGTTAAAAAGAAATGGAAGAGGAAAAGAAAAGCAGAAAAGCTTATTGGTGTATTTATAACCCCTCCACAGGTTCCATGCCAACTTCAACGGGGCCCCCAGGAAAAAAGTCATTTTTCAATCTGGGAAAATGCCTTTCCATAGGGAATAATATCCCCATACAGTCTTCTTGCAGAATTTATGTTTAAAAAAAATTCCAAAAGAAGAGCAAATAAAATAAATGCCCCTAAAACTGGGGGAGTGGAGAGGAGTGGGGCTGAAAGGGGGACTGTGCTGCTGTGTGATGGATGTTTAGGTACCATATTTCTTCCTGTCTTTTCCTGAGTGCAGTTCCATAATGGGTGTTAACAGGCCAGCTTTAAACACTAAGGAGTGCATTTGCAGAGTAATGTGCAGAGATTTGTCCGGACAATTTCCCATTAACACTAATGTGCACTGCATGGTTAAATCCCTGAACACCACGTGGAAAATTTAGTTTCAAAAGCCTCCATTATGTTGGGGTGTTGAATTCTTTTGAAATAGTTGTTAGTCTGTTAAACACTGATTGCTCTCTCATTAGGCCGACAAAACTTTTCATTTTGGTTAAGATATTTAATCAGAAGATATATTTTTGCAAGAAGTTCACATATTAAATGAAATTTTTAAAATTACTCTATAGAGCTGACATTGATTAACATCTTCAGAACGCCTCATCTAAAGATCTACTCATAAATAGTAGAAGCTTCAGATAAATCTGTGATATACCTGCAAATCTTGTTCACAAAGGATGTTGCTCACTTGTTTACAAGCACAGTAGGAACAATATCAAGTAATTTTTTTTCACAATCTTTTCTATCATTAGGATAAAGACAAAATGAATGTGTGCATATTTGTCTTGGTTTTGGTTTTTTTCCTTCTTCTAGACAGGCACTTACAAGAACAAAGGAATCTCACGTTCAAGATGTGAAGGCATATAAAGTCAGGTAGAAAAAAGAGGAAAAATGGAAGCAATAGGCAAGATTATGATTATAACCAAGTTCTGAGTGACAACAATGCAAGCATTAAAAAATAAAGCATGAAAACAAGTTGGTCCCCACCTTTCCTACTGCCCAATATAAGCATAAGTGTGGTTTACAAATCATGAGATGTTAAAAGAAATGTCTATGCATGAAAGGGATCATCTAATTTTATTATGAAAAGGCACACACCATTGGCCCAGGCTTTCTGCTAATTACATTTGTTACAGAAAGCAAAGAGTTATCTGGATATTTGCTGGCGGAGATGAGTGATAGAAATATGTATTTTTACAGAAGAAACTGAGATGAAATGCCACATACAATAAGCAGGTGAGTTTGGATTTATAGATATATACTCTGGCTGGGATTTATGAGTGGACACGAACACATGAAGCCCACTTCATTTACAACTATTTTCTTGTTCTTTTCAGGGGCTTTCAGAAGTGGAAGCTTGCCATTACACACAAGCATTTAATTCTTCAAAAAGCCCAGTTCCTTCTTACGAGACAATAAAGTACTTCCCCTTGTAACAGCAGGTAAGCACTGAAGGCATCCTTAAAAATCTAACCCCAGTGTGCTAAAGAAACTTAATAATCTTTAAACTACACACAATGCCACTTCGTCCCTGGTACCAGAACATTGTAAAATGTCTGATTAGTCCTTATAATTGTGCTAACACCTCCACGGCACATAAAAGAGGACTTTTAATTTACAAAAGACATCTTTGGTTGTCCTGATTTTTACCTTTAATTAGACTGTAAGACACAGCTCCATTTGGCTGTTAACCAACATATGAGGTATAGGCTTAGTATACAAGGTAGATTTGTGAGGCTTTTTTAAAAGCAGTACTGTAATATTTTGAATAGATTTTTAATGCACACTATCTCATGGATTATTTAACTCTCTAATGAGGTAGAAAGAAATATTAAAGACAATATTTTAAATGTCAGGTAAATGACTTGGTTTAAGGCATAAAAAAAAAGGAGGACTTTTCTGTTGATTTTCTTGCAATGGTTCCAACAACCGCCTAGATTTTGGAAATGATTTTGTGATGCTTACATTTTATATTGGTGCAATAATTGTGCGCAGTAGGGTACTGCACCTAGCCATGAAATTAATTTTAAAATGAAATAAGAGACATGATGAAAAATACAGAAAAGTCAGCTGCCCCAAGGGAATTATAAATAATTTTGAAAATAAAAGTGTTTCTGTGACAACATGAACTTTAATAAGTCAAAATTTGCAATACTGGTAAGCTGTGCCCCAATGACAGGTAAATGTATGTGTCTGAATAAGGAGACCAGTGGAGCTTATAGTCACAGAGCTGTCAGAGGAAATCAGAGGAAGTCAGCAATACATGTCTGAGCACTTAATAAAAATCACCATCCAGCCCACGGCATGTGACACAAACCCTAAAATAAGGGGAAATCTGCATTGTGATATGTAAGGGACTTAGCATGTCATTTGACATGTGCACTTGCCTCGACTGTTGTCCAGTTTGAGCAGTAAAAAGAAGAGGGGCAGTCCAACAGGTACTCCTTTTGTTTCAGCACATATTGAGGAGGAAACAAGTTGGCTGCATCCTCCCTATAATTCTCTTACCAAACAGAAGCTTCAAGAAAGCTCTGTTTGCAGTAATGAACACAACAAAACACAGGAGCTAGCAAAACTTCTGGTGAAGCTCTACACCACAGGAGAAATATAAGCAACATCTCCATCAAAAGCTACCTGAGTACACATTCAGCCACAGAAGTAAAGTACCTGCCTGTTTTGTAAAATTGGATGTTTGGGAGACAGAATGTCTGCCCTGCAAGTGGAAAGAAAAACCTCCATGAATTTAAATTCAAAAATTTCAGATGGAATAAATAACAGGACACTGCATAGTGGGGGATCATGTTCAGCTCTACCTCAGTCACAGCCATCTCCCTCTGAGTATTCCTATCCTGATCTGCAGGATTTCAAAGGGACGTTGAGGTTCACACAGTGCCCAGCCCCTTCACCATCAGCAGAGGCAGAGCTGCTCAGCTCCAGCTCAGACTGACACAGCCCAGGCTGCCCTGGGGAGGGCACTGAGACCTGGATGTACCTGCCCTCACATTTCAGTGTACTGCCTGGGCAACACCTCCTGTGCAACTTTTGTCCCAGAAGTCAAGAAAAAATGTTGGGTTTTTAATAATTGAAAAACACACTTATCTAGTCTAAAAGGACTAATTAAAGATTTAGAAACTTGTCATGATCACCTATTCATTTCAAGGGAGAATGGCAGAAAAGAGACAGGAGAGAACTGAATATAAATAAAAATGAATTAAAATAACAACAAAACCCCTCTTTGGAGTATGATGACTGTGTTTGCAACTAACACCAGAATTTCAGTACGTGTCATAACCTACAAGGATAAACATAAAACCTTCTTCATCCCATTACCAGACACAGGATGCATTCTAGTACTAATCTGTGCTTTGGTTCCATCTGGAGGCACCTTCAGAGTGGTAGTAAGCCTAGATTTAAAGTTCAATGCCAAACTAGTGGGCTCAAGAAGAAAAATGAAAATAATCAAAGAGAATGTTTCAAATCTGAGAGACTGATAAGAACAAGAGTGATTTCTTTGGACATCAGAGGACTCAGCAAGGCCTAAAAGAAGTACAGAAAGGTAAAGGATGGTGTAGACAAGATCTCTGGGGCATGGCTGCATTGCCTACATCATTATAGAAGAGCTTTAAGTGAAAATAAAAAGGTGAGAAAAATGGTTAGCAAGCTTTCTTTTTCATTACATGATAAGAGGTTATCATGCTACAGAGGTCACCAATATCAAAACCTAAAGATTAAAAGTATATTTCCAAAAGCATTCACAAGACATCACCAAATACATTGAGTAATAATTAATGACAGTTCACACTTAATGAAGTTCTTCAACTGTTGAACACCAGAACAAGAACCACATAAAGACAAGTAATTCTATTACAAAAGTAGTGACATCTACAGATGATTTGACAATTGTATTTGATATCTGAAGAAAAGCTTTAGAATGGGACATTTGTTATTCATAACTGGGAGCAGTGGGTCAGGCTTTGGCAAGTCAGATGGACCAGCTAAAGATGTTCCCAGCAAAATAAAATGACTAATGATCTTAAAAAACAGGTTCTATCAAAGAGCTGAGGTTGTTTAAGCTGCAGAAAAGAAACCCAGAAGACACAATCATATTCTTCAATACATAAGTTATTGTAAAGGGGATACTGTTGATCTGTGGTAGACAGGATGAGCAAAAACAGGTTTGAATTGCTGCAAGTAATAAGAAAACCCTTGTCTATATAAAAAGTTAGATACAGGAATAAATTCCCAAGGAAATTTCTATGTCTCATAAGTCTTGGAAATTACTTAAGAAGTATTTGCAAGAGATAAGATAGCTGGTGTTATCTCAGGAAAATCTCAAAACTTCTCTTATTTTCCCTGATTTTATATATATAGTCTAAATTTAAACAATAAAGAAGGTGATTTGTTTTAGAAATGTCAGTATCCAGCTCACTTAACTACACCCCTTGGAGCCAGTCTCTGCCTATGCTTTTAACCCATTTAGTAAGTCCTGAGGCAAATAACTAGCACCCTCTCTACTTCAATTTACAATGTGATCATCTCTGAGTAATGGAAATACTTATTCCAAATGGTTTTCACACCAGACAGACTCTTCTTTCTAGAGAGAGGAAGGAACATGTCTATCTGGTTTTCTTCCCTAAAGCTGCCTTTTTCACAGAGATGTGGTCTTAAATTGGCTACAGCTACCTAGCTTTTACTTTAAATAAAGGTAGATTGTTAACAGATGTTCTAGAGAAAAATATCTAAGAAAAGATGACCCCCTCCTTCTGCCTGGCTGTCAGCTCAGCAAGGCCAGGAACAAGAAGGATGGAAGAGCCTTGGCCAAGGCACTCTGTGGGGCAAAATGGACACACCAGAGCATCCCAGCCCAGGCATAGCTCTATTCAGAACTAAGTGTCTGCTAGTCTGTGTAGAAGAATGGGTTCAGTGCAAATCTCATTCTAACTCACCTGGAACAGAAGTGCCAGCACTGAACCAGCTTAAAATGAGAATCACACTTCATCTTCCTTGTCTCAGCCATGGCATGCAGAATCCACTAACCAACTTGCCTTCACACTCCTCTTTCTTCTCACACACTTAAAGGTACAATTTGGGGTCCCAAGCTGTCCCAAGCCATAAACTGTTTGTTTAGTAAAAGGAGTAAGTAAAATGAATTTCATGAAGACCCTATAATTATGACTGAATAATTCAAACAGCCACAAGGCTCAGAATATGGGTTTTCTTCAATAAAGATATATATAAGCTCTGTTTTTCTCTTCCCCATCCTCTTAGATGTGCATGAACCAGTTTGTGTCATCTGTGAAAGGATACAGGCATTATTTGCTCTAATGCCCTGACAATATTCCCTGAGAGACTGGCCTTTTACACTCTTTTCTCCTTCCTCAAGAACTGAAGCCTCATTTCTCATAAGAGAGATCAAGAGGGCACAAACACTTGGCTCCCAGGTACCACAGCTCATCATCATACAGTTCTCTGTGGAGACTTGAGGTTAGTTACCACATCCAAAAAGAAACAAGGAGACATTTCTCTCAGAGCAAAGTGACAATCCTCAAACAAACTGTTTTCTGCAGAAATTTCTATGTTGTCTCACATTTCATCCAGCTTGCCAGCCAGAGCAGAAAGCTTTTAGCAGTTCAATTCAATGTACTGGCTATATATTAAAGAATTTATTTGATTTTGCTGCTGGTGATATTTTCATTTCACTTTTCATTTACATCTGGGCAATGCTGTTAACTCCTTCAGCCAGGGATTTTATTCTTACCGTCCAAATAAAAAGACAACAAAAAAATTTCAATCTCTTTTTACAGTCAGGGACTGCATCCAGAATTTTTGAAGAGGTTTAAAGGAGGAAGAGGACAAAAGAGCCAGAGCTGTTCTCTCTTACTGTTTGTTTTTAATTTTGGGGGGTAAGTACTGTATTTGCTAGGTCCTTACATAAAAAAATATTCACATTCCCCTCCATAACAGCCATGAGCATTTTTTTTGAGGTAGTTTAAGTCAACATGTACATTAGCCATGGTCTGAGTGGAGTCTCCTGCTGGAGCAATCCTGCCATGCAGCCCTTTCTGAATTGCGTTGCTGCTGTTAAACTTCTCAGACAAGGATGTTACCAAATATGCAAAAAATCTGAACAGGAAGCATTGACAGGGTTTTTAAGACCTGTCAGAAATGAAAAAAATGAGTTGAGAAATGACTACAAGGTCTTCCAAGGTCTCTCCCACTGAAGGCCATGTTTGATTTATTGCTTTTCTGAGGTTTGGTTTGGGGTTTTCTTGGACCAGCCAAGTTATATTAGGAAGTAATCTCCTAATTTCTGAAGGACTCCTTTAGGCTCCCTAGAAACTCCCAGCTTCATGATTTATTTGATCATTACAGAAGGGTGATTTCAATATCCTTATGTTTCTCATTGTTTTGCATGTGGCCATCCATTAGAGCAGAAAAAATTACAAAAATCCTAAAAGATATTATCATTTTCATATCTAGTAAGCCTGATGAATTTTCTATGAGCAGGATGCATGACACAATGAATAAGGAAACTGGATTACAGGAAAGAAATAAAAATATGGAGAAAGAGAACAAAGAAAGGTGAGGCTATTTTGTGTACAGATATAAACATGAGTAGAAGTGCTATTTTTATTTATGGAGGTTACAGCTCTCCTCTGAACTCATTAGTGGTTCATTGCACATCCCAAGATTAAAACCAAGGAATGGGTAGATCAGCACTCCTGAGCAGAGAGTCAGATTTCTGACTCCACCAGCCAACATTTGCAGAAGCCTCCTCTTTTGGAAAAGTCCCTGTTCTTTCCTCAGAAATAAAAACTATCCACAACTGCTTTGCTGCTGAGTGCTCCCTTCCAGCTGTGACTAGGGGCAGCACAGAGCCCTGGGCTGCCTGCACAGACACCCTTGGCTGCCTTGGCTCTGCAGCCCTGAGCTCTGCCAGGCTCCAGCACCTTTCCCTTGGTCTGGCAGAGCTCCTGGGCACAGGGAATCCCTCCCACCACAGCAGCTGATGGCAGTGGGGACAGAGTCAGAACTGAGTGCTCATTGTTGAAAGTTCTTTGCTTCACAGAATACTCAGATGGGCCTTTGTTCATAATTTAAATGTTTCAAATAAGAGGTCTACACCTCACTAATGTTCCCACTAGCATCGAGAGGGCATTTGTCAAAGGCTTCAGTGAGAAACAAAATTATCCCTTAATGATTTTGCCATTACAAGACTTACCTATTTTGCTATTGCAAATCATAGCAGTCAAATCAGCAAAGTGTTACAGCATCAAGGCACAGGAACTCAGGAAGTCTTGGAAATCACCACTTTTGACTGCTGGAAATGAAATGCCCTTCTCCAGTTTCAGTTTCTGCTGTTGCAAGCCAGATAGTGTTGCAGGACATGCTGTTAAACCAATCACACTGTAAAATACATTAACATTATTCACCTCAAAACTGGGGTGGTCATGAATTTTGGAATGACGATGACACAAAGCAATCAAAGCAGGACCATTCAATAAAGAGCTTATACTCCACCTTCATCTCATCACATCCTCCTTCAGAGCCACAGCCCAAGTGGTACTCACACACTCCATTGTGTTTTGCCTCTTACACCACACCCATAACAAGTGCCAGTGATGTACAGCCCACCCTGAACAGGATCTGTCACAGGCAGGTCAAGCTTTCTCAAAGGGGTAAAAACCTCCTAGTGCATATTTTATATTTAATTTCTACTTACTGTTTATTTTGTGACACTGCTGTGCCGTGCTTTTATGCCAACTACAAAACTCAAAGAAAGTGTATTTTGTTGTTTCTGTAAAAATAGTGAGGTTGGTGTTCAGAGACTTCTTTTTCAGAAAAGGGAATTGTCCCTCAGAAAAGTTTCAGTCGAGTCCAGAACAAGAAGTGGAAGCTTGTACTCAACATTTCAGCTCTCCAGTGTTTGGATAAGATCCCACCTGCATTCTGGAAAAGAGATACATGAAATTTTAATGGATCTCATGGGGTCTCTCCACCTCACTGAAAAGCAAGATGCTCAGAGCTTATTACTGTATGGAGTCGTCCAGGTATGTTTAATGATCCATCATGTACCTGTTCTGTTAATTAATTACTCAGTGCTATACAAAACCTTTATTGTATAGTGCTAGACACTTGGATACTTGTTATTAGATCTGATTGCAATATAGCAAAAAAAGACAGCTTCTACTTTTTAAAGTGAAATAAAAAGTTGATATACTCAAAAGTTGTGCCTACGTGTCTGGAAACTCAGTAAAATACGTATAAATTTAAAGAAAAAAAAAAGCCAAAAGCAAAGTTACATGAACTAATGGAAAATTTAATTAAAAACAGGATGAAGATGGATTCTGTACATTTTTCAGGATCAACTGACCTGGAAAGAGACAAAGAAAACTTTGAGTGGATAAATAGTGTTTAATTGGAGAACAAAATCTCTGAATTTTGCCTGAGATTCTGAAAATTCTGGACTCCAAACTGTTGCTCTGAAAGCAAGAGAATCAGCTGTTATTACTTTCTCACAGCTACAGAGCAACCTTACCCACTTCAGCCTTCCCTAATTCTGGCAGAGCAGAGCACCATGAGTCACTCACTACACTCCCTTACCAACTACTGTTTCAAAGCACAAATCTCCATAAGAGGAAATTCAATATTTCTATAAACTCACCCTTCTAGAGCCAGGAGGACTGTGCCACTGAGCATGCTTCTTGACATGACACACTGAAAAAATCCCCATAATAATCGCTGCAGAGCAGTCAGAGGATTTAATCGTATTCTAGACCTGTCACTAGCTCTGTTTCTGAGACAAGTGAGTACATTTGTGACATCTGGGGCCATCTTCTGCTGCCACTGTCAAAGGCAAACTCTCCAGTGGCTTGCATAGGCACAGAGCCACTATTATGTTACACAGCAGAGCTGGTGTAGCAGAGTGAGGGTCTTCGTTGGGAGGATAGCTGTGCAAAGCTGAACTACTGCTGTTCTCCAGTGATTCCACAAGATCACTTCTAGGGCTCCATAAATTACAGAGAGATAAGCAGTAAGAGGATGAAGAGCCCCTCTTTTTGTGAGAGGGACCAAATCAAATTTTCCTGATTAATTTACCTTCCCTTGTTCCCCTAAATAAATAAATAAACAACAGAACAGCAGAACAAGACAGGCTTAGTCTAGTGTTTAACTAATTAACACTACTAATTAGTGTTTAATGGCAATGATAATTATAATCATATCCCTCTGAGTCTATTGAGGCTGCCACATCAGATGGATTGCAATCTTCTCCATCCCTCTACAACTTTAAATCAATATCACTTTAAACCTGACAGGGTCATTTCACGAAAAGTGATTAGAGGGTCACCTGTATTTTCTGTGTTAAACTGAAAAATTCAAAAGCCTCTTCAAGTGGTGGGAGAAGAAAGGATAAAGCATCACTTTGAGTTAATTAAATCAGTAATTGAAGCTCCTTTTTATCCCACATAGGCATCATTCTTTAGGTTTTCATTTGAGTCAATCCCAAAGCCAAAATTCACAGGCTCTGTGCCGCTTGCCCATTATGTTACAACAGAATAATTTAGCTTAGGAAGTACCTTTGTAGTCCAACCCACCATTCAAAGCTACCCAGGCCAGTTTATGCAGGGCTTTCTTGAGCCAGGGCTTGAATATCTCCACCTTCTGGCTACATGTTCCAGTGTTTGATAACCTTCATGGTGAAAAATCTTTTTCCTTATATCAAACAGGAACGTCATTGCAACTTGTCTCAGTCAGGGAGAGGAATCAGACATCCCCTGTAGCTCAAGATCTGGATGGCAGCACCCTCTCAGCGGGGTCCCATCTGGGCTGAGCCCTCTAATGTGCCAAGTCCCTTCAGCTCGTGCTGGATCATAGCCCTTGGCACACTGACACTACCACTGGATGGTTTGAAGCAGAATTTCTGGGCCACTCCACAGCCACCCTGCCAAGTGCTGCTGCAAGCAGTACCTCTGTGCTGGCTACAGGCTGGAGGAGGAGCTGGGCTCCTCCACAGCCTGGGGAGCAGGGTATGACTTCCCCTGCACAGCTGTCAGCTGGAGACAAGGGCTGCAGCACTTCCTAACCAAGGGACAGCCAGCAGAAGCTCTCTGCTAGAGCTGACAGAAGCAAAAGCCTCTGGAAGCTAAACCTCCCCATCAGCAGTGAGCCAGGAGCTCCCAGATGATGCAGTTATTGGATGTTCCCTGAAGCTCTCTCCAAGAGGAGGTTGGAAGCTTGGAAAGAGCTGCCTCTTCTGCTACCCACCTCTGCTAGCTCTTTCAAGCCCCAAACCCTCATGGCAGATGATGTGCTTGTTCTTGAAAGAAAGGTCAATGCAGTCTTTGGGAAGGATCATAAAAAATACACAAATGTAAAAGAGATGGAATAAAACTCTTCTAAAAGTTTACTGACAAAATACAATCAGAGGGGGCCAATACAGAGTCTGGGAAGATTCCGAATTGTGCTGGCTAATATCCAGACTCAGCACCCAGCTAAGACAACCACAGAGGACACACGTTATTAAGGAGACAAGAAATTCGGCTGAGGAATGGCAGGAGAACACTGCAGCAATTCACTCTGTTTTACACAAGGCCCACCTGACCATTGCATGAGAACAGGGAGGAAATGCAGGACAGCTATGGAGCAGCTAAGCACTGATAAAAGCATGGCATCGTGCTACAATATACATTCAGATATAGGTCAGGGCTTTACACACGTAACAAACATATGCAGCAAATACTCTTAGGAGCATTATAATAATGAAAACAGCATGCATGAACATAAAAATCCAAGTATACAGAATTTGGAGCATCCAGAGGTCAGCACTGAGAGTTATTGGGACTGTTATTGTTTCCAATGCCAGAAGCAGAAGCTCGTTACAGCGGAGTCTCATCGTGACTTTTGTTGTTTTCATTAGTACAAAACATCCAGAGGAATCTCATCAGGGAGAGACAATTACCTGGGGAATGCAAGCTTTTGTATCTTAGCCAGCCATTCTACCTTATTGTGATATTTTTGTGCTTTCCTTTTTAGAATAACCACTAATACTAAGAAAAAAAACTTCCTGAAGTTCAAGCCTCTCATTTTGTAAAAAAGATTGTCAGTTCAAGCAAACACTGATCACCACTCTCTCTCCATGTCTCCAACTGGGAATATATCTTTCCCTGTATGTTATGCCAAGTCCAGGAGGAAATCAAATATATATTTCTACTGGTGACTAAAGCTCTGATCCTACCATTAGCTAAACACAAGTTATGTTATAATTTTATGCGTGTGAGTCAGCCCATCAACATCCCCATATGCTGGAGACTTTGTGGGATTGATGCCCAAAAATGAAACCATAATGAATGAATTCCACTTCTGAGTTGCAGAACCAGGGTTGGAAACCCTGAGAACAGAAATACTGGAACATAAATCCACGGTATAAGATGGGCCAAGGAAGTAAACACAAAATAAAAGAAAAATTAGCTAATTTCTTACCCTGAAAAAAAAAACCTTCACAAGAGTTGATGTTATTAATTAAGAGGTTTAATTCTTGTTACCCAACAGCCAGTGCTTCTCCAACAAAAACATGGCAAAATGCCTCATTGTAAAGAGCACTTGCCAGACTTTGGATTTAGCTCTGCCTGCTTTTGGCCACCACAGCACCATAAATTTGCTACATCTTTCATTCTGCCCCCATATGTTAGGATTGTGTCTAAACTTAACAACTCCTTTCTTTTCCACGAAGGCAAAACATAAAAACTTCAGCAATTCATAGTACCAATGAAACCCCCTAGCACATACTTATATTTAAAAAACTCTTTGAAACATTAACTAAATAATTAGACCTACATATAAGTAGTTGATACACTAATGAATTATTAATATGAGTATCATGTATGCTGTTTAGAATAGCTGCAAAGCTTTAGTAATGAAATGGATCATTACAACAGAGGCAACTGTTTGCCCTGCTGCAGGACCATGTGCCAGAGTAAGAGTTGTAGTGTAAATGAAGAGAATAGGAAAATATTTAACAGTTGAGTGAAACCTCAGCTCTTACATTGCTGGCCATGTTTAAAAGCAAGAGGCTCAGAATCTCTGCATTGGCATTTCTGTCACCTGCTACAAGACAAATGTGTTGGGAGACTGGTGCTCAAAAGCAAACATGACTTACTACTTCAAAATTCACTTTGAATCTTACACTATCAACAGAATGAATCTTCTTCAGCCCTTTCACAAAGTATTTTATAGACTCATCTCTTCCTGTGTACTAAACCCATGTTTTTTAATATGTATTAAAGCATATTTCCTGAAAGCTCCATACATGCTTAACATTTAATACCAGGTGTTGTACAAAGAGTCATTGTCAGAAGTGAACAAGTAATTTCTCCACAAATGTCAACACTTTGTATTTCCAAACTATCTAAGGCTCCCCTCCTTCTCTAGACAGTTTGTAAATACAGTTCTCACAGACTATGACAACAGGGGATTACTCTCATTTGAACTTGCATAGCCAAACCTGCTTAATTCTGTTTCTCCTATTAAGCAGATCAGTTGAAACAAATACAGATAGATAGATATATAAAATTTGATTTTATAAGGGGCATTTTAATACCAAAATATGAATTTAGAGTGTGCAAATATTTACGCCTCTCTCTTCTCACAGTGTTCCAGACTGCAGACTTATCCCTGACAATATTCATCTCCTGTAAACACTGGCAAAGTAATTTCAGAATTGTTATTTCATTGCATATTCACTAGCTGTTGCTGGAGGTATTTTGTTCAGCTCTAATTAGCACAGTTAATAAGATCAATATTTTCATTACTGAATGCTGCAGTAAGGCAAAACATGCTTTAAAAACTTACATTTACAAAATCCCAAGAAATATATTTATTGGGGAATCCTACTTGTCTATTTAAAAAGCAAAAAGCCCTCAAAAATGGAGGGAAAGCACTTTTGGTGCTAAGTCATTTTGCTGAGGACAGAAATTAAAATCGAAACATCCATATTAGTTAGGGGTGCTTTTAGATTCAAAAGGACTCTTTGTTCTAATTGGGTTTTTTGCTACTATTTCCTCGTGTCCTATGGCTTTTTTAGGAGAAACAAGCACTGCAGTTTGACTCACTTGCACAGACCTTGGTGTTGACACCATCACTCTCCTTGTACTCTTTCCTGACTTAAAAAAAAACCGACTCAACGACAAAAACCCAGAAACCTGAAAAAAAAAAACAGAGGGATTATAATCTAGCAGCAGCGTTTAAAATTTGGCTTCAACTCTGGAACAGAGATGGAAGGAAATTAAAACAATGCAGCTGCAGCAGCCAAAAGGAGTGCTGGCTCTGAGCAAAGAGCACAGTCCTCAGCACCCCTACCCTAAAAATGGAAGCATTGGGGTTCTTCCCTCTGCAGGGAACATCCTTTTCTACCACAGAACACACAACAGTCGCAGCCTTCTCTGGACCTTGTGACAGCTACCACAACACCAAGAAAAAGGGAATAAAAATGTCAGATATCCTGTTTCTCAAATATCTGGGCTTTTTTTTTTTTAGCACTCTTCATGTCTAACAATAATGGGTCAGAAAAGGATCCTGACTCTGTAACTCTTTTTTTTCCCCCTAAAATTTCTTATTTCTCATTAAACAGAAAAGCTCAAATTTGCACTTTGAAAGCATTCTTCCATCCTTTCACTGAACTTATTAAATGAATTGACAATTCACTGTGACTCTACCTCTGCTGAGATGTCACTCAGGAAACTGTGAATGCAAACTACCCTAAAATAATTCCATGCTCATGTTGAGTAATTATTTTAAAAACTGTTCCTGCAGAAAAATATGATCAAATATCAAACTGATACTGTATAATTAAGCAGCAAGACACACCAGGGAGTAGACTGTAGGTTTAGGTGCTTTATTAACATCAGGCTGAAGTCAGGGATTGTCAAAGCAGAAAGACATGCATTATATGGCACTGCTTGTAACATAAAGCTGTTCCCTGGGGTAACACATCCTGCACCTGTTGAGGTTTTGCCACCCACTGTGCCCACTCAAATTGGTTTCTTCATTTCCATGCCCATGTTTTCTACTCAACTGATTCTACTTCCCCCCCAACTAACCTGCTAACCTTGTAATTTACAGCATTGGAGCTGTTAAGATATCTACAAGGCAAAACCACAAAAGACTAGGAAAAAAATTGGCATAATACTTCTAGGAAAGGCAAGTGAAAATGCTGATGAAACACACTAGGCAGCTCTGCATGCATATTCAGTTTGCTATTAGCAGTATGAGCTCTCATAAAAAATCTGTTCTTTTAAGATGACAATTATAGCAGCAAGGCCAGCTTGATCTACTGTCCAACACTTAATTTAAGAAATGGAGAAAAGCTATTTAATAAGGGGAACATAAAGAGAAACCATTTGGGAACTTATCTGATTCCTAAGCTTCACATACTCATTTTCTAACAGACACAAATGCAAGCAGTAGCTTTAGAATTATAGGAGGTAGTACATGTGCTGCCTACACACTCAAATGAGAAAATATTTGAATGGGACTGCTGTTTCTGCACCAGCAAAGAGCTGGGAGAACAGTGTCAGAAAACCTGAAACCAAACATCCAAATAAAGAGGGTCTCCAGTGGACATTAGATCAAACCAATGTCACCCTTTTCATGTCTTGATTCTTCACTCTCATTTGATTGAAAAATCAGTTACATTCTTATCTGCAAGGAGAGGGGTTAAAAAATAATAAATATTTGATTCCTTGCCTGGACATATCACTCTGACAAGATGCATTGCTTCTCAAAGTGACAGCAGAGATGAACAGCATTTCCAGAGATAGCCAGATTCCAGAGATTTTCTTTTTTTTCTTTTCATGAAAATAAGAGATACCATGGATTTTGGTAATGAACAAAGACATTCATCATTAAACCCGATCCCCTGAAAACATGTACCAGGAGTCCTGGGAATCCATCACTTACTGATGCTACCCAGGGAATTCTCATACACTGCACATCTGTGGCCAGTTCAAATTAAGACAAAGGAGAACGCTGGGTCATCCTATCGAGGAATCTCAATCCAAAGACTACTCAGAATAATTCAAGTTTATAAGGCAACATTTCCCCTTTTCATTATGTCACATAACAGATTCAGAGACTGTTGTCTGCTCTTTACTGTCTCTGTCACTAGAATGAGACACCCAAAGTGTAATGCCAAGTGCAGGCTGTGAGAGATAGTAATACACTGAACTCCTTCATATTTTATAAGTTAATTTTCCAGGCACTGCTACAGCGTGTTCTTACAGGTTGCTTCAGCTGGGAAAGAGAACAAAAGTAATTGGCCATGCTCATCAGAGGGCAAACAAACCTTCCCCAGCCCCAGTTCCTTACTGGGAACACCTTTGTGCCACGGGCTGTGCAAACCACAGAGCAAGAAAGGCCCAGTGTAACACATGATGGTCATCATTTAACACTGTATTTGTGAGACCTTTTGAAAATACAATATTTATGCATGTGTAGGTTAATATACTTATGCATGCATATGTATAAATGTATATTTCCTTACCAGAAAGCCACAAATTCCTTGATATCCTCAGGTGAGGACAAACCATGTAGAGGGTTAATAGAGGGGACTCTTCTGCCAATGCACAGAGAGGGAAAGTGAGGGCAAAACAAGGCTTTCTTGAGTGGGTCTGAAGTAGACAATTGCTGCTGTGGAGTAGTCTGGAGATTGTAGCCATGGCTAAAAGGGGAATAGCACCAATCTCTTCTCACAGCATTGCCTCTCAGGGCCTTGTTAAGCATGTTTTGCGAAGAAGAGCTAGAATTTATCCTATATGCACAAAACCCACTGCAACTCTACTCCAAATCTTTGGCTACAGAAACCAAAACCAGAATTATGTTCTTAGAGATATTAAAGAAAACCCCCCAAAAAATCAAAGCCAGAAACCCAAAATTCTCAGAAATAACTGCCAGGAATTTTGTCTTTTTTTGTTTGTTTGATGGTGGTCTGTGTCTAATAGACAATGCATCCTCCTAAACCATTCAATGAAATCAAGACCAAGCAAAGAACCAAAATCCATCCATCTCTGTCCCCACCCCCATTCACAGGAAAACTTTGATCTGTCATGCTAGCAATAAAACCAAAAAAACCCCCAACCAAAACATTCCTATCACTGCACTGCATTACTTAGACTCTGCTAGTTAAACTCCATTTAAGTAATCAGTTACCATTTATTGGTTCAGTTATCTCCTGGTCTCTGCAATCAAGTAAGAAACTAAAATAATGCACCTCAAGAGAAGCAATGCAAACAGAGTTAGGCAAGGGCTGTGCTATTTGATGGTCAAGTAAAACAGCATTTGAAGTCAAGTGGCAGTCAAAACCCTGCCTTATTGTGTTTCCATCACAGAGGTTTGTGCTCACCATCACACTGAAATACATCCAGACTGCCTCTGGGATTTCTGCTCATTTACACCACAGTAAATCAGCAAAGGTTTTGGATCACAGGAATTAAGTTCATTGGTGACTGAGCTTAGTCACATCACAGAGGGATACCTGTGCAGTGTTTAATCAGAGAGAGCTTAGCTCTTCCTTTTTGTATAAATTCTAGATCTCCTACAATACAATTTTCTGTTCTGCCAGTGAATCATGGCTTAAAGTTTGCTTAATTCTACCACAGCATGTGTCTCATGTAATGGTCTCCCCTGCAGACAAAATTTCTACCCAAAGTACTAGGCTACTTCAGAAAGAAACCACTCTTATTTGCCTGAATTGGTTGGTGTGGTACTTAAACAGCCACGTTCACCTAGTGATTGTTGTTTTGAAATGCTTTAAATTATTTTTGGTTCTGTCAAAGTTAGAAAAATTTAGGTGAGTACAGAACACATAAGATTTAGAACACACTCATATCAATCACATACTCAAATTGGGAGCATGTAAAGCAACAGGCATATTAAAGTCTGGACCACCAATTTCTATTCTTAGGACTATGTGTAATACTTTAGTTAGGCACAGAGATATCTAAGTGAGAGAAAAAAAAATAAGAAAGAAACCAAAGGGCAGAGGGACTATGTAAATCCTCAGATGGTTTTGACATTTAAGTGTATCAGTTTTCAGATAAGCCATGGGCTTTGGATGACATGTGATAGAAGGAGAGAACTCAGCAATGGAAGAGAAGAATTAACAGTGCATTAAGCAGCTCTGTTCCAGTCTGGTGGAACTGTGTGTTTTTAAAGGCCACCTGGCATATCAGGCATATCCCTTTTCAGGCTGTACATGTTACAGGGCTGCAGACCTCAGACAGATCCCTGCAGTATTTGGCCATTTGGGGATGAAAGATCCAAGTGTCTCAAATCTCTCTCTTCTCCTCCACCATGACCCATGGAGCAGACCCCAGCTGAAGGTTAGATTTTTAAAAGGCCTGCTCACTACTGGCTAAAATCCTTCACTACATTTTACCCTAAATGATCTTTAAAACTCTCTGAGTTAGTCTCAGGCACTGAGGCCATCAGGGCATGTTTAAAGTACACTACAGAAGCCCATTCATGAAGTTCACTGGTCACTGGAGCAAGACTTCCACCTGGATGGCACACCAGGAGAGGAGCAATGGATCCCAAATCCTACCTGTGGGATGAGACTCCACTGAAGACTGGCCTGTGCTGAGCAGGGGGACCCATGGAGCAGCTGTGTCCTGGGCAGTTCTGTCCCTGTGTCCCCCTTGGCATTGTAGAGCACACAGGGTGTGTCTGAGGACTTCCTGCAATTAGGATATTTAACAATGTGACTGTTTGGGCACAGACATTAATTACCTGTCCTCACAGCCCCTGGTGACAAACTGAAATAGCTCAAGTGACCTTCACACCCTCCCTGATGGCACAGTGAGAGCTGAGCAGCTTCACTTAAACAGCAGCCAAGGCTGATGGTTCCAAAAGCAGGTCCCTGCACTCTGACCCGGCTCCTCGCACTGGGAAAATTCAGTCTGTTATTTTATGGGCAAAGAAAGCTCTCACCCACCTTTTTTCTTACATCACAGGCCTTTGAGCAGCCTGGTCCAGTGAAAGGGGTGTCTGCCCATGGCAGGAGAGTGGAGCAGAGGATCTTTAAAATTCCCTTCCAGCCCAAGCCAGCCTGTGATTCCCTCAGCATCCAGCCCTCAAGTCAGCTGTGCAAAATCAGATGTGAGAAGAATTTATCGAGTTTGCTAATGACACTGACCTGGTTTTCCTTCTGACCTTTTCTTTATTTTCCAGTGACTGCCTTCCTTCATAGCTCTTAATGACAGATTTTTAATTAATGTGCCTATGAAGCAGATAGTCAATTAGGATTTTAAAAAATACCTCATAGGCTAGCCATATCAGCTCTACTGATGAGGTAGATATAAATGCTTTTGAAAATCAGTCAGACATCCATCTGCAGCTTAGAGCACCTAATGACCTTAAAAAATAATCTAATCTTCAAGTTCTAGATATTCTAAAAAGCTTTTGTGTTTCATGATGTATGTCCTGAATATATACAGAGGGAATATTTCTGAGTCTCTTTCAAGCAAGAATAGAAAACACTGGAAAAAAATACAAACCCCAATCCTTTGAGCCTCATAAACTTTCTAAGGAAATTAACTGTCCTGTAATCCTGCTGGTAGAAAATGAGTGTGAGTTGCAAGCAGTATTCCAAAGCACAGTAGCAAGAGTAATTGGCTTCCCCCCTCCATCCCAAAGTCCTTGACCTTTTGCTCCTCATTAGGGACATAAAACATGGGCAAAACAGTTACATTTGTCATATTTCTTGTAAAATTATACAAGTAGAAATTGAAACAGTTTGGAGTCAATAAAGTGAATTTGAAAAGCTGCCTGTAGGAAATTGCTAAGAATAGAATTCCTCAAATCCCCTTGAAGTGATTGTAGCAGTAGTTATGCCACGTGCACTTGTACCATGCACTTCAAAGCATTAAAACTTTAACAGAGTGAAATTATAAACAAAGCTGTAAAATTTAAAGATGCTAAGACATCTGCTACTGTTCTGGTATTTAAACCACAGATCCTGGTGAAATAAGAGCAATCATACAAATACCTGAATTTAGAGACTTTCTGATCCCTACTTTTCTCCATATAATTCATTACTGGAATTAAAGGGTCTCATTGAGAGAACAGCAGAATCAAAACATACTGTAGCCTGCACATTGTTTCTCCTTCTGACTTTAGTGGTATATTTCATTTAAACCCCAGACCCCATGAAGCAGAATATCACCCCAGGCAGATTCTACTACTATTGACAAAAGTTTGTAACTTGCTGTTAAGACAAAACAATTGCCTGGACTTCAAGCCCTAGGATTTAAGAAGTAAATAACTGAAGGCAACATCTAACAGCATATTTCAGGCACAAATATTAATGTGTACATTAATAGAGGCACTAATGTTACCTCAGACAGAAGCATAAGAAAGCAATATTGATAATAATAATTTCACTAAATAGGGAACATTAAAATAACTGATGTATCAGCACAGAAATGCTGCGTTTCCAAAATTGCAGCAGAACATCTCTTGATGAGAATATTCATGCTGTGAATCAACACTGAAAGAAGCACAGTAGTTGCTGTAAAGGAGGAGGAGAGAGAGCTCCAGTCAAGGGTGTAAGATTAATTGCCACTTCAATCTACCACTCCTAAGTAATTTGCAATAGTCAGTCAGCTTCTCTGTCTTCAGAAGTTAAAGCAATAAGGGAAGCAAAAATAATCGAACCTGCAGGTTTTTTGCACGTCTACTAGTTCTACATATAGAGTTGTTCTATACTGTATATATATACTATGCAATATATATGTGAATAAATAACTTATATAGTTTTCTAGAAATACCAACTGTACAAATAAAACTTTAATTGAAATGAAGGATAACACAGAGATACCCAGCAAGGTATGTGAGACACAAATAAGACACCTTGTTAGGTACCCATATGTTAATGAAAAGATAAATTACCAGCAAAGCCACCTCAAGCATAGTATCATATTTAGGAACCCCACAGAGAAGACTTGAGCCCAGTTTTGACCTCTATGCAAGGTATAGAATCAGGGTACTCAAACTTACTTTTCTTTCATTCTTTTTATATATTTTCTATGTGTTGCTCTATGATTTCAGTGTAGAAAATATCTGTATTCTAGTGTTACGTTCCTTCATAACATATACTATTTCTCTCCCTTGCCCGCTGACACAAGTAAAATAACTCATATAATCAATTAGCAGCACAAATTTTCTCTTTAAAAATCCAACATATTTGAAATTTCACAAGTAAATTGCAGTAATATTCCATTTATTTTGATGCATAATTGGCAGACACATTTGCTAATTAAGATTTAGGCATAAAGCCTGAGAAAGAGAAATTATATAATTCCATTGTAACTTGTTCTCTGATTCACATATAAAGCAATCTATTTATTTACAACAACAAAAGTTAAATCATTATAGTCAAAATCTGGCTTGTGAAGACCTGCCTCCATTTTTTAGGGGAGCAAATAGAAACCAACACAAAGATCTATTAAAGGTCTTTACAAAAATGTTTGTTGAACAAACTTTGATATCCAGATGCGTAACTAGTTTTTTAAATATGCAAGTTTCAATGTACAGAAATCTTTCCAGACTACCTCCTGACATTTTAAATTTTATTTATTTATTCCCTACTAACCTCCTTATTAAACGACTTCTTTATATAATAATTGTGAAACATGGAGTTTGCACATCAAATGTTAATTGAGAGTTTCACAATTGTTTTCAATATCCCATGCTGAAATACATTGACAAAGCTGTCCTGTGCAGCCATTTTCAAATATCAGTTTACAAATCTTTTTTTCCCCAGAAGTGTCCATAAGAGCTGCTGTGGTGTGGCCAGGGCTCCAGGCTCAGGGAGACTGTGGTTACAGACCTCCAGCGTAGCCACATTCTTCTTGTCTAGCCTTGTAATTTTTTTGCCAGGTACTCTGTACATTAAGTTGTTTCATTTCAATTGCCCTGAGGGTTTCTTCCTCACTAACTAATGGGGAGCTTGATGCATCATTACTTTAATATAGAACAATGTGATAAAGCTGTAGGATTCTCCAATAAAAAAAATTACTGGTTCTGCTCTTAATAAATTAGCTCTCTAAATATTCAGCTGTACATCAGCAAGGCCTTTGTATTTAGAATGGTATTTTGGAGAATTATTTTACTGGGCTCAACTAATTTCTATAAAACAAAGGATAATTTCAAACAGTTTACCTGCACACACACAAACGAAAAAAAAAAAAACAGAGACAGGGTGAAGGTATGAACTTGCTTCACACAAAAAACACAGAACACTGCATATTCATAAATGTCAAGAACAGGTTTGTTTTCTTTTAATAGCCTAATTAAACTGAAACAACGTAGGAGACCTTTGGGGGCTATAGTGATTATAGCTTACAAAACCTGGGGTTGTTTGTAGATGCAGAGGTTGTGTTTTGCTGTTCATTCTGTAAGACCCTGATCTGAAGCCTCAAAATGGCTTAGGAGTCATTTCCCAGTTACCCAAACAGAGCTGAGGCAGTTCAGAGAAAAGCTGCCAGGCTGTAGACAAATCTCATTCTGTCTACATTCCTATTGGCTCAGTTCCCAAACTTGCATTTCTCTGTATTTTGCATATTCCTTGCTTAAAGTTTAGTGGGGAGAGACCATCTTAAAATACGTTTTACTGGTAGTCCTTTTCCTCTTTGGTACTGAATGTTGGGATAACAGTTTAGGTATCTCCTGTTAGCTTAAGCTATCTACCATATAGCTTAATCTTTTTGAATTTCTGCTAGCATCCTCCAGCAGTTTCCTTACTGACTCCCGTGCATCTCTGCCTATGACCTTCTAAAGTCTATGACCTCTAAGCCTAAAGCTTAAAGATTAAGATCTCCCAAATGCTTTTACAGACATAACTGATGGGGTTTAGAAGAGTCTTTGCTATTGTCAAATCCTACCACTGATCTAGAGCTGAATATAAGAAGGTCATGGCACTGACACCTTAAACAAACCCTCATTTCTTTGTCACATGGAGTCCAACAAGATTCTGGATGTACAGTGCATCCAACAACACACACAGTAAATTAATTCCTACTTCTTGCCAAAAGGGTGATGCTTCTCATATTAAATTACACTGCCTCCCAAAAATACTTGGTTTATAACATATTTGATTTCTTCCCAGAACTTGAGCCCTTACCTACGCCTGGGAAAGAAAAAATAGTCATTTAAGTAGTGGAAAGGAATAATTATCAAGTATATTAATAACATATTGATAATCTACCTCTTCATGTCACATGTTCAGAGTGGAGCCCTCCTATGTTCTGTGGTTCAGAGGGTTGGAAATCCTGGTTGGATGTTTCATCTGCCACAGCTCTTTGGAGAAGCCAGCTGCCTTCTAAACTCCCTTTTACACAGTGTATCAGGATCTGTGCAAGGACAAAAAACATGAGTTAATATTTCAGCATTTGTACAGAAAAATTATGATGCTATAAGGTCTCGCTCATGTGTAAAGGGGCTGATCTGGTCCCAGGAAAATCAATAAAGTTTTGATATTGACTTTGCTTGGAGCAGCATTGATCTCTAACGGCAACAAATGCATTGAATTAGGTTAGTAAATTACTGTTCCCACGACCAAGTTAAAAGACAAATGAGCAGTTAAGTGAGAGTCTGGTTACAATATCACATCACAGGGCTTCCTGGTTATTTTTCTTGTGGAATTCAGACAGCAGAATTTCAAAGAAAAATACTCTCCAATCAGCACACATGGGAGTTTTATATATATAAAAAAAATCATTTACAAACAGAAAGATTGTAAATCTGTCTCACACCAAAAGGAACCTAAAAATCAAAGTTAAAGACATCCTGTTAGAAGGCTGAATGAAAATCAGTTGATTTCTTGACTGAGAGTTTCACACAGTTCTAGCTAAATACATTAGCAAATACATTCTGTCAGGACTGAGTATTTAATTTAAATATGTTTTCAAAAATTCAGACTATATCTTGATTAATAAAGCTTTTCTTGATTAATGAACCATTGCAGAAAATCTCTGTGGGAGAATGCCGTGTTAAAATGAAGAAGCTTTTAATACAGACTTTTAAAACTTTTTGAAGTGGATATTCACACAGGTCTTAAGAGTTGCATGATCCATTTATATGCACAGACTAGAAATGATGGCATTTCATTTTTGCAGGGGTCCCACGTGTCTGCTCCCAGTGATTACATGGCACAGCCAGGCAGTTCTCAGAATGAAACACTCCACAGAAAAAGATGACCTATAATGCAATAGGTTATGTACCACAGAAGACAGCCTATAAATATTTAAAATGTTGAATACAAGAAAAAGCATATTTATTTTTATTTGCTGTCTCATTCCAAGGGCAGAAGCACCTTCATTGCTAAAGATACTGACTCTGCATTACTCAAATATACATAGATATATGAATAGATAATAATACATAGTAACACAAGGAAATGAAATTATTCCTGTGTTTATAAAATTCCTCTTATAGTGAAATCATTGGTAAGCAAGCACTTGGCCAATAAGAGCTCTTCAGTGGATAAATTCTTAATGATGGAAACTAGGCTAGCACTTTTAAATTCTGTTTGCATATGACCTTATTTTCTTTTCCCCCTTTCCTTAAACTGGAATATTACCATTTTTTCTCCAAAAAAAACTACTTAAATTTGAGGGGTACAGAGAAGACAAGCCAATGCAAAGCACTTAAATTCCTAAACAAGCAGCTGGACTCAATGTAAAACTGACCTTTTTGATTCGAGAACTTTTTTGAAAATTCAACGTGACACACATAAAATCTTTATTGTCAGCAGCCAAGCAGTTCAGAGCTAGTTCTGTAATCCCAGTGTGGGACCTAAAGTGCACACAGGAAGCTGGATTCAATTTTTCACTTAATTCCAGAAGTTACCCATTATCCTTCCTTACTAAGTAAAAGGGTTACTTTTCCTTGGCAAGCTCCTTGGTATGCAGAGCTAAAATTGGGTCTCACTCACAAAAGACCTGTCAGTAGACATTAAATTATCTAATTACTACTGAATATGTTATTGAACAAGTCATATTTAAAGTAGGAATGACACAAATCAAAATCCATTCTTAAAATAGCCCTAAGTGATACACATACACCAGTACAGCTTCAGCATTCTGCTACTGTCTCATCCACACAGTGTCCAGTGTGAGTCATAAGTGAGACTTGGGAAATAATACATTCTCAATACTTTTGGCTTAATAGGAGATATGGTGAGAAACAATGCAAGGAAAATAAAGCCATCCAATCAAGATTCTAGTTTTCAAAAGACAAGAATTTCAGCCCACAGGGGTTTTATTCATCAATAACAATTGCAGTGAGACCCAACACAGAAAGTAGATCTTTAATATCAATAACACAAAATGCTACCTTGCTAATGAAGACATACGAGTTTATTGATTAGTTGTGCAGGAATGTTTATGTTGGTTTTGCTTCTAATTGCTCATATATGGATGAGCTCTTCAATTTTACTGCATCTGCAAGCAAGGACTTGCAGAAATGGTAATAAGGGGTTTATTACAGCCTGTCTCCCTGTTCCCACCCTTCTTACAGCCTACATTTCCCCCCAGCTGGGTTCTGCTGTGCTTGGTGTGCACTAAGAGCAGGCAGAGTAAAGTAGAATCACGTTCAGCCTATGGAAATCCAGCTCACCTTCATCATGTGTGGGTTTAGGACACACTGACCAGACTCTGCTGCCACTTTACCACCAGGAACCTGACCCACAGACACCAACACAGCCACAGGCACCAGCAGGATGACAGGAGAATGAAAACCCATCAAATTATACAGAGGTCCTCAAAAGCTGTCCATCAGGACAGCCCCTTGAAGGATATGATCCCCAGACATTTGCTTGTCCTCGTTCCCAAACTACCTGCCCCAAAAGCCTGCAGCTTGAGAGTGCTCTCCCAGAGAGCAAGCTGCACAATCTTAGGCTCTTGGAATAGAGAGGAATGCATAACCTTCAAAGAGTATGAATGAAATGAGGTTTAATATACATATTACTTCTAAAACTTCTTTGATTTTTTCTTTCTTTTTGCTTGGTTTCTTATATTGATATGGACCAGATGCAAAGTTCACAGCCTGATCCAGCTCTAGACCTATGCAGTTTCAGAGGTGTGCAGATTCAGCATTTGGTTTTGTCTGACTTCTAGAAGAAAATATCAGGAGAGATTTTCTTCAATTAAGACCAGCTGCTTCTGCTATGACTGTCAATGGGAAATTAAGATTTTTTGTACCTTTAGAGATGGAAAACCTAATAAAAAATTACTTTTGCTCAAGACTTTATTCTTAACATTTTTCTTACTGAGATCCGCAGAGGGAAGGGCAAGGTAACAGCTTTTAATTACAGTATGTTTTCTTGCTTGTTGGACACTTCTAATTTTACTGCCTGTGGGCTATGGAATTAACAAGAGAGAATACCCTACATTCCTACCAGGAACCAAAAAAATCTGGAGCTCAGTGCAAAACTGCATTGTACAAAACATACAGCATTTTTCAGCATACAAGCAGAAAATTTCTACCTTTATTTAAAAGCACGTGCCCTTCTCCACAAGGATGCACAGAACTAGTATTGGAAAATATGACCTGCTCATTGCTCACTGCTCCTGCCTACACCAGGAGCAAACAGGACATTTCAGCCATTTCCAGATTATTCCAAAGATTTCATCTCTCAGTTTGTCAGTCAGACTGAATATGAGCACCCAGGGACATGGAAGTACAGAGATTTCTACAGGCCATTTTAGTCCTTACAGAGCTAAATTTCTGTCACTGCCTTCCCATAGTTGTCTCATTCTTATTCAGATCACTTCAAAATTTAGGAGGATCTTCAAAGTATACCTTGGAGTACTGGAGTGCTTTTTCCCAAAGTACCAACTAATCTACAATTTCATAAGTCAATACTCTCATTCAATTTTCAATGAAAAAAATTAATTCTTTTTACTAATTGATCCAGAAAATAAGACAATATATGATGAAAACCTCGTTAGTACTGTGAAAATTAAGCACCAACAATTCGCATAAAGAAAATTGTTATTTAGCCAATTTTGCTTCGATTCCATGTCTGTCAGGACTCTGGCTTTTTCAGAGAGACCAGAATTCACTGATTACAGGATAAATTACACCTTATTTCTTCTTATATGCAAGGCATGACACCTGCAGAAAGGGTTTGGCAATCTCAAATCTAATCTGATTTTGACATAACATTCTGTTTGGTTATTAGTCTTGGTGTGTTTCAAGAAGCTGCCATTAAGCTGAACACACTAAAATTCCCATGAACTTTCTCCCTTTTCATATTCCAAAGATAAGCATCAAATTAGTCTTTTTCAATTTCTTTGATTGAACCATCTATGCTCCATACTGAGTTTGGACAACAACTACTAGCAGCTCTGAGGGTATTTCATCCAAGTCCCCATGTAATGTAGGATCACTGCACATCTATGTGAATAAAAGGCCTTGTACATTAAGAGGAACTATTTATTTTTATATCCTTCAGAATCCCACAGTATATTTACTTACCTTTGACAAATCTGACCCAGGAACTAAATTAGAACTGTTAGGACAGTGAGGATTGCTTTCCTCCTTGAAATTCAGAGATACAAGCCAAGGGTGAAAGCACGATAAATAATATTGTGGACAGCCACATTTTAATGTTTTAATAGTGAAACTGGTAGATAATATTCTTGATTAAAGCAAATTTTAGAGAGAAATAAATACAGAAGTGATGCTGTTTTCTGAAATATTTAAATGAATATAGGCAAAATAACTTTTGCATGTATTACACAGCTTCAGTGCTTGACTATATTTGACAAGGATGAAGGTTTAGTGGGACTCTTCTGTCCATGTCTGCCTTGGTGCCTGCCTAAATAAAATTTCTCTGAACCTCACTGAAAAGAAGTAGCTGTCAGCCCTAATTTCCACAGCAGTTATTATTCTACTAATACAAAGTGTTTACATTAATAATTATCTCCTTTATATTACATGCCTCAGAATCCATAACTACTTATTTCAAATATGTCAATAATAATATTAACCAAAATCTGTGAGTGTTCCCCCAAGAACACAGTGCAAGCCCTCAGCTGGTTGGCTACCTTTTAGCAGCTGGCTCTACAGAAGCTACTTTGAATATCCACACTGTTTATTAGAAAATTCTTCCCTGTCTATACTACTCCAATCTAAATGTGGAGGACCCAGGACCATTTTTTCTGGACAGTAAATGTTTAGTCAAAAACTGATTTTCATTTCAGAAGAGAGCAGTTAAAAAAACAAAACAAAATCCTATAAAATAAAATTTGCTTTGTTTATGAAGTCACATGCTATTAAAAATACTATTATATTAAAAAAATAAAAGAGTAACTCAAAATCTTCAAAAAAATTTTTGAAATACTTTTCTCATGAAATTTCTTTGATATAGCTATAGATCAAACACTCAATTTGGTCTCCTTAATAAAAAAGATTTTTCAATTTAAAAAATTGACAGGAACTACCAACTAAGGTCTTTACAAAAATGCCCAAAAGACATACAGATATGGAGCAAAAATCCAATTCTTTGACTTGTTCAATATGATGAATAAAAACTAACTTTCTACATGGCTCCTTCCTAATAAGGAAAGCCATCTCCTCTTGTTCAGTCCCTCAGAAATCTTGATACATAAAACTCCACAGGGACTGGCTTTCCAAACCTGTCATCTCTTTCCTTTAAAATTATTTAATATACTTGTAAATATGTATGTATATATGAAATCATAAAAAGTGTATTTCCTACAGATATAGCCTAGAAGATGCCACCACAAGTAGCAGATAAACAATTAGGTCATTAGTACAGCAGGACTGGATATGCTAGGAAAATATGTCCTGCTCATAGTCATATTTTAACAAAATAAGAAAATAAGAAAAAGAAAGTTAGCAGTAACTCATCATTCAATACACAGGACATTTTGCACATTTTAGGGCCTTGCAAACAAGTGCAAAACTTTTATCCCTGACTTGTAAAGATGTTCACTATGTTTACAATACACATATTTATCAGCAGTTACATTTCAGATGTCAGTCATATTTCAAGCTCAAAAGATTTACCTCTGCAGTAGAAAATATACCTAAATGAGAATTAGCAGTACGAAAATAATGGAAACTCTGATCTCCTTTCTTTTACAGATGTCAGAAATTAAATATTTGCACTGATATCAATGGGGCATTAAATCTGTAACTAATTCCATATGTGTGAAAGCTGTAAGGATTAAAAGTGCAGAAGGATGCTGTACAATAAATCAAAACCACAGCAAATTCTGCAAGGTTGCTGAAGTGAACCGCTCCAGGCAATCAGGATATGAAAATTAAATCAATTTATGGGAGGAAAAACCATACTTACCCTCTAAGTATTAATTACCTCTAGTACAGTAGCACCTGGATAATTCAATCCTTTTATTCATGCAACTATGCACACATAAAAAGAAGGAAGGTTCTAGACACAAAGGTCTAGACCTTTTGGCTTAGTTTTTAAATACTCAAAAGACTGAGCCAACCCTCAGTTTACTGGGCACATGGTCACAGAGGAGAGTGATTTGTACATCAATTTCTAACTAAAGCTCTCTACAAGTAGGCTCAAATCTAGGGTTATTTCAGCTAGATCAGGCTGGACCTATTTTCCAAAATGAAAGTGAGAAAACTTTATATAGATAATTGCTGCAATAAGATTACAGGTGTTAGTATGGTTTACAACTTTTATTTATATTTAGCTCTTCAAAATTACTACCGTGATGAAATGAAGTAACAGAAAAAAACTGTCCAATGGTTAATTTATCTCCTGTTAAATCTTTTTTCTATGAGCAGCAGAATTAGGTTTGATAGCCACTGGCCCTCATGTGACTTCCACTGGCAAAACCTTGAAGTGATAAATTAAATTTTTTCAATGTCACTGTTGTTTACAGATTTATCTTGCTCTGGAGCAGACCTTCAGCAGTGGAGACTCCATGCCAGTGGAGGTGTATAAAAATCAAGAGATAGACTGCTATAGACAGCAGATCTGAGATGCTGTTAACCAGACATGTGCTAAAGAAATACAGATTTCAAGTTCCATAAGAAAGCTCTGGTATCCTGGTACAGAGAGGTCAGCAGAGCAGGCCTCTCCAAAAAAAAGGCCAATGAATTTCTTGAGCTGTCTCCTGGCATGCTTCAGCCCTGTGAATCAAATAACTGAGGAAGGCTCATAAAAGTGAGTAAACAAACATAAAAGGGTGGCCCTGAGTGCTATTGTATTTCAGAGCTGGCTCACTGCTCTTGTTAAAGGGCTGCTACAGACATATACAAAGAATCATGTGAATAATGCTGGAGCCATCTACCTACAGCACAGAAACGTGATCTTTGCTGTTCAAATGTGTCTGAAATTTGTTAGAACTGGAAAAAAGATCACGCTTGCCTAAAAAGGCCATGATCTCACACTCAGTGCCTTTTTTGATACAGGGCGGGGAGGTGAAAAAAGCCCAAAAATTTATTCAGCCCTAGCTGGCTTAATAACTTTAACATACTATTTCTGATGAAGATGAAAAAATCAGACTTGTAAAAACTGATCATAAAAAAGAAAATAGAGGCTTTAACTTACAAAGGAGGAAAGGAAACTATGGGAGGCAACTTAATGCTTCAACATCGGGTAACAATACAAAAGTCTGAAATCTTTAACTCATTAATTTGAAAGGGTTTGGCTCCAACTCTTTATTTTGGCTTTTCATTTTTGTTTGTTTGTTTTTCCCTCCCAAAGGAAATCTGGACTCTAGATGATTACTTTGAAAACAAAGCAGTACAAAACTGTGGCAGAGAGACTCTTCAAAAGAGATAATTTGAGGAATATAATGTGCTTTAAATTAACACTCAGTTGCACCAGTGATGGGCCTCAGGGTTTGGTGACACGGCCTCACATTAATTGCTTGCTAAAGGAATGGGATTGTCTGCAATACAACACAAGGATAAATATTAGCATAAGTAGTTTCAAGAGGTTAGGCTAAAATAAAGCCTTTTTTTGAAAACATTAAGAAATCTGGAGAGGTTAAATACAAAGTTGAAACTAATACACATACACACAATACCCTTTTCTAATTAGCATGAACCTCTGGCTAGGGATCTGCTCACAGAAGAGCACTAGAGATAAGACAGCTGTTAATGTCCACAACCGAATAGCAGAGATTTTTAATCTATTAAGAAATGAAATACTACATTCAAAGTAGCAACATTAGTTGATTAACTAATTTAGAGTACAAGAAGATCTGCTAAATTTTCCTAGAACTACAAACTGGTTTCAAGTTAATCTCTGTGGGGATTGGACCTGAACTCATGAACCACTGCTGATCAAACAGGATCTTTACAGACCATGAACTCCCTGTTCAACCTTTTGGGGAAGTTTGATCATTTAGAAAATGTTCAATAAGATATGCTGTGTTGCTTGGAGAGCTCTGCTGAGACCCCTCAGAGGATGCTGCTGGAGCACTGCTGAGCACTCACACATCGGGGGCACACCTACAGAGCACTGCATTCTCCAGGAGAGTCATTTCCATTCAACAGAAGCAGGATTTCAAATTCACTCTATGATCCAGATGGAGAAATGAAACTATTTTCCCTTCAGCTACTGTCTCAACCTCTGACAAGCCATGGCTTAATTATGTTATCACCTTTGGTAATGTGCCTAGTCAAAACTGTCTCACACTATTGTGTGTTTTTAATAAACTCATTACAGTTATACAGGAGGAAAATAGTTCTTTCTGTGATCAGGATCTGCTTTACAGCAGAATGGAAAGCAGAATAGGGGTGCCAGAGGCCTGCCCCTAATCTACCTCCTGGAAGTTCCTCAGCTAGGGAAAAGCTCTTTCATTACTCGAAAGACAGTTGCCTGTTACAATTTACATTTTAAAATGCCACCTTTTATCTTAGTTTTCTAGCTGAATGTTTTGGAAGGCAGATAAAACCATGCCCTCTCCTGTGGATTAAGAAGTGTAATCGAAGTTTGGGTTGGAGGGACAGGACCTATGCTGTTATCTGTGGCTTGAAAAACATATAAAATCACAGCTCAAGAAAAATCACAGTAGTTCCACATCGTGTTTCAGCTGTTCTATTTGCTGAGGCCATCACTCTTGTTCATTTTTGGTTTTTTTCTGCTGTCTCAGAGTGGACTAGCCCTAACTTGTACAAACCTCTATGCAATTCCAAATCTTGCACTTGCTTTCTGTGAGACCAGGGGTGGGGTGAAGTGGCGTTAAGCCAAGTTTGCCAGGGAATGGAAACATGAAACATTTCACACTCTTACCCATCCTAGAAGATTTCAAATACAGGAGAGAGGAGAAATGGCAGGCACCAAAGTATTTGAAAGCATCCTCTTCAAGGCAGCAGCTCTTTGCTCTGAAAAATACAAGTGGCTGCTCCCTGGGGTCACCCAGGAATGCCATGGACAATTCTGGAAAAAAAACAACCAAATAAATAAATCCCTGCAAAATGGAAGTCTGCCTCCCAGACGATATTTTATTCTGCCAAACTAAGAAGGTGTTTAGGACAAAATGTATGGACAAAAATAACCATTCCCTCTCTGTGGAGGGGGAGTGCTCTGACTTCTATGGATTTTTAGAATTAGTTCAAGGAAAAATTAGTAGAGTGTTCCAAACACTCCAGGTGACCTGTGCCAAATGGAGCAGCTGGCATTAATAGAGTAAATTAGATGATTATATTAAAGATGAATGGCACAGCTTTACAAAAATAAATATCTAGCACTGTTTAGAATTCAAATCAGCTCCAGTAGGAGCAGTCCTAACAGATATAAATGAACATAGAATTAAAGTGTAGGAATGAAAATTAGACTCTCCATTTGCTTTCCCACCATGACCAGGATTCAGACTTTGTGAGCATATAACAAACCTGATGTGATTTTTTTAGGTTTTGCAAAAAAGAAGTCCCCATCACTGTGGCATTTTAAGCACCTATCAACATCTTGTCACCTGGGAAAGATTGTACTGAGATCAGAACAAAGGTATAGTTTGATCTTACTGAAAACCAGAATTCCTTCTATAAAAAGACCTTGATGCTTTGCTCTGTGGTAAAATGAAAGCAAAATGTTGGGGACTTGGGAAGTGGAAAGGTGAACAGACTTTTTCAGAATTGGAAATATCCCAGTGCTTACAATATTTGGCCTAGATAGGGTTTCTTTTTCTGAAGTAAAAACCTGAAGCAGCATCTTCACATTCCTGTGAGAACGTCTCAACCTGTGCTACTGGCCATTCTGAGGACTAATCACTCTCCTGCTCCAGAGACTGTCTACAATTGGACAATGTTTTCCTACAAAATATTCAAATCTTTATGTGGAGAGGCATGGACAAAAGCTTCCTGGGAAGTGCTTCAGCAAGTTCTAGTTGTGGGTCTGCAGCCTTTCTGTAATGGAGTATTTGTGTTGGCAGTAATAGGATTACCTGCATCATTAAAGGTTGCAGGAGCTCTTCCTTGGCAGGTACAGTAAATGAAGAAAATTGTTTTCAGACTACTTGGTTTATAACAGAAGGGCTTAATTATAGCTGCAATGAGGCTGAGCTGCACAGATCATGGTGATCAACATCAGCTCCAAAAAACATAACATGCTACATCTGAGAGGTGCTGGAAGCAGCACTGTGGGATAATGATGCATGGAAGCAGCTTTCTCAGATTCTGAAAAGGAGAGAGAAGCAGCATCATATTATTTTCTTCCCCATCTAAGGACAATTAGGGAAAGAAAGCATTCTAATGTGCTCTCAGTGCATCACACAGCGCAGTCAAACCAAGGCAGTTTCACATGGGCTCACACTTTTGCTGAGCTCTGCTGCAGCACTCAGCTGAAAACCATGAAAAGCCTCAGGACACTGAAGAACCAAAGCCAAAACCAGGAGATCTGGCTCACTGTTACGGAAGGGGCTGTGGGAAAGAAAAATAATCAATTCCTAGCTAATGGAAGGCATTACTTTTAACTTGTTCTCAATCCTGAGGCTTCAATTTGGGGTGAATTACCCTTCTACCCTCTCAGTCTGAAGAACTTTTTTTTTTTCCACTGCACAAAATGTGCCAATTAAGTCTATTTAATATCCCAATTCTAAAAAGCCTTCCTCTTACCATCAGTCCTATTAAAATCAGTAGTTATTCAATCAAGTGAATAAGATGACCCAAAGAACCATGGCTGGTCCAAGATCTAAAAGGAAAAATTTTGCCTAAAGCTCCTGACTATCAGAGATTGATCTTTTTCTAAGACAGCAGTTGTACTCAGGCAACTGGCCAAAGGCCAAACTAATAAATCTAATCTTGAACATATATATATCTACACGTATATTTTCCAGGGTTGTTTATTCAGGTATTCATTATATTTGAAATAATGCCAGTATCAACATGGAGCAGTAACTAAGGACATGATCCTTCACAGATCTGAGGATAGTTATAAACTTTGCAAAGTCCGTCTGAAAAGAAGAAATGGGGATTAGCTGTACTGAATACAAGTCTGGATTTGTACTTACAAAATTAGGTCAGGCTGCCACACAAATCCATCAGAAGAGGAGTAAGCCTCGTACAGAACTCTAGGGTAGAATTCTCTATTATTTCAGGTACTTTTGTCTACAGAAGAGCTTACTCACAAGGCTAATGCTGAAACATCCACACAGCCTGGCAAGGTGGTGATAAGAAATACAGTGGGGAAGACTCATTTCCTCACACAGTGCCCAAGACATCTGCAGAGCTGACACACTGCAAGCCCTGGAGTCCAGAATATTCCTCATTGATTACTCTGAACAGCTCACACATACTAACAGGTCTGAGCCTTGCACTTCCCTTCTGTTCCCCTTCCTCACATGCATTTGTACCAGTGAATGTCTTTCACAGGGAATTTGCCTGCAGCAGAATCCATGGAATACAACACTGTGCAGATGCATGCTGCCTTTTTTCTTACAGATCCTCTCTTTGTGCACACATTTGAAGACGTGCCATGGAGTTATTCCTTTGTGCATAGTAAAGTGCAAGAACAGTATTTCCTGTGCTGTCCCTGCCAAGGAAGCATACATGCAAAGCTGTCAACAGGACAGGCAACAACAACTCTGTATGAATTAAAGGAAATGTAAGAGATGCCTTATAAGAGCTACTAACAACTATTAATGACAGTACTTAAGGCAGCCCTGTGGCCCAAGGTGCTTTGCAGAACACTTTGCATCATGTGAGTGGGAAGCTTTAAAGTCTGTGCTTTAAATGCTTTGATATTGGGATTCCAATCACTGATCAGCAAAACAAGGCAGCAGCATCCATCTAGCTCAAAGTGACCACCACAAAATCCTTCTGGACCATACCTTCCTAACCAAATCCTCTTGCTGAGAGAAGGATTGAGCAAGATTATGCTCCCTTCCCAATTCTTTCAGTGATTCTTGCATTTCAGGGGTAGATTTTCATATCAGATCTTATTCCAACCCAAATGGCAGTCTTCTTTCAGTTAAAACACCTTGATACTTTCAACAAATAAAAATAGTCTGAATCAAAAGATCTTGGAATCAGAACTCTTATTTTTTTAATGTGGATCAGGTGATTAAAGGGAATTACTCAGCATAAACAGCACTGGATTAAAAGTAAAACAAGCTTGCTAAAAATCACTTCTATTTTTTCACTTTATTCCATGCCCCATCTGCTTCTGATGACTTCATTTCTGCCTCTCAAGATCTGGAGAGATCAGTATTTATTAAAAGAATCTATACCAGTGCAAGATTCTAAGACCTAATGCTATGGTATAAAAATATAGACAAATTGAATTCACATTGGTAATGGCAATTACACAACTGAATTGTTGTATATTTATAGAAGCAGGCTCCAGAAAGTCCCAGCTGAAGCAATACTGACAGCAGCCAAGATGGCCTTTATTACAAACTGGGAGCTGTTGCCTTTTGCTTGCTGGTTCCAAGTCTGCCAGCCCTGTCCTGGGGGTACAGCAGCCACCTGCTTCCAAAGGATTCTGAGGAATAGCACACAATTCTAGGTAAACGAGAAATATTTATGCCACCCCATTTTTAGCTTTGCTGCTCGTGATACAGAAGACTCTGCAAAGTAAAATGACATCAAACAGACAGTAGTTGGTGCAATGCCCTTCCTTCAGTGCCCTTCCACAGTGTCCATGCTGGCTGCTTCTAGAGAAGGGAGATGGATCACTCAACCCGCCTCATACACGTCCTTTTCTACAAATCCATTTCAACTGGCCTCGGGGTGGGACAGTCTAACCCAAGTATGGGCTTTATGCCTTGCATATCAAGAGTATCCTTCATTTTTTGATACTGCAAAAATTTTGGCTGTTCCATCCATGAGGAGGAAGCTGGCATTTTATCCTTAGGGACTTTGTATCTCGTTTCAGGGAATATAGCTGCTTTACAGCCTCTCACTGAGTCCTGTTCAGATACTCTGTGTTTACTGTCTTCCTTAACCTAGAATACTGAAAACACACAAATGTCCTTTGGGAAAGGATTAATACTTTTCCTGTTTTATCCTGTTTTTTATCTCCACCTGAGTCCATTTATCCATGCTAAGGCCACAGCATGCTCAGAATGGGCTATTTCTAACACTGCTGCTGTTACAGCACTCACAGTGCAGAAATATTATAAACCACATCTGCACCAGGAGACTGGGGGTGCTGCACAAGCAGCCTGGTCAGAAAGAAAACCCAAATCATAATGGGGAATTAATAAACTCTCACAGGTTTGCAGAATTATTAGACCAGGACCTGGACAAGATATGCAGCTGGTTACTCTGGATTCTTCTATTAGCTTTCTAAGAAGACAGAACAAAAGGATGGCAAGCTTACATTTAACACACTGTAGCACGCAGCACAACAGAGCAGCTGTATTTCACACCCTCTAAAGTTCACTCCAGATCCCTGCCTCTAAGAAAGAAGTGAAAAAAACAAAAGGAGAAAGCGCCCTTTGGCCTTTGAAGCAAGTTCTCTTCCTTACACAATAACTATGACTGATTCATACATCACAATAGTATTTCTTGCCAGCTCAGGGCTTGGCTTAAGCCTTGTTTAACTTTTTTATAACATACTTAATATTAGCATCCAGGTGTAAGCAAGAGCAAGTAGAAGCTAGCACAGTATTTCTGCTCCTGCATGCATTTTAGGGATACCTGAGATTTGCACTGTATTGTTCCTAGATGAAACAGCCAAACTCAACAGCTCTAGGTTTGATTGTTCTCATGAATTCTGCTCTTTCTAATCTTCTTCACTGCTCTCAACTTCCATTTAATAAATCATTTTAGATAGGCTCAGCCTCCATGCTCACATAAACTTTATGGAGCGACACATAAAGCAGGCAAAATTTCAGGTTCAGCATGAGTTTTTTCCTGAACTATGACTGGCTTTCAAATGAAAATGTCTTTACCATATCTAAACTGCATTCTTTTCATGCTACAGTTCCAAAGCTTGCTCTTGCTCACAAAGGAGCTAATGTGCCTCACCCTTTACCTTGTAACATCAGCAGATCCACAAGACCTTGGGTCCTGCCTGCAAAAGGAACGTGACAATATCTGCATCTCTGTTCCAAGGAACACTAGAGTGTTTAAATCAGATGAATGGATTCATAATTTCCTTAAATAAGAATATCCAGACATTTCTTGCCTGAGAGACCTGCAGCTTCACATTTCAGTCACGTTCTCCAAACATCTCCACAATGACTCTGCCTGTTGCTCTCTTGGAAAGGAAATGCTCAAGATTAGTTTGGGTCCCCGGTTTTGTCATGGAGACTGAACCTTCTAGGAGGAGGTGAGAGGTGGATGGCTATCTCCCTACTTCCCCATTTTATTAGGATGTCAAAAATGACATGTATTGGACTGGGCAAGAAAAGTTTTTTTTAATCCTGACCCTGTACCTAGAGTGTGGTTGTTGGGGACATGGTAACTCTAGAGAATGCCACTGACCCTGAGGACAAGCAGCATTTTACCAGACTGCACTGTAGGGCATTTCGAATAATTAAACAGTTTTAAAGAATGTGATTTTCAGTTGACTATAAAGACAGCAAGTTGTATATACAAACATCAGAAAAAAACAGGCTTATTCTTACTTACTTCAGAAAGAGGCACTAAAATAGACTAAGGTGAATAAAAACTAGAATAATTTATCATGGCCATTCAGATGTAATTTCTGTAAAGAAGAAAATACAAATAGCTGAACTTTAGGGTCACAAAATTGCCTTGAAACATCAATAAAAAATAACATTTACATTCATCTCAGTACCTATTGGAATGCATGCTTCTTAAAGGCATAATCAGAAGGCAAACAAAATCATCATTGTAAACAACCATGAAATTTGAGGCTTTGCCTTCATTCTGATCCAGGCTTAAGTAATGCTAATGTCTGTCCTATGCCTGCTTCAGCCCTAACAGAGCATAAATAAACAATTAATTGTAGTCAAAAAATGGGAGGGAAAAATTACTTTTAACATTAGTCAGAAATACTGTATTTTAAAAATACTATTTCCCATGCTTCCTTCATACAAGGACAACAGCACACAGTGGGATGGGACAGAGCTCAGAGGATTACTGTATTTAGTAACTAGCATGCAGGAGACTTTATTTGTGTAAAACTGCATTTGTTTTCTAATTAAATCATAATTTTAATATCCTTGATGATTTCCATAACGTTTGCATCTATCTCACTTCAATTCAACTTTCAAATTCTGAGGATAAATTAATTAACTCCAGAAAATATAGTGTGATATGTTCACCAAAAGCAAGCAAGCAGTATCTATCGTGATATCCATTAAGAAGTAAATATTAACAGGGGAGAAAGGTGTTTCTACCACAACTAACACAGTGTGGGTATTAATCAGCATGCTGAAAATCCCAAATTAGGTTTTAGTTTGAACAGTAGTTTGAATCTGGACCATGTTCATGTTCATTCCATTTTTCTCATGATACAAAATAAAACATTGTCCATCAGAGGAGAAATTTAAGGTGTGATCCCAGGAAATTCACAAAACCTTGATGCAAAAGTGTGAGTATAGGACTACAGAAAAGAATTTTAAGCCAAAATGTTAAAGGCACTAGTTTCAGTCATTCCTAACTGGTCGTCACCTTACACATTTTGAGGATATCAGCCTTCAAACCACTCCTTCATTTTCTCATCTGCAAAATGATAAAAATATTTACTTATCCATTGAGGTTTAACTGCCTTAAAAAACTGCAGGATACTCTGACAGTGTGATAACCTGGGCATGTAAGAATGTAAGATTATTTGAGGTTTGACTGTAGCCTCTGTCTCAGGAAAATCAGCTGGCATTCTGTGTAGAATGAATATTAATGAGACAGTAACCATTGCCTGACATCACACAAAGGCACAAATTTTACCCCAAAGGCTACAAAACTGAGCCATGATTTAGCTGTATCACCATCCTACAAATGCCAGGCAGAGGCTTGAGCTTCTCTTTAGCCACTAGAGTTTGAAGTTGACCTGAAGTTAGCAAAGACAGAGTCTTGTGGAGTGTGAGAAGTCAGGAGCCGAGGATATTCTTCATTTACACCACTCTGTATGGCAAAAGCCCATAAAATTGTAACAAGAGTGAAACTATCTCTTGTCCCAGCCCCATGTCCCTCAGAAGCCCCATTCTCAAGGGCTGTGGGAGCTGTCTAAGGTCTATTTACTTATTGGTCTCAAGTGTTGGATGATCTCTAGCAGTCTTATTCTGGCTTAATACAGCTTCGTATGGGTTAAATTCTCATCTGGTACTGAGTCAAGGTGTAAAAAAACAGAATTCCTTTGAAAGTAGGGCTGATTGGTCAAAGGTTTCACACTAGCAAGAATGCTCATATTTCAAAAATATTTTCATCCTACTTTGGTATAAAATATGAAATGATTCAAAGAAATTCACAGGAATGCATTTCTGAATAGCAAATGATTCCTGAGAGCAAAGAAGGAATCCTCATTTGAATACTTAGATATCTAAGAAGGGCCACAGCTAACTGGTTATAGAAGAAGCCACGGTCTGTCCCTTTCACATTTAAATAATTTATAGTAACCCAAAAAGCTCCACAAGAAACAGCTCTTCCCCCATAGCATGTTGGCCGAGGGACTTACCTGACATGTAAAGGTCAAAGGTAAATTTTTTCCACATTAAAAATGAAGGTTTGGAGAAACATATTTCACACCACTTGGAAGAATATCTTAACAGATCTAGAGTGGTCTTATTGGTTTTTACTAGATATTTCTCTCTTCTTTTGGACATTGAAAACTTTTTGTTTTGAATATTTCCTCCAACTGAACAAGTCCCCATGAAAACTTGCAAGTTTGGGGGTTTGTTATTGTTGTTCTTGGGTTTGGGTATATCTTTGTATTTATTTATTACTTTTTTTTAACAGAAAAGCTAAAACAAAATCCCCTACATTCATTAACGTTCTTAAACATATTAATATGAGTGATTTCTGTAATCCTTTTTCTTCACTTTTCTAGGAGTTATGCGATGTCCAGTGTTCAGGGAGGAATTATTGTAGTCTTGAATGAGTATTCAGGCATGAACTCTATTGGTCACACAGTCCATACATTTGATCTAGAGAGCAAGCCTGGAAACATTTCATTACAAAACTGCACATGCAATTATGTGGTGGGAACGTGATAACACAAAACTGGTAAAGAGCCAAAAAATCTGAGTCAAAAATGTAAAAATTATTAAGATCCACACTGTTGAGTCAAACATTTTGCTTTCCCTCTGCCAGTTAGGTCCCATCGTGCACTGTTCCCTCACTTCCCCCTTAATCTGAGTAATTTAAAGTCCTTGGTATCAGAGAGCAGAAACTCCATCATTATACCCTGGTAGCTGACCACATCACTGAAATTTAGAGTACTAACTTTGTAAATCGACAGTACCTAAAAAACCTGAAGGTACATGGTGAACAAGATTAATTAATTCAGAAGCTCACCCAATGGAGAGCTTTCTCTTTTCCATCTTTGCCTTTGCACTATGAAGTGGAAGAGCTCAAAAAAACTCAGGATATAAAAGGAATGGACATCATTAAAAAAAATTCCCTGTATTATTACCAACACTGAACTCATCTTATGTCAGTGAAGGTTTACTCCTGAAGAAGCATGTGCCCTAAAGAGTTGTTTGTAAGGACAACTTAGCATCTTAAAATCCAAGCACTTCTCAAGCTCTGTCTTTTGCTACATTGGGGCCTTACCCAAAGACCACTGAGCTCTCAGAAAGTTTCAGCTGAATGACTTCACAGGGCTTTGGATCAGCAGATCCTGGTGCACTGAAAGCAGCTCTTGAAAGGGACCTGAAAAAGTCTGTCTAATACCACCATATAAAACAAAAAAGAACAGAATAGGACAAAAAGGGGAGAAAGGTGTTCCAGAGGCACATAGGTGCTCTTTAAATATCTGAGGGACTAAAAAATTTCAGAAAAGTTTGCAGTGACAAGCACAATGCCATTTAGTTTTATCTCCTGGTCAACTGCAGCCCCATGTGTACCCTCAGAAAATGTTACCCTGTTTCATTAATTTTTTTTAAAAAATAAGATTAATTGGGATTTCTGTCTCCAGTATCCACCCAAATGGGATATACAGAGCATGACAACTGTCCTGACCCCTTCACTCTCAGGCACTTTCAGAATTTCTCTGTCTGCCATAAGCCTTCTCCTGGCAGGGGGGAGGTCACAGCACTGTTCTCCACCCACAAGGAGGCCTGCATCTGACCATTTAGACCAGAAAATGATCTCTTCACTCTCTCTGAACACTATTTCCCCCAGAAAAATCCACAATCATCTAAAACTTTACCAATACACACCAAGAAGCACTTGTGACATTCAGTCCCTGCTGTCTCTGAGACAGCAAAGACAAAATGATGGGTGTTACAGCCAGGACTAAGATTCAAGTTCGGGTTTTAATACACTCTCTGCTTTTCTGAGCCTCTGTCAGGCTCCTGGCATTAGCAGCGTGTGTTTGCTGCGGTGGGATAAGCAGAGCAGAGAACAGCACATGGGAGTGATTTAAATGGTGTCATTAGCACACGGCAGGAGGCAGGGCTTCACTTGGATAGCTCACACATACCGCACTAATTCTTTAAACAAATAAAGAGCTGTGAGGGGAGCGCAGGGGACCCAAATTTTCCATGCTCTCCTCTCTGGTATGGAGGGCTGGCTTTTTCCCCCCACAATGTGATACCCAGTCTATGAGAAACTCTGCTCACACTGCACACACTGAAGGGTCACACTGCCCACGTTTCTGGAAGGTTTTGGCAATGCACAAGCAGCTCTAAAACCCTACTGTGGATAGAGAAACGTGATGTATTTTCTAACAGATGCAGTCACCATTTCATTTGCAATTTATTAACTCTTTGTGCCCATGACTTCTTCACAGAAACAGGGACTGTAGTGAGTAGTCCTGGGTAGAGGCTGGAAGCACAGACACCACATTAGGCTGGAGAACACCTTTCCCTTTTTGAAAATTTAATGATGCACAATGAAATGCAGCTCAAAAGAAGTATTTGTCAAAGCTCAAGATGACACACCAAGCCATTAATGAATCTGTGTCCTCACCTCCCTGCTGGTACGTGGTACAAGGCAGGCTGCTGTGCTCTGATGCAAGCAGCACTCACCTTACCTGTGACCTTCCATTCAAGGACAGAAATTAAACCAAAAGGAGAGGGACAGTACTGAAAGAGGGTGACATATGAAGGTGATTTTGTACTGTTTAATAAGACAAGACATGATTCTTGATTCAATCTAATTGGTCAGTTTTTTAATACAATGCTAGTCTGCAACGTACATCTAATATGGATTAAAATTAGTAGCACTTCACCTACGTTTTTAGTCACAGCTTTCCTATAGATAGGTAAATAAAATTCCCTCTCTTTTGCTTTTAGGAAACCTGAGGCAAAGTTATTCTGGATCAACTTTATTCATCAAAAGACACAAATATTTCTTCGTTGTGTCCCCCAACAGCCTCAAAGTATCAAGACCCGTTGATTTTAGTAGTCCTTTTGAAATATCAGATGTGTTATCCTGAAGTATGAAACTGTTGTAAAAATTAAAGGTGATGGCTTCATTCAGATCTGTGTCAGGAACAGGATTAAAACCTAGGGACCTGAGAAGGTCAGGTGTGCCTAGAGAAACACAAGGCAAAGTTGATCTGAAACAATTTGGGTCTTTTGCTCAGCCCTGTTTTCCTTTAAAACCTTCACTGGGCAGGCAGCAACAGGCCCTGCCTAATAGCAGAAGATGACAACCCCACAAGGATTTGGGGCAGATTCAAACGAATATCTAGAAATGTATGTGTCACCCAGATCTGCAGCATGGAAGGGAATTGATTTACTGTCCCAGCAGCTCATGGAGGAGGAAGAGTTATTGCTCTCAGGGAATTGGAGCAGAAACAGGAGTGACTTCCGTACAACCCCACAGGAAACACATTCTATTTAAGCAGACTGCAGCATCACATTCCATTGCCAGGTTAATTTTACAGGAAGATTAAAACTTTAGTAGCTCCTACAAGGGTTTGCAGCAGCAGCAGCCTATACCTTGTTTCCAGAGTTCTGTCCCAGCTGAAAGACAGATAAGAAGAAAGGATTTGAAGGAACTTTCCAAAGATGCAGGCATGGTCAGCTGTCAAAGCCCACAGCAAAAATGAAGCGTTTTCCAAAATCTCAACAATACACATAGAGTTGGAGCACAAGAGGACTGGGGCCATTTAGAGTTTGGCAGATATGAAGTAGAGAAGGAGACATTAATATATCTGAACAGATCTAATTCCTGGCTGATTTTTAAAATGGAATTCAATCCACATTTCTTTACAGAATTAACACCATCCTGCACAGGTAATACACAGATAATAAGCAGATTTTCCTTCAGTATTAAAAGAAGAGAGATTACCATCACCTTTCCATCTTCCTCACCATTCCTACCTCTGTGTCTCCAGCCAGTGTCAGTGAGAAGGCTTGTCCATTTTTAGAAAATATGAAATCTGGAGGAAAAGGAGTTGAGAACAAAAGGACAGGAAGAGAATGAAGATCAAAATGGTGTATTTAAAGACTTACTTGTGATCCCCTAGTGCCACCTTTAGTTGAAGCTCACCAAGTACGAACAAGCTTACAGTCATTCCCAGGAGAGAATGAAGTTTCATTTGCTTTATGTCATTTGCAGGAAGGCAGTTCTCCTGGATTCCTTATCTTTTTTCAGGAGAAAAATCAAACACTGAATTTTTCTGCTATAGTGACTGAACTGTATATCCTACTCCCATTTTATTTCTGAACTGCCCCCAGAAGTGTTGGCTGGAAGAGGCTCACCTGATTTTTGTGACAGTATTTCCATGTAGCATGGAGACAAGGTAGGTAAATAGAACCTGCTTTGAGAGCTTCACTCAGTAATGGCTGAAAAAGGAGACAAAAGGACCAAAAAACCTTTCTGCTGTTTCAGTAACCAGATATGTCTTGTGGATTTTCGTGTGTTCTAGTCCATCCTTACAGCCACAAGCCTTTTAGCCTGTTGGGAGGGATGTGTTAAAAGCAGAAGATTGGAGATGAGGATTATAAAATACACTCAGTGCCCTCGCTAAAGGGTGAGAGTGACCTTTAGCTAAATCATGTGAAGAGCAGTGTCCTCCAGCATGGCCAAGTGGAATGGTACCTCCATGTCCTTGTTGTGTCTCTCCATCTCCTGGGTGCTGCTCTGGGATCCCCCACTCAGTGAGGTGACAGAAATACATTCATTGTCTGTGTTTTAGTCTTGGGGCTGGAGCTGTCCGAGCTGCTTGTCCATGCTGACTCTCACAGGGGAAACCCTCAGAGCACATAAAATGCTCCAGGAAAGTAAATTGAACAATTTAGCAGAGTTTCAGCAATTTGCTGTTGCCAAGAATTAGGCCCAGGAGCATAACAAAGACAGTGGTTTAAACCCGTTAATAAGAGTGCACTTTTACCACCTTGTGCTGTAGCCATTTCAAACATACATGTAGGTGGTCTGCTCCAGGATGCAGAAAACAGAGAAGAGAATTGAAAAGAAAAATTAAATAGGTTGATATAGATGTACCTATAGATAGGACAAATATGCTACATAAAAATATATGCAGATGTGTGTATATATATTTATGCATACTTGGCAATGTACCCATATGGATTTGTATAAATACAAATATATGTATACATGTGCAAACACAAGACACAGAGGAGATGTATACCATTGTTTCAACAGGTTATAAAAGGCTAAATTATAAAGCAAGCCAAAAGCTTTCTAGTACACAAAAGTTACCCCTTGAAATATCAAGCAAAACAGTCATCAAGAAGCTCATGGACCTGCCAGCTGCTCTTTCAAAGCTTTCAATTGCTGAAAGAGGCCCTTTAGGCTTCCTTCCCTGCTGAGAACCAGACAAACCTCAGGTCTAGAGAGCTTCAGTAGTCAAAATGTTCTTCTGTAGTGGAAGTGTTGCACCACTGAAACAAATGGATTTACTTCACTGCTAGTACAACTGGGTATTTAGGCAGAACTCACTTTTGCAGGGTTGTTATCCACCCTTTGTTGCCAGAAACCAATTTGTGGTTTTTTGCAAGAATAGTCATATTGCACCGTGGGGTTTTCAGACAGGGTTAAAGAGTCAAGAAACAGCTCCTCATCTTTCTTCTTCTGATCCTCCTCTTAGCATTTTTAATCCCACAGTGAGGAAGAGGAAGTGGAGCAGGAAAAATAAGTATTTTTTTACTCCTAATGTATAGCAGAATGTCATTTGCAGAATGTATTACCCGTAATTTTGTAGAAAGGGGATGGTACTATTCCAGGTATGCCTTTTCACATCCTGACAGAAACAACTTTGCCACTATTTTAGCTCCTGGCAAATGTTCTTTCCAATCCCTGGCTGTTGTCCTTTGCTTTCCCTTCTCTGGAGGCAGCAATTACATTGTTACTGATGCCTCACGCAGCTCACATCCCCTGGCTTCCATCTGTTCTCATTCTTACACAGCACTTCTGCAAAATGTATCCTAAAGAAGCCTCAGGCTATTTTACTTGGTGCCCTAGTAATGATGTTCTCTTATGTGAGCACTTGAGAAAGATGACAGGTTGACTCTAATCTACTCCATGCAGGTGCCATTTGAATTTTAATTATCCCCAGCTAAAAATTCTACTTTCAGGCCATCCTTCTTTATATTTGAATTTAAGATGACAATTTTTGCATGAGGAGATTCATTCCTAGTGACTGTAGACAGCTAATAGAGACATCTAAGTTAGGATCCTAATCAGCAAAAAGAGCAGAGTATTTATCTCTCTCCAGAGACTGTGAGCAGGGCTCAGTTTAGGGCCTGAAGCTGACTCAGGAGAGCCCAGGCTGCATTCTCTGTTCCTCATCTGCAGAGGAAGAATCCTGCCCAGGAAGAGTTGTCCCCTCAGAAGGAGTTCTTGGGGAAAGTGCAGCCTGAGGATGCTGCTGTCAGTGGCACAGCAGGGCGTGACAGATGGGATGTCACGTTTTTATGGTCAGTTGTAGTGACATCTTTGTCTCACCAGCCTCAAGTTCCCACAAATATGGTAACAGAGCAGGGAGTGCAGAGAAGCACAAACTGCAGTGCCAGTAAAGCCCAGGACAATTCAGATACCATAAAACATCTTCTTTCCCTCCCAGCCACAGACAACCTACTCCAAGGCACCTTGCACAGACTGCAGCCCTGTGAACTGTGGTCATATTCAGAATTGAAATGCACTATAGTAACCATTGTCTGCTTCATCTCAGGGAAGAATTTAGGAAGTTTTGTTTCTTTTTAGCTTTATTTTAAAGGTAATGCTATTTCTGTTAAGGATTCCAGCACTCTAGTCAATATTAAGCATCCAGTTGTCACTGCTAGATCCTGTATATGAAGTACAAGCAGAGGGGAAGGAAATCATTAAACCAGTTTATAATAATTGATATTTCCAGACTATAATCTTGGCATCTCTTTAAATCCATTTATAATTGTTTGCTACCAGTTCCTGAATATGAATAGGCTGTTTCACCCATGAAGGGTGAGTGCTAAGTTCCTTCCCTGGTTATGAAAGATCCATAACTCACAAAGGCTGCAAGGCCAGAGCACGTGGCAGAGATTTGTCACTTTTTTTTCTCCAAGCAAGTCAAAGAATCATAACCACCCTTCATGTATGAGACAGTCTATTTGTTCTTCTTTGTTGCATTTCTTTTAAATTAAGCATTTTAAAAAAGGACTGAACCCTGGCATCAGATAGTAAACAGAAGGCTGGTGACTGGATAATTAGTACTTTGGGGCTTGTTGGATAAGCCAAAAACAATTTTAAAAATTTTAAAATACTATGTTGCCAACATTATTTGGGTTTTTCTTCGGGGCATATTTTCACCACAGTGAATAACAATAGTAATACTGAAGGAAATGTTTTGTTTGATTAGACATTAAATACAGTGTTTCATTTGGCACCATATTTACCATTTAATTTAAAAAAAAATAATTTTAATCCAACATTCTATTTCAATGACTTGGTCTATATAGGAGATAATGAGAAATGAAGCAAAGCTTTGAAAGCACAGCAATGTGAATACCAGAGGACATCTGAACACTGGCACAATCATGGAAGGAGAAATAAGCACAGGTGTAGGAGCAGAAAGGGACATTAATGCAGAAAGTCAGAAACACAGAACAGCTTTCATGCTTGACTTTGAGGCCATTCTTCCTACCCTGACTCTTTGGGCAGCACCACAGTAACCCAACACAAAGCAGCCACATCACATTACAGGAACTTTGACAGGGATGCTGGCAGGATATCCAGCCCCAGTCCAGGACAGAGCACTGTCCTATCCCCGTGGTCCTTGGGGAACTCACAGCAGAAATACTCTCAGATGATAGTGCACAACCACAGTCCTCTGAAAAGAACTACATGGAAATTCTACCCCTGCAATAAAAATCAGAGGCAGACATTGAATTGTACTTACCAGACACTTTTGACTTTGCATCCTAACTAATAAACCATTTCTGCCAGAAGTATTTTGAACATGTCAAACATCCAAGAGCTGCAAGATGCTTACATTTATTTTGCCACTTTAACAGGTTTCCCCCTCCTCACCAACCTCTCTGTTACAGCCTTTCTCTCCCCAAGTTGCATTGGCCCCAAATGCTGAACCCAAAAGATTGACTACTGGGTTTAAAAATCAATATTGTGTCACTCTGCAGGGCTAGAAATATGAGCCTTTCCCTCTAGTGATTAAATGTTGCCAGCTTCCCAATGGGTTTCAGTGTGTTTGTTTCCAACACTGAAGGTTTTAGAATTTTAAAGAAGTGACATTTTAGCTATTCTTACAGGAAATGTAGATTTCTCATATGAAGCAGGTTTTAAAACCTTGGGGACTATATCCTGAAAGGATATACATGGCTTTTACAGCACAATAAAGTGGTTACTGTTAATTGCACTATCAGTTGTACACATCAGCCAAGTCCCCTGCTCCCTTCCTCTGGCAGAGATGGGCACTGGCATTGAAAAAGATCACGGGTGATTTCCTTGCACTGCTTTACAGACACATAAGTGTTCCCACAAAATATTAAGGTATTTGTCAAATAGTCTATTAGATGTAGCAATGGAATGTAAATTCTTTTGCCAGTAACAACACTGAAAAGAACATTGACAAATCTGTAACCTGCATTTCCCCTTTATTATTTCATCTTCAGTTGTCATTTTGTCATTAGAAACTTTGGAAAGCTTTTACATTTTAGGTAAAGTACTTTTGTCCAATTCTTGCTCATAAGTAGTTTTGGAATTTAATAATAGTAGAAAAACCTATAAAATTTTCAATTACTAGAAAGACATACTAAAAAAGAAAAATCTTAGAAAAATATTTTTACTACCTTTTATGCTCAGTATACAGCAGAACACTGGTAGCACAAGCAAACAGCTTTCAGCTCAGCAGTTTTTCTACATGCAACAGAATAAAACTTAGTTCCTTAGAATAAAATAGTTTCCTTTATTAAAGGATTGTGTCCTTTACTTTTGCAAAGAAAATATTAAATAGATTAATTCTTTCTGCTCTCTTATCCCTGGGCAATAATTTGTGTTTCTTTCCTCTACCTAGATACTGGTATCCAAATTCTAAACCACTACTACAGCTAAGTGGAATTCAAACATGCATTACTACAAATAAAATAAAAATGTTTTGCTATAAATCTCTTTTGTCTGACTTCAGCTTCAAAGGACTTGGAGTTGGACTGGTTTTAGCCTCAGTTCCCAGCAGTAATTGAGATCTGTAAGTGCCCTTCAATTCCTATAATGCATTTATATTAAAATTATACTAGATCTCAGGTTGCTCTGTGGAAATGTATTAGAGCTGATATAACAAACATCAGCCCAGGCAGTAAGCACAATATATCCATTTCTGTTGCTCACTGATGCATCCAGCAAAAATGAGAAAAATATAACCATCAAAGCAAGATATAACAACATTTCAAAATTCTTTAATTGAAACAATTTTATGCTTCCACCTATTATTATTGTAATTAAATATTTGTCTCATCTAGATATTAAGGTTGATTTTTTCCTTTTTTCTGAACCAATTCAAATTGTTAAGCTGAGCTAAATTGCTATTCATAATTATCAAAGGGGAAAAAAATTGCATCATAATTTCTATATTTATTTCCTTTCTTTATTTCAACATGAATTATAAGTAACAGTTAAGAATTAGATGTGAGCATGGGTATGAAACAAGGGTTCAATATTTACATTCTTCCCTCCGGAATGGATTTCTGAGTAGAATATTTTTCAAAGTTACACCAGATATCAATAATATCAGGCTTAGGTCCTAGAGCTGTAGGCTACCACACCTTTTACAGAATGAAAATTATTGTTATCTGTATGTACTGGGAAGAATTAAGAGTCTCAATTTACTTCAGGCACTGCTTGCCAGATTTCCTGCACCCAGAGTGTAATATTTTTTAGGTGACACATTTTAGGCTTGTGGGTTTGCAGAAACACATACCTCAGGCAAACAGGCTCACACAGTAGAGCACACCTTTCCACCTCACTAGAGGGCTGTATTTCTGAATCCAAACACGTCTTCCTTCTGTCATGCCTCTTCTTAGGATAAACATCCACATTCCAGTCATAATGAGACAAACAATTCCTAAATGTGATTTTATTCAAATCAAAGATGCTCCGCATCGAAGTCCCAGCTACAAGCAACACGTTTTTATGAGAATGTTTGATTCTTCAAGAGCCATCTGAGATATGAATGTGATGAACAAATCATAGGAGAAGGCTTTTTTGTTAATATATAAACACAATAATCAAAAGTTAGCTATGTCTAATTTTTTCCAAGCATTCCAAGCTAAGTTTTACTGAAAGAAGCAAATAAAGATGTAAAGATGAAAATTTCTTCTGCAATCTTGTCAGGACTTGGCATTTCCATTTTTATCCTTACCATTTATGAACAAAATTACATTTGTGAAAAATAATGAATTAATTTAACACTCAACACCCAAGTTTGCAATACTGAATTCTCTCAGGCACCCCCACAGCCCCACATTGGCTGACACTGTGTCCAATGGCACAGAGCAGCCAGTTGGTTTCTTTAATTAGCCACTAAATACCCCTAGATCTGGTGTCCTCGTCTGCCAGGATTAGAGGGCTGAGGTTGGACATTCATCCCATCATGTCACACACAGAGCTTGATTTATGTGCCACGCTGCTCAGCTGTCACTGAGCTGGACCTGCATGCAGCCCAGCTGGATAAGCCAGTTCCATTTCAACATTACCAAGCAAATCCATTCTCACTGCTTTGTGCAGCAACAAGTCTCAGTTAATATGAGATGTATTTCTTATTATTTCCTAAGAACACACATTTCTAATTATCTCACCTCATGTTTTCCACACTATTTTACCAAAAGGTCCTTGTCTGAATTGCATCTGTCCCTCATGCATAGCATTGCTTTACTTTTGATTTATATTGACATGATTACTGTTATGATTTTATATACACATATATAAAGCATAAATGTTTTACCAGCATAAACAGCACCATTACATGCTATATTTATTACATGAGACATAATTGATTGATAAATACTACATAGTTAAATTTTCCTTTCCCTGAACAGAATCATGACATTCAAATATAGATTTTAAAATAGAGTGCTGCCAATGATTTTAAATAAATACTGTACAGCACAAAATACTCATTGCTGGCATCAACTGCAGTTTACTTTTATTTAAGGCTGTTTAAGCTTGTTTTTGAAAATATGAGCAGTTTTAAAGGAATTAACCAATTTCTCAAAGGTTGTTCCCTTACCAGCCATGATAACATTATGCTTAAAACATTTTAAAAGGATTTTACAAGGAAGTTTTATCATTGAAAATAATTTTTGGCTCTTATTGTGATAATCTGGATATCAGACACACATACACAAACATATCTGCTCACAGTGCTCTTTCATTGAATTTCAATAATCATAAATCTGTACTCTTTTCAGAACACGCAATTGTGAAAACACAAAGAATTTAATTCAATTCCGAATTGTAATTTTGCTATCACAACACAAGGTATTTCTAGACACAAACACAGAAAAGGCTATTTGTGCCTTAATCATTATTAGCATACAGTAAGATATCACCTGCTGCTTGTAAGTAGGAACCTGTCATTATTTGTATAATTGCTAAGGTATACACAATAAGTGAATTTACATATGATTCAAGCACTTCCTTCCTAAATTCTTTACTGTATATTCTGTAAATCCCACACTATTGCTTATTAAGGAATTCTATAGCATTCCCAGAGGTGGTAGCTGTAATGAAGAATTGTTTATGTAGTGCAGGAAATGAATGTAAAGGTTTTCTAAGAGAATTCTCATCACTGGACTTGTTTAGCTTGTAATGATTTAAAAGTGTATTGAAACAGAGAAAGGAATGTGTTTCTTTCATTTTGTTTTGGTTTTCTGTAAAAAAGGGGGAGGGATGAGAGTTACATTAATGACTTGAGATATTTGGTATATGAAATTTATTTTCTGAACTACTGTGCACTTTTTAAAGTTAATTGTGCCATAAATCAAAACTATAACACATTTAAAATGTCTAAATATGCTCTGAGTGCAGACTCTAAAGGAAGTTTTCAAAATCTATATGCTGAGCCAGATCTTTGAATTGATCCCATTAGTCTAAAGATTAGAGTTTAGTTAAAGGTATGCTTTTTAGTTTGTCTGCTAGACCTTGTCAGACAACCTAAATAATATGTGTATTGTACAGATCCAAATTAATGCTTCACAGATATAAAGTAGGATTGACTGTGCAGATTTTGCATCATCATTTGAGTCCTCTGCTGAAGGTTATTGTACAGATGCTTCACTAGAACACATCCAGTTATTACCCTGTGGAAAATGTGGGGAAGTGCAGGGAGAGAAAGCAGCAAATGAGCAGTGATTTGGCATCAGCACACCTGGCATCTGACACAGCTAAACACCCAAAGCTCACTTGTGGAATTAGCCTGATCATGCAGCATGGGAATTTCTAAGTGGACATCTCAGCCATTCTGAACTATTTTAAAGTAACTTTCCCTCTTGAGTAGCAGAGACCCAGTCATCAATATTCTTTTCTTCCAAAGACAAAACTCTATCCTTGTTTCCTGAATGATCCCCTTTGAAAGAAGAAGGAATATCCTGTCTGAGAGACCCATACCAATCAATGTCCTAATTAGTTAGAATTCTTTCATTGAAAATGATTTTTTACTTTAGAAATGTCATTTCTTTAAAAATCAAAGCTTCTCTGCAGAAATGCATTGCTTTCAAATAATTAAGGTCTGGCACAAATTAACTCAGCGTCTGTGATTAGATGAAGGCCTAATGATTAAGGCACTTCCTGAGGATGTGGAAGATTCCAGTTCAAACCCAGCCTGCCTGATTCAGACCAGGAATTGAAACCCCAGAGTCTCTCATGTCCCCAGCAAATAGTTCATCTTTTGCCCTGGAATGCCAGCCCCTCCTTTACCAAAGGGCATCTCTTTACACAGCCTGAGCAATGACAACAGCAAATGCTTTGGGACATTCATCCCTGGCCTGCTGCAGGCAGCACCAGTGCATGGACTGGGCATCCATGCAGCACATGGGTGTACAAGGCTGAGACAGCATTCAGCTGCCTAATTAGGGGACTCCAGTGCCATTTCAAACACCTCAGTTTGGGCCATCTCTTCTGCAGGTATGACAGAACTGCAGGCCTGGAAGAAGATCTGTGCCCAAATGAGAGAGTTTGAGGCATCTCCAATGGCTATGTTCAGCCAGGTAAATCCCTCTCATGTAACTGGCCAAGCCAAAAGCCTGAATGTGCATTGCAAAAGTCATCTGTGAATAAAATTAGTTGGCTGGATACCAGCTGCTCTGAATGAGCCTTCTCTTAAAATCCTAGTAGGTCTCTGTTACATTTAGAGAGATTTTTTTTTTCCTAATTCCAACAGTTTTTTGCCATTCCAAAGCTATTGATCTGTAAAGTAAAGTATAGGTGCTTAGGGTAGCTTCTCAGTGTGGCTTTGTATAGACAAGAAGTGAAGTTAATAGCAACATTCTGTTTCAGCATAGGCTACTAAATAATGTCAAGGTAGTTCTAAGGGAGAAATCAATCCTATATCCTGTGGGTATGTCAGTTTTGCAGCCTACAAAAAACTAAAATACATCTGGTTTACCAAGGTAGGCTGCATGTGTGCACTAATAATAACTGTGTTTCACTATCTGACTGGCATCTACACTGTTTTCTCCAGGAGAAAATTACCTAAAACAGCATGTCCTTGAGGACAAATCTGCTGTAAGCTTGCTATGGGAATCCTATGGCATAGTTTACTACCATTTGTGTCATTCTATTTAATTTGCTATTTCTTCCTTACACCATGTGGGTAATAATCACAGCAAATTGATTCCCATGAGCTCCTTGGACAATTAAAGCTATTTGGTTATTGCCACCTGCCTGCTGTTTCCATTAATGCAATTTTCAGGACTTTTTTTTTTCCTTCCTGCTTCTCACCCCAGTAAATTCTTTGCCCAGTCCTGACACATTGCTGTGCTGCAATTAGAGTTAAAATGCTATGGAAGGCATCTGTCCCTGAGTCCGATCAGTCACACTTCCAAATATTGCTTTGTCATATGCAAATTTCGTTTTGAGAATTTTTTAAACTTAGCTTTTTTTTTAAATACACAGTCTAAGGGAAAAATACATCTACTGATACACTATTTTTAATTGTATTCTGGGCAGCTTGGCTATTATTTCTGTACCCATTTTATGCTCATTATATTTGTGATATTTACCAAATTGCCTGTTGTGTTCTAACTTCTTGTCTTAGGTTGAAATGCAAGATGCAACCAGCAGTATGTATTCTATCACCATCTGCTGAAACCAGGTGGAACAGTGTTCTTTATCTCTTCCATGACCCATCCCTCATAACTCGGGGGGATATCCTCTGCTAATGGGCCGTCTGTTAAAACCACGTGGGGCAGTGCTCTTTATCTTTTCCACAACCCATCCTTCCTCCAGGGAGATATCTTCTATTAAATGGCCGTGGAGTCCCACTGCATGACTGATAAAATTACATCATCCCATGGGGGGATGCTCCACCCAGGGGGAGGAGCCAAACATTTCCTACCTAGATAAAATCTGAGATTTGGGACATCAGAGCAGCCTTTTCCCACAGGATTTCCAGAGGAAAACCAGACCCATTTACACCACCACTGGACCTTCAGAGGAAAACTGCACCTTCTACAGGAGCACTGCTCCAACAGAACCACATCTGTCACTGCAGGAGGATGCAGCCACCATTTCATGGGACTGCTGCCAACATCCTGATCAACAGGGTGTCAGGCTGTATTCTGACTCTGTCAATGATTTTGTACTACTGCATCTTATTTTACTTTTCCTATTAAATTATAGCTCTGACCTGGGATCCCCCATGCGTTTGCTTTCCAACTAGCACACTTCTCTGCTAAATACATGTATGAGAGAGGAAAATATGTGCTGTATTTATTTTTGTGCATCTGTGTCTGTTTGTTTTTCCTGTTTGTCATGTCTTTAACCTTTTCTTTCTTGGAATGTTTTGGCTTGCTCCTCTATTGCTCTAGCTCACTATCAGCCTTTTCACATCTGCATTCTCAAATAAGCACTATGCCTTGTGTTGTGATCTCTCATTCTTTCCAAGATCAAAATGGCCACTGACTTTTGTGGAGAAGAAAGGCAAAAAGCAGGGTAAGGTCATGGATCATAGAAGAAGTAAAGATGAAAAAGGAGAAGAATTAAATGAAAGGTCTCAGTCTCAGTTCTGTTAAGGAAAATTGAAGCTGTGCTTTATACAGCATCTAGAACAAGAGGGAATCTGAAACTGATATCAGCTTTTAGAAATGCAGTCAAATGAACTAGATTTCCCTGTTAACCTCCTTTAATTGCTGTAGTCAGATCACAGGGGATTCTGAGTTGGAAGGCACACCCAAGGACTATCAAGTCCAAGTCTTAAGCAAATAGCCTGATGCATTTGCTATTCATACCCACGGGTCTTCACACTAAATCAGCCAGGTTAAGAGGTTGCAGTGGGATATACACATTGCAAGAATCATCCTTGCATCATTCTGATCATCACAAATAGCTGATCAACTTACAGACAAGTCCTGATGGACTCACTAACTTGTCACTGCACAAACAGGAGGTTATATTGTTCTTCACATTGCAGGTGGCAATGAGAAAAGAAAAAAACTATGAAAAATAGCTTTGATTTTACCCATTGCTATTACTCTTTTTTTCAGTCAAGTTTGTGCATGAAGATATTTATACACAGCCTAAGCACAAATGTGGATCCAAGTTAGCAACTTACAAACTGAATGTGCGTGTAGGAAACAAATTGGATCAGCAACAGAGAGAACAGATATCAAGTCAATTCCAGCTTTGTCCCCCAACAGACATGGTAGAAACATGGTGAGCAAAAGAAGCAGCAGAAGTCATCAAAAAAGCCGTAATTTAGGAACCCGTTTTTTAAAAATTTCCTTTGATTATCTAATGTTCCACTAGATCTTAAACAACAAGGTAGAATTTGCCATGTTTGCAGATCATTTAAAAGCTTAAAGCATTATTAAACCAGTCATTTAAAATGACATTTTCACTGTACAAATATTTGTCTATTAAATAGGCTGCATGGCACAGGACCTGATCAGCCTTGGCAGTATTACAGGTTCTTCATACACTGCAAACCCCACTGTTTCCTCATAAAGCTGTCAAGTCCCAGTTTAATGAAACATATATAAACTCAGTGATATTAGCCATGTCTTGGCAAGTTAATTCATTTTGGTTTTTTTCCTGTTGACTTTCTCCTGTTAAGATTTTTATCAATTTATCATTTTAGGAGCACCACAGCAGATCTCTTGCTGGCACTGCGAAGAATAAGTTTAATTTTCAAACAGCCAAAACATTTAGATATATAAAAATACCTTTTGATTGACCATTATTGTATTAATTCACAAACAATGGAAAATTAGGGAGCTTTAGTAAGAACTGTCTCCAAAATTACTCTAAACCTCTTCTTGAGACATCTTACTGTCCTGTGACTTGTTCCATGCCCTATGATACTTCATTTATAATTGCAGCCAAGGGATTTCACTTCACAGTCAGTTCACAGTGCCAGGGCCTGAATGAGCCAAAAGATAAGAATGTATTTCACAGAATAGCTTCAGTTGGAAAAGACCTCTGAGATCACTGAGTCCAGCCATTCCCCCAGCACTGCCAGCACTAAACCATGTTCCCAAGTGCCACATCCACACATCTTTTAAACACCTTCAGGAATGGCAGCTTGACCACAGCCCTGGGCAGCTTGTTCCACTGCCTGACAGACCTTCCTGTGAAGAATTTTTCCCCAATATTCAATGTAAACCTCCCCTGGTACAACTTGAGTCCTATCTCTTGTTAGCTGGGAGATCAGCCCCCACCCCTCTATACCTGCTCATATTTGCTGAAAACAGTGGAAACATGAACAGAAGCTACCAAGTTTGTTCATATGAAAAATATAAATGCACAATGTTTTCAAGAGTACAGTGAAAACCTGAAAATTTGTCCACTGAATTTATGATGAATGCATTACATTTCCTTGAAGATTCTGAACAGACACGTTTAAACATCTGAGGTAAACAATCAGTCTATTCCCAGAAGAATTTGTAAGAGAAGTGAAAAGCCAAAAACAACCCAATGCATTAATTCTGTCAAGTTATTTACCCAGTTCCATTTACAATTCTAGTTCAGTTTAATTATCTCCATAGAGAGCTTTGAACTGAATAGAGAAATTTTGTCCAAAAACGAGTTTACATGTAATCACACTGGGACTTTTTTTTTCTGTTGGCCCATATGAACAAATGACAACTACTCCACACAGAACAAAAAAGAAAGAAAGGAAGACAAAATGGGATGGCCTGTGTGCTCCAGTGCTGCAGGTATCAGGGAAGAGTGCTATAACCAGCAGTGAGGTTCAGAAAGAAAGCTGCTAGAAATGATCTTATTTTTCTGCCAGAAGCATGACTGAGTGAAGGAAAAAAAAAATCAGAGTTAGCAGTAAACCTTCCTTCATTTTCCATTACCCTTCAGGAGATTACTTTGATGGGAATTAGAAAGCCCCCTGCAGGAAACTGTTTAGTTCTTGTTAAGTCTTTGCACAGCATGTTTGTTGGAATGGAAAGCTTCTGTTTGATGCTGTTCATCACTGTTGCTGCTGATTTTCTGAGGTTAGCAGACATCAGTCTGTTTGCACCCCTTTTGAGAGTTGCCAACATGAAGATTTCACATGAGTTCCAAGCTTCTGGCTGCTGTGTTACAGCACATCCCCTTAGGCAAGCCTTCATGCCAGGCTGAGCAAGTTTCACGTATCAAATGCACATTTAAGGATCTTCAGTAGGTGAAACTGCTCTTCCTCAAAGTGATTGCATGTGCTTGTGCTAACATTGGTCTAATTGCATTTCTAGTCTGTGTTTGAAAATCATCAGTGAAATCTTTTCCGCTCTTGGACCTGCTGTTGTAGCAACTAGTACAGCATCTGCACCCAAAGGGGAATTCTTGCCCTCCAACAGAAGCAGGATAGGTTTGTGGATTGTTGTTTATTTGGGTTTTTTATAATTTAGAGGGTCACACACAAAACATACGTGTGTAGGTACTCCTGTTACACAGAATAATAATTTGCTACTGTAATGCAGTGCTTCCCTAAAAATTGAGATGCGTTTCACATTCTCTTCTCCTCTTTTATTTAATGGTGCATCAGGGTTTTGCTCCCCTAAAATTTGCTGAGGTATTAGCATAAACCAAGAATGCACTCTGCAATTCCCCTGCCTTTTTCAATAAATCACACTTTCTCCTGCTGGAGTCATAATTGTGTTTGCCTTCTAGTTCTTCCCTCCAACCTTTCCTGTGCGGAGTCAAGGGACTTTTGTTCCCTGACCTCTTCTTCATTTGCTCTTTGGTTATAAGTGTGTTCAAACAAAATTAGTCTTTCTAAGACTGTCATTACAAAACCAACCTTTGCCTCTTTGCTACTTTTACTTCCTTTCACACTTCTGAAAATTATAGAGAGCTGATAAAGTCTGAATTACTTTTGTCACTTATCAGAGGTTACAAAAAATGCACACTTAATACGGCTTCACCACCTCCCTTGGTTTCCTATTTCTTTCCCTTTACCCAAGCTGTCTTTGTATTAAGTGTAAAACTGCCCTAAAGCTGTCCTTTATGTCTACCAGATCCTATTATGTCTACACACAAGGGCAAAACTTCAGTGAATCTGGATGTCTTCTCTTCCTGTCAGGGTCTGCTCTACTGTTGCTACCAAATTTGGTAGCTTATCATTGTACACCAAGGTACAGGAGTGATTTCCAGCTGGGAAAGGCTTAGCACATCTCCTCCTGGCATAGGCAGAGGAAGGCTTTTCTTTAGCACACCTTTATGAAGGCTTTGCCTGCAAGGCCCCAGAATCCTGGCTGCACATGGAGTTAATTAGGGCCATGACATCTGTACCAAGTCCAGCCACTGTCCTGACAGAAACATGTGAGCAAAATCCACTAAACATCACCAGTACCTTTAGCTCCCATGCCAAGGAAAGTCTGGCTCTCCTTGTGCCTGATGGCAGATTTTTCTATCCCTTAACCTTTCCTGTGGATGAATTCATACAACATACCCTGTTAATAGATCAGCTTTCATCTCTCTGCTCATCCCTGCTCACAGGCACAGCAATTTCTCTTTTAGCAGCTGTGAATTCAGCACCTCTTTTATCCACAGTCATCCTTAGCACCTAAATGTTAAGTGGCATTAAGAGTTTGAGTCAAAAGTATCAGTCTTCAGCGATTTTGTGACCAGCATGTCTCAGGTGTCTGATATTTTTCTGCAGAGGATTTTTAGTTCATGGTTTCCTCTTCCTACGTGTTCTGATAAACTGGGAAAAAAACAAACCAGGACATGATTTATTATGTAGGTGCAGGTTACTGTGATTTACCAGATCTATTTATCTGATCAGTTTGTTCTATGTATGCCTGGGAAATAGAAGCATTTGTGATCAGATAGGTATTACCACCATTATTTATATTAACACAAATAAAATGCTACACGCAACACCACAGACCTCCCATGGACACACACTGATTTCACACACATTTTCTACACATTTCTATTGGCTCTGCTTGAGACCACATATTAAAACCCACCAATCTTCCCAGCAGACTGATGAAAGCCTCAGTAAAAACAGCTGCATTTCACATGTGGTTTAACTTAATGTCTCATCCTGAATGTTTAACTCTAGCTGGTAATGCTACTTTTTAATATTCATAGTCCTCTTTATCTTCACATTAGGAGCAAGGCATTCAGCCTTGAAAAGCACAGGAGAATACAGTGAGGCTGGTAGCACTTCATTTCTGGAGTGTCCAAAATCACTTTTTTTATTGCAAGGAACATGAAGAGAAATTCATGTTTGATAACCTGTGAGCACATAAACCAGTTGCATAGCAATGTTAAACAGTGTAAACAAACAATCATCTGTCCACACAGTATTTCCTTTCAATAAAAATGAAGCATTACTAAAAGTAGGTAGCATTGCATGGTTTTTTCAGCTTGAGTCTAGTATTAAAAGAAAAAAAAAACAAAAACAAACAAACAAAAAAAAATGTAAAATGCATCTCAGCTCCTGTCTGGGCCTGAAGAAAAAAAGTTACAAAACTATTTACTAGAAGCTGGAACATGCCTAAAAACCAACAGACATAGCTAAGTTAGAGTCCCTTGGGTGGGTAACGTGAATTTAGAAGATCCTTCTTTTTTTCCCCTTGAACCTGGAATAAGATTAAAGATCAGTAATAAACTTACACAAGCAAGCCCACAGTCAGTGATATGTCTGTCCCTCCTGCATGAATGACTGTTCCAGATACTGACATCAATGCCACCTCTCTTTTTTCCTGGAAATACACTTCAAGCCAGGGAAGCCTTTTCTGCAGGTGACTTCACTGCAAGTTGTGCCAGAATTCATGGCTTGAAAGGTAACAACTTAGTGATGGCACAGGTTTACGTACATGGTAACACATGACACACTTTGTCTTGGCCTTACTTAGAGTAAATCAGTGAGATCAGAGGAAAGATATCACCTTCTTGAACATGCTAATTGTTAAAGTTATATGACTGCTGAATAGGCTCTCAGGACAATCCATCCTTCACCAAAAACAGCAGAAGTCCCTATGACAGGGTTATTTACTCCAGTTTCTTCAGCTCTAAGACAATAAGAACTTCAAGCACTTTACAGAAAGCCATCCTACTCTCTAATTTAGGAGGAGGAATAGAAACCATCAAATTCCTTTCATGATTCCTGCTATTTTCTCTTCAATCTGATATGACAGGCCTTATCACTTGAGAGGTTCACTTTGCAAGGAGCACTATGTGCCCATTACACCTAATGCATAAGAGCTTTTCATTTCAAGATGCTGCAAAAAGTTTTTCCCTAATATTGCTAAGAACAACAGTAAACCATAAATGTCTGGACTGTGTGCAGATGAGAAGAGTGTAGAATAAGAGGATAAGAAAGCATTTTCCAATGTTAAAAAGGCAGCAGAAGGTAATGGCACCAGAACACAGCACTCATGTCAAAGACATTCCACAGAGCAGAGCCCAGCTCAGACATTTAACAAAAAGATGTTTCATTGCACATTTTTCTCTGGCAAATATAACATTATAACATTAGCACCATTATTACTGGAGGTTTTCTATCCTGGTGTTTGTACATAGTCACCCATCTTACAGGAGTGGTTCACAAATCCTAAGTAAAGACAGAAGCAGCTCCAAAGCAAACATTGTACAAACTGGTAACAGCAAGCAGATGGTGAGAGCACAGAGAAAGCCTCATTTTGAACTTTTCTACAATAGCCACACTGAGTAGAGAGTGATGGTCAGTCACTGAGGTTGAGTTCTTTACCCTTTCTCATGAACTGGTGTGAGCCATACCAGCAAAACCCCATTTGCTTGGGCATGCTGTGCACCTCCTGGAAAAGTCTGGCACTGCAGGGATTCAGAGAGCCTCTTGCAGTGCATCCTGAGCCACTCTCCAGAGAAAAAGCCACTCCAAGAAGCAGGATTCCTCATTCATTTTCACTCATGCCCCTCTCAGGCCACAGGAAGCAGCGGCCACACATGTCCCAGTGACTGTCCATCTGCAAAAGTCTCAGGCATGGAAGCAGGGAAGGGCAGGAGAATTGGACAGTGTTTTCCCAGGACACTCCACAAGCTCCTGAAGTTACAGCTAGGCAATTTCTTGGTTAAGTGCCAACTGCCTTTGATAGCCTCAAAGGTTTTTAATTATATTAATTTGCCTAATTGTTTTTGAATGTTCTGTAATTAATAAAGAGAATGTGCAACAGGATCGGCAAAAGGTCACTGCTGACAACTGCCTGAATCCTTGGTGGACAAAAGGAAAGAATTTAAGAACATTTTTCTCTCTGTCCCCGCTCCCCATGTGGAAGAATGGATTAGGTCAGGCTCACTGCATCTTCTCCTTCTCTCTTCCTGTGAAGGTGCATAATAACGAAAGGCAGTCAACCTTAAAGCCCAGGAAAAGGCCACGTCTGATTCTCAGCTGATGCATACTTATGCATACTAAAACTCCAGTGGAATTGTACCAGGATTGAACCATCTGCATCCCAAGGTCAGAATTGCCAGCCAGTACCATCAAACCATGAAACCCAATTCCCTGGAAACCAAAAATAGGACAGATCACGCCCTAAACTGTCAAAATTTACTTTACTGCTGTTTCAACAGAAAAAAAACCAAACAAAAAAAAAAGTGGCAAAGGACAAGAAAGAAGTTGTGACTAAGTGTTCCCAATGGACCTTTGCAAGTAAAAGAAGAAAGGCAAAAGAGGTCACCAAAGTGCATGTGATTAACATAATCAGTGTAAGAGTGGTGTCAGCAAATTAAAAATAGTCCATAACCCCCAGAAAATGCGCTCAGGGCAATACCATGAGGAGCCACAAGGTAAGAGATGTGAAGCTTTGGAATGAAGCAGGTAACAGGAGAATGTGTTCAAACAAGGTATGGACACACCCTTCAGCTGGGTTTGTCATTAGTAATCAAACTAAGCATCTAACAAATATTTATGGTATGCAGAGATAAATTTTAAGGACGTTCAAAGTCCCTCCCTCTCCCATCACCTTTCCTGCACACTTCCAGTGACAACAGAACACATCCACAGAAATGATTATTCCAGGGAACTCTTGAAGGACAGGGACTAAATTCCCACTTCAGTGGGAGCAGGGCTGGATTCTCTCAATCCTTCAGGCATTCAACGAAGCAAAGCTTTGGTTTGAAGAGAAATTCCAGGCTTGGAAATAAGGCAACATTTTTACCAGCATACAGGAGCACACAGATATATCATGTGAAGTAATGTTTGCCGTTGAAAACATTTGGAATCAAGCAGGATTGTTGGCTGAGTTATTTTCCTTTCTTACCTTTTCTACCTACCTGCCACTAAGCTATCTGAGGAACATTCTAGTATATTCTGGGTTTTTCAGTGTTTTCAAAGCATTTACTTTGTAAACTAGAGCTACTGTAATATTTTAAAATTTTATTAACCTCTATTATATCAATTAATTACATTATACTGCAAAACGTGTTTCTGTTCACTGAAAAGAATCCTTGAAAATTACCGGAAAGGAATTCTTCAGAAAAATTTAACCTCTGCAGAAATCAATTGCAAAGACAAATTCTAAGGCTGGTATGTGAAACAACCCTATCTCTGGTGCCATTCTCCCTCATCCTTCCTTGCATAGCAAATCAAAAATCTTTCTGCAAGAGGAAAACAAGTTATCAGATGCCTTCAAAGAACTATTAAAGATTGAGGGTCACTGAGAAAGGACAATTTCAGGCAACTTCATATTTTCCAAAAGCTGGGAATAGGAAACTTTTTATATCCAACTGGAAAGAAGGATCAGCACATTTTGATTTGGCTTCCTCGAACTTCAGCTGTGGGACTGACTCCACCTGTACACCCTCTGCATGTTGGTTCAGGAGACCCACTGAGCTCAGGGCTGAGCCCCAGTTCCCACCTGCTCTTGAATTCAGGAATATATCCATTGAATTTGGATCCATCACATGCCAGGCCCTGACAGGGCAAAGTTGGATCAAGCTGAGAATCCTGAGTCACCGTCTGATCCCTGGAACTTATGAGCTGCACAGTAGGATGGCTGCAGAGGATGTAAAATCACCTCTGAAGGCTGTTGGCTTGATTTGCCATATTAAAAATAAATTAAATTAACAGCTCAATAAACTCAGTTGTAAGCTGCAGTTGTTAAACAATTCTTGCCATAGGGGTAGCAGCCTTAGGGAAATGCAGCCAAGCAGTGCTTCAGCACTCTTCACTGAATCCTTGGCACCCAGGAAACATGGGAGATATTCCCTTCACAAGGAATGATATTTCTCTCTATCCACTTCACTCCATAAGAAGGGCAGAGAAAACTGCCCTCATTCTTTCTAAGTCTGGAAACCCTCTAAAACTTCAACTCTCCATTTTCAGCTGTTTCCTATTCAAAATGTAGTTTCTTAATATTGGAGGAGTGCTACTTATGATTTTTTATTGGTTTTACCTGAAAGTCATCTTTTCTCTTCAGTCACAGAGAAAGGCTTCTTTCAGCTACCCAAAGCTTTATATTCCATCTTATAATATACCCCTAACCTGTTAGCAAACCACAAAAAAGAAAATTCAAACATACAGCCTGAACCACAGCATTTTGGATTTTTTAAATTCCCAGTATGGGGAAATAAGCCAGTCCTTGTTCCAGTCTCAGAGGTGAAGTACAGGAGACAAAGATTTAAAAGAGAGATTGGTTCCTGTATTCTCCTGATTTTTGAACGACAGAGGACGTGTCCTGTTCTGCCAGGTAACCCGTGCCAGGAGGGGAGCCTGCCTGGCACAGCTCCCTGCCTGCTCCCAGCTGGGCATGAGCTGCTTTCTGCCATCTCCCTGCATGGCAAAGACAACCAACAACTCCCTCCCACTTTGCATATTCCAATCCAGCCTTTCAAACAGAGCCCTTTGCTTTTTATCCTAAAGTGGTACTTGTTAAAGGAGCTGTGACCACTCAGGCTATTTCCTCTGAGGATGATAACTCTGCTGCAGAAGCTTCATTATTATGCTAATGGAGCACAGGCTGAGCAGCTTTCATAACTGCCACATTAAATCATCTACCAAGGGGAGGCCTCGAGAGCCATTTACATTGCACTGGATGCATATTAATGAAGCCAGGAGCAGCAGAATTGTTTTTGAAGCAAATAGTCAGGTAAGATGAAAAAAAAAAGGAAAAGACATTATAATGAACATTGGAAAAACTAGAGATGGGTCAACTTCCCAAAGGCTCAGTCTTGAGGCGCAGCTCTGCTGTCTGTGATTAGGACTGAGCACCAGAAGCAAGCAGAGAGCTGCAGCAGCCAGGTTGTGATGGAGGTCTCTGTGACAGACTGCAATAGCTCCACAGCCTCACTCTCAGACAAACACACAGAAGAGCACTTCTTTCCTCCTCCTGTCCTCCTCATGCCCTGGCTCCCTCCCTCTTGCCCCAGGACACCCACTTGTGCTGTACCTAAAGCAGATAATGCTGCCACAAAATGAGATAAACACCTAACAGCAGTGCCTTCAGAGGAATTCAGACACATCCATCAGGACCAAGGACATAAAAGCAAACAAGTGACATTTAGAGTGATCTTGGGCTGACAGCTGAATATAGATATACTTCTCCCAAAAGATAAACCACGGGGAAGTTACCACAGATGAAGGGGGATGATACAGACAGGTTAGGTGGAAGAAAGAGCAGGAGTGATAATCACAGCAGCTCACCTGCCCAGACAGTGTCACACTGCTTTATTTCACATATGCTCTAGAAAATGTCTATTGTCAAGAGAGACTTTAAGGGCAGAGCAGTGTCATTATTGACAAGAACTGGGAGCTTTTCCCACTCATATGAGAAAATTGCATAAAGAAGAGAGTTCTGTGGAAAATGAGGATGATGTTGGCGTTGTTATTGAAGCAAAGTCAGGACCTTTTTATCAGATCACAGGTTTATTTAGACAGATCGGCATATTTTTAAATGATTTATAGGTGAATATTGGTGCACTGTGGAAAGAAAACACTTTAGAAACCTGGCATCCCAGGAAATGTTTTATTTTATGATTCAAGGCGTGCACTCTCTTCCATCACCGTGTTCCGTAATATCAACAATCCACTTTTCTATCTTGCTCCCGCTGCTCTCCTCCCTGGAAATCTACCCTCCAGACCCAAACAATGCCTGACAGCAATCCTTCATGTCCTCAGGACATCACCTTCTAGTGCTCTCTCCTTCCCCACACCTCTTGACTCCAAAGGGATCCGATAAGAGAAAGCCAATGTTTACAAAAACAATAATTCACCTGGAGCCAGTAAAGAATGACTTTTCTTTGTGGTTAAGAAGCATTTATCCACAATCTCATTTGAAACCGAAGAACATATCATCATTAAAATATGTAATTTCATTATGAATGAAGAGACTTTTTGCACACTATCACTGCAAATGCCACAGTGAACCTTGCACATTACGTATGTGCAAAAGTTTGGCAAAAGAGTCAGTCACACAACCTTCCAAGTAAGCCTTTGCAAGCCTTTACCTGCCAAAAAAAAAAAAAAACTAGAACTAGAATCAGGAAAGGTAGCAATAGCTTTCTCCATGTTATGAGAAAAGACTGACTGGGGATAGCATGGACCTTCAGAATAAAGACCCCAGCCAAAAGGAAAAGCTCTGTACTAGCTCAGCACGGTGCTGAAGGAAAGCAGACACTGCTGCAAGATGGTTTACCTCATCTTCCCCAACCTAAAGAGACTGTTCTCCACTTCAGCCTTTAATTGACTTTGAAGATCCACAAACTGACTTTTGAAGTAATTCCCAAGTCTTGTTTCCAGTTGTTTAAAAATGTTTCCTGCCCTATTGATTTTTTTGACAACTCTTCACTAAAAAACTAATGTTCATGCTCTCATGATAACTGCACTCCCTACTGAAAGCAGCAAAGTTTGTTTGCCATTTTTGAGACTTTTCCTCGATTAACTTCCTTTCCTATCTCAGTTGTGTTGCCAGCAGTAAAGGGTACAATATCAGCAGATAAACTGGCACATATAAAAGTTGTAATGCCCGCCATTCATGTCTCCTCACATATTCCAAAATACGTAACTTTAGAGACAATCTAGTATATACTGTCCTTGGAAGGGAAGGAGAATATTTATGGGTGTTGTACAACTCAACAAGTAATATTAATCTGATAATAGATAAATGACAGAACAATGTAACACAATTACATAAATACTTCCACAAACAGAGCCAATATAATGTATATATATTTTTTTGTACCTCTAAAATATACCAGCAAAATAAGAAATGTTCTGAATGACTGCCAAAGAACTTAGTTTAGCAAATGGATAAAATTAATATTTTCAGTATCCAATCACAAGTCAAGCACATGATTTGATTTGCTTCTTGCACACCTTACGCCCATTTTTGCCCAATTAGCTGTTCACCTTCAAAAGCTTTGGCATACAGACTGATTTCTTGTATGTGTTTATGTAGCATCTTTCAACAGCACCACAGGGCTCACTCCTTAACAAGGTCTTTGCATAGGGCCATGCTGCCATTATTGCTGCTGTTAAAAACCATTTGAGTGATGTGCATGGAGCCAGGTGAGGAGCACAGGATAGCAGTGGATACTTGCATACCTTGCATGTGTTATGAGTGATAATTCCACAGGTTAATTTACTTTCATTATCTGAGCAAGGCAAGCATGGGTTAGAAATGCATTTGTTTGGAAGTTCCACGAAGGGAGTTGGTTTGTGTTGTAAGCAAATTAATGAAACTTAACCTTTTAAATATGAACAGATGATGAAAGAAACAGAAATTCCATTAGCTAATAAGATAAAAAGTGTACTCAACAAAGTAAAGTTCATAGTCAAGGATCTAGTCTTGTACACACACAGAGATCAGGAGATACCTGAGAGCTCTGCATGGTTTTGATTTGCACAAAAACCCCACCAGTCTTCATTCCTAATCTCTGAAAGCCTGACATTAAATTAAACTTATATATGTGGTTTTGCTGAGGGCAGGGTGAGGATGGAACTACTCTATATATTTGCTAAACATTATCAGAGGCGACATTTTCCACTGCTGATACCCACAGATTCCACTTCATTGCTTGTCTGTGAATCACAAGCTCCTAAACCACTGGTTGTCTATTCCATTTTAAGCACTATTTTATCCAAACCATTTAACGCCAGTAAGATCCCTGTAATGTGCTGGTTTTGCCCTGTTTCATTCCTATGTCTGCTTTAGAAATGGTTTATTTTCTTTCTCTTCCCCACAGCTGTTCTGCACCCTATTACTGTGTGTTCCTGAAGGGATTTTTCTAGAAGGTACTGAAAGATTTCAGTGCTGTCGCTGCAGAGTTGCTCTCTCAAGCACCACAGGCACTGGGGTAGATGCTGATAGCTGGAATGTCACGAGGGGGTATCAGGAGGGCATCACACTGTCATGCAGGGATGGAAGGGATGCAGCAGATCAGATGTGCTTTGGGACCAGCACTGCCACTGGCCCATCAAACTGGGCACTGAAGAGCAAGACAGCATCTGAGTCTGCAGGTAAGGCTGAACCACTGCTGGGTCCTGCTTTTCCTTCATGAGACTACACAAAACCAGAAAGGTCAAAATACCCTCTGGAAGCAGCTTCTGATTCCCAGATAGATTCATCACTCAGTGGTTAAGAAATTGTAAAAAAAAAAAGAACTCTTTCCTTCATTTCAGAATAACTGCCTAATCTTTCCTACAGTGTAGATGACAGTTTTGGAGCTCTAACCTCCACAGGAGTTCCTGTTTTGGTAGTTAGCCATCCTTACTTCTTTCTGGCAGGCAATGGAAGAGAAGATAAACCTTCTCTTCCAGGCTGGGGACACCAGCCATCAGAAAGCACCAGTGACACCAGATAGAGACCCTTTAGAGCTGAAAATCTGGAAGCTGCTCTCCTCTGACAGGCTGCTAGGAATGCCACAGGCAGGCAGGCAGCCTAGGAGAGGGAACTTGTTCCCCTCCTTCCTTTCTTTTCATCTGTAGCTCAAAGCCATCAACTAGACATGTTGAGAGAAATATATAGCCTGTGACTGTCTTAAAACACAACACTTCTCATAGTTCTACAGTTTGTTACTTACAGTCAGAACATTTTTTAAATGATGTAGTTCAAATTGCTTATGTTTCCATGTATTGATAATTAATCATGAAATCATCTGGCACCTAGACTGTCATAGAGAAGCTAATACGTTTACAATGCTCAGAGACAAATCTCTGTTTCTTCGTGGACAGAGCAAAACATATCCAGGTTAGAGGAATATGCACATGTCTAGCACTTCCCAATTTTGAAAAGAGTTAATTCTTTGTAGGGACAGCTTAATACAATAGACTTGGAGTGCACAGACCTGGATCTCTGCCAGCACCTGTCTGTTCAGGAATTTCATCCACTTTCATAAACTGCCACTCTCTGGATCTCAATTAACCAGACAAGCTGGTGCAATTGTAGAGGACTCAAAAATAAGAGAGAGAAGATTTCACAGATTCTCCATCTGTAGGCCTTCTGTAAGTGTGACACATACAAATAGAACTCAATATTGTAGGTGACATCCTTAAAATTATGAATTACTGTGAGGCAACGAGAAGCTGGTAGAGAAACATCAGCATGAGGCCCCAGAACAAATGTTATTTTTCATGGCTTACTTCAATCATTGTCATCAGAAGTCAGCACCTCTACCAAGCACCTCATTGATGCCACGGCTCGAGCAGAACCCAAGATCTGCCAGGCCTGGAAACTGCTCCAGGAATTAACCCCAGCTCCAAGCAGGCAGAAGGATTCACCAGCAGGAATCTAATTACAGGATGGAAGACCACATTTATACAATGACAATATAACTACCAGAAGAGAGATACATCAAAATGCCTGAACAGCACATTAAATCATGGGAACTTAATGCTTGCATTGTAAGAGTCTCACAGGATTTAAAATAGACTCCTAAAGAAATTACAGTAAAAATCCCACAATGTTTTCTAGGTAATTGTATTCTTCCCACATATTAGCCAGCCTTACTAAAGAAATCCAAAGCAGGGAAAAAACTTTGCAGTAAATTACTTTTGCCTATATGTGTAACCCAGAGATTCCTACTAAATAGCATTTGACTGCTCACACCACTTTTATTTTTTAATCATGGCATAAAATGCTGCTACTCTGCCCCATAAAACAGCCTGGCTTTTACTGCAGTTATTATCTGTCTGGTCTGTTGGGACTGGATGCTTTTAGGATGGGATGATCAGTGGATTTTTATCCATAGACAACCACAAACCATAAAAGACAGCTAAAAGTGGGAACCACTACCAATGGGTAAGGCAGGCAAATAAGCACCAAGGCTAAACAGGAATGTAACCAGAAAACCACTCGAACAAAGAGGGCAAGACTAAATATTTTCAGATTTTATACTTCAGTATGTCACCATTCATAGCCCAAATTTTAATTCTCTTCTGTGATGCCCAATACAAACTGGCCATTGAAAAGGCAATAGACATCCATGACACTACATAAAACACAAATTTGTAATTTACATGACAATATAAACTGGTTTTCAGTAACTAGTCCACTTCAGATCTTGGGTCAGAATTTACATTTATATCCTAACGAGATGGATATGAAAATTCAGTCTGAGGAAGGAAGTGAGCATTAAAATTTCAAGTCAACACAAATAAAAGTTAACATTAGTTTTCCAGTAACTGTCTGTGTCCCTTGTGATGGAAACCAGAGGCAAACCTTTGCAGGCAGTGCTGACCCCCACCCTCAGATTAAAACATGTTTTAAGATTCTAAAAAGACAAGGAGCAGAAGCCCTTAAACAGAGGTGAACTTTCATAAACAAGAGTAGTATATTAATTCTCTCTTATGACTTTTCCATATTCTTAATATAAACAAACTGTTTTTTCTTCACTTTTTTTCCCCTCTGTTTCCAAGTATCAGAAATGCAGCAATATATGCCTCCTGCCAGTGGAATAACTCTTAGAAAAATCACCAGCTTCCCAATTATCTTCCTTTGGTTGATCTTTGGACTGTTTCCCATTAAATACACCTCTGTCAACATTAACACACCACAGCCATGCAATTCCCACTCCCATCCCATGGAGGCCCATCATATCAGATTATCACACTCACTGACATGACAAAATAACCTGATTCACATTGCAGATCTTCACTGGTAGCCTGAGGCCAGGCTAAAATAAATTGCATCAGTGTTATCTGTGGGATCAATTGATTGCAGGGTCTAATATGACTAAAGTCCAGGAGAATATGTGAATGCTCCAGACACAGGGCAATTCTGTGAAATCAATGATTGCTATAAAGGCTTGATAACTGGGGGCTTTAGGCTATTAATGCCAGCTGGTCATTAAGTCCACACAAATTGTTATAGCTTTTATAACCTTTTCTTATCTAGAGAAAACAATTAAACATTTTAATTACATTACAGGGATGACAGAAGATAATTGGAGTTATCAGGAAATTATGTAGTCCTGTTAATGTGAGTTACTATGTCATTTCCATTGCTTACAAATGTACTTGCCATCTAGATAAAGTAAAACTAACTTTCAATTAGGTCCATATTCAAACCACAAAGATGTAAGAACACAAAATAAGTAACCCAAAGCCAAATGAATTATCATATGAAGCTGGTATTGTATAGCCTTTGAACTATTGTCCTGAAGACAAGATACAGTGATGCAGACTGAGTTGAAAAGGTACAGTTGCCACCTGTGGAAATAAATTAGTTTTCATATCTACTTTTATGTTAAAATTGCAAAGTACAAAGAATACAAAAAAATCTGTGTTTATATAGCTTCTGTGAAGTATCCTGTGCCTTTTACTTAAAAAAATAGTGCCATTAATAGAGGACAACCTGCCAAAAGTTGCTCTTTGTATTACTTCATAAAGTCTTTTTTTCTTTGGATCTGTTCTGGGTATGTGGGTCTTTCAAAGCTAATTCCACCATTCCAGGTTTGCCCCACATTTCAGTACATCATTTCTTCACTGGGATTGGGCTATTATAGTGACATTTGCAAAGGACTACAGCTATGTCCAAGTAGAAAGCTCCAAGGGGAGCTTTCACACCATGACTTCAACCTTTTTAAATATGAAGAGAATGTGTAGGAATGTACCCCTTAATTTTTTGCTGCCAATCTTTTCTAGCATAAATTGCTAGGGCTGAACAGCAGGCACAACAGCAGTTGCATTAGCTCCCAGGGAATTCCTGGTCATGATGTGCCAGCCTGTTGGACTTGGAAGATTTACTGTTCTGCACTTAAGGGAATGTATAAGAAAATATTTACAAGTGCTCATTAAGGCTAAATTGTGTCCTTATCCTGTGCAGGTTCCCTGGGAATTAAGAAAATTCTATAATGAGAATGGATGTAAGGCTGTCACACTTATGCAGGAATAGTCACTTGGACAAGGGAAGGATGAAGACATAAACTACAAATACAGTAAAGGGCAAAGTTTAGTAGAAAGTGAAATATTAATCACCTTTATTATGGACACAGTCATACTGGGATGTGTAAACAGGAATATATTCTGAAAATACTATGTCAACTAGTCTTTTCTCACCTCCAGCCCTAGCGAGGCTGCAACTGCAGTACTGTGCCCAGGTTTTGTTCTTATACTTAGCAGGTTGCAGAACAGAGGCAGCACAGGATTAAAAATGCAACATTTATGTTCCATCATGTCTAGATGATTCACAGGGAAAGACTGGCCTGCAAGAGATCTATGCAGAGAACAGGATTCCAATTATCATGTACGGATCTATACAAGTTTGCAATGTCTACAGCAGAGAAAGCTGTAGTGGAGGAGCCTCAGGCTGGACAAAAACACGGGAACAGATCACACAGGCATCTCACAGAGCCTGTGAGCAATGGCAGGCACAGCTGACCCTGCTGTGAAAACAGACAGGGTGGAACCCACCCACATGATTTAATATGATATTTTTCTAACAGAGTCCCACTTCAGTTCCTCACTGTATTGCCAGGAACTGAAAGCCTACACATGATGATGTTTCTCAAGGAAGGAAATAAATGAAAAATCTGCAAGACTGTGTAATGGAGGCTAAAGTCAGAATGGGCCAAGAGCTGGAGCTCCATCCTAGCCAACACACCACAGCCTGAATCATGGCCAGTCCTGGCTGAACACGACTTTTACTGCACTAAACAAAAAATCAAGTCCTCTAGCTGGGGACTTGGCCATCTCACAGGCTTTGTATATAAGCAGAAGTGGATCTGCAATACATGATTTGGGGCTATTTACGATGCATCCTGAAAGGAATCAAAGACACTACTTTGAATTAGCATGATGGAAGAGCCAGGAGATTCTAAATCTGATTCAAGTTTATGAAGTCAGGTCTTCAAGCAAAAAAGGATTTGTGAATCTCTGCTAGCAGATCACATGCATGAGGTTACACATTTCAGGACATAAATAATGGCATAGAAACCTTGCAAAAGAAGACTTGGCACTCCTGAATTTTATGATGGGGATGGATTAAAATTAAATCTATAAGATTTCACTTGCAGGTGTTTTCATTTTAACCACTTTATTTTGGTATAGCTTGATTCTTAATCTAAATCTGTCTGAACACATTGCCTACCCATACAGAGAAATTATTTGGTTTGTCTCAGGGACAGGGCTATTGAAAATTGTGCTCCCTTACACAGAAAAACAAAAGTTTTTGTATTTTTCTATATTATCTAGTCATTTATCCCATCTTTTCCAAAGTCTGGCATTTTACATAGACCACACACTTAAGTTTGTTTCCATTGACTTTCTTGACATTTGTACACACATAAAGCCAGCCAGAATTAGACTCCAAGGGCTTCATCTATTTTCCTAGATAACTCAGCAGACTGTCCCTAAATGTAACAGATCTCTCTATGACAGCAGCATAAATTCAACTGTTCTGATATCCCAAATTTCCTCCTATCAGAAAGGCACACATGCAGCCAGTTGCAATATTACATGCCAAGAAAATCCAGTTATTCTTTGGGCAGGAGTTCACAGAAGAGCCATAATCCCTGAACTGATACTCTGCTCAAATAAGAACCAGGAAAACCAGGGAAGTTCGGTTACTGCTACACACAAAGTCTCAGATGGTTGCTTGCAAAAATAGGCCCAAGTTGTTCACAAGGCAGATGCTAATTAAATCTTCATAGCAAAGCTGCTCCTGTGGAAAAAATCTCATGTCTATCTCAGAGTTCTACATTTACCTTAATATGCCAACCTCAGCCTACTCATAGCAAGCACTGCCTGTGTGTCCAGCATCATTTGACCGTCATCATTTGCTCACTTGCTTTTTCAGCTCTTTTCCCCCAGGATGTACCATCTGTAAAAATTTCAGTGTTTTTTCACAAGGTCTCTGTGCATATGTGGCCCTGGGGAGAAATCTACCATACTAAACAACTGCAAATAGTTCTCCTGATCTACATGACAAGCTATACTGGATAAAATGGTGCTGTAAGAGAAGAATTATTTGAATATGAAAAGGGTTATAGCTCACATGGGAAAGCAGGAAAGAAGACCATGGCCACAGTATCACTGATGATATTGAGAAAGTGGGACAATACTATAATTATCTCCTTATCATGACTCTCTTTCCTGAGAGTTTTAAATGAGCCATTAAGAATATCTGATACAGACACCTAAGCAGAAAATAAAATCCAGTTTCCTTTCCTTTTTTTTTTTTTAATCTTTTTGTGTCTATATTCTGTTTTGGGAGGGAGATTACATGTAGCCTCATACAACTATCCAGCTTTACTAAGAATGAGATTTTCAAGAAGACTCAATGCACTTTCATCATGCCAGACCCAGTTTAAGTTCTGCTTAATTTAATGAAGAAACCCAGAACATATTCACTGAATATTTTATGAAGCTGCCTGTGCTGCATGTTGGAAGGTCAAGTCCAATGTACAGCAAGAGCCCATAGAAGTGCAGGCCAAGAACTGTGTCTTGATCTTAGAAGGTTTTTTCCCACTCACAAGGAAAAGCATTCTGTATGTAAAGCATCTGCAGAGAGAACTGCTTAAATATATGGTGACAAATCTTCCAGCAGCCAAAATGAAGATGAAATAGGGCTATCAATAGAGCAGCTATGATGATGACAAAAATCAAATCAGCAGTTTTTGCTATTTTAAAAACTATTTAAAATACCAGCTTTCAGAGTGGTATTTTTCATTTTTGGTTTTATGATGCATCTAAGGGAAATATGTGCTCCATATGAATTCATGGTTATTACACCACTGCTGCAACACTTTAGTGTGTGTCAGCATTTCCATGGTGAACCTTGGAGTACCGGGTCTGTAACCTGCCCATAAAAATCTGCCCAAAGCAGGAACCTGACATAAAAGCTAACATAGGTGCATTATTCTAAGCTGGGTGGGATAAAACATTTTAACCTTAGATAAATTAAAAATTATTGATTAATGATTAGATTAATGGTAACTGGATTTGGTCACTTTCTTGAATCAGATTGAATACATAACCCAGGGTGCTAAATCAACCATTTATAGTATAATCCTAACCTTCTAATACTGAGATGTTTTCAGACCTCCTCATTATGTAAACAGAGCGTCTCAATCATTTAAGTAAGGTGCTTTTGGAGTTCTCTGCCTTCCTCAGTTGCCTCTTGAGTACGTGTCCAGGACATACACTTTTCATGCAGAGATATTACTGTTTCCACATTTTAGATGGGACTTCCAGCTCAAAAACATGCCAAAGGTCAAGAAGTGTGTCAGAGTGAAAAATCAGCTTTCTACCCTAAATCCTTAGCCTTCACACCAATCAAAAGAGAAGCAGAAACCTTCTGATCTCTTCATCAGAGTGAATTTGCACCAAGAGATTTTTTTTCTTAAAATCTCTCAGTTCTAAGTCTCTCACAATAGCAACTATCACTCCTCTAACAACTGGACTAGAAGTCAATCATAAAAAATATTCTGAGGTTAATCTTACCTCATCATGCATATCCTTTCAGCAACAAAATTACAAAATCTATATGGAGATTATTCTAAGCCCACATCTCTTGGATAACTGTGAGCACCAGTGATTGTGCTGTGAACCTAGACTGAGTGTTGATATGCACTGAATATATTTATGGCTTTGTCTGGGAGGGACCGTGTATCTTAATGATGATAAAAGCAGTTAGAAAAACAGCTTGCCTCCTCATTCCACAGTTTATAGCTTTGAAAGGAAAAATATGATATCCTATGCAATTTGAAAAGCGCACAACTGAAATTTGAAAAAGAATAAGATTGCTCTACCAGTGAAGAGCTGCAGGCACAATGTCAGATGACTGAGATTAGAAGGAAAAGGAAAAAAAAAAAACACCAAAAAAACCTGTTTCATTAATATCAATAAAAGTAGAAAGTCTTTGAAATCTAACGAGTCACAATCTTGAAGGCAACTCCCACATTAAAAGAGGGCTGTGGAGTCATTTTGGGGGGCCAGATCAAGGTTATTTTGGAAAGTCAAATGTGTGCAGTCTAGGCTGGTTTGTACTGACCATTTTGATAATGCAAAAGAGAATGCTTTAACAATAACATACCACCCATAATAATAATGTTGCTATAGAATGCTTTAGAATATGTAACAACAGATAAAATTCACTAATATATATTTTTTTAAAAAAATCTAAGCAAAGTATATTATTTAGGATCTAGGTGGGTAATTTCTTAGAGCTGCAGTCTCCAAGATAACAAACGTTAGGCTCCCCTTCGTGTCTTGACAGCAGTTCTTATTTGTTTGCTTCATGTATTAAAGGATCACTTCAGTATAATGAAGTACCACATCATACTCAATATCTACAGTACAGAAATAAAAACATCCTTATTGCTAATCACCTTATGAAGTGGAAAAGTTTCCTAATTGCCTTTATCTTTCAAACATCAGAAATTTCATATTTTAAATTAGAGTAAGCAATGGGTATTAACAGTCTGACAGAGAGGAACATGAAGATCCCTCTCCAAACCCACATTCTGCATTTATATATTAGCTTCTAACATTACAGGAAAATTACTACACAGTGTGCTATAACAAAGAAACATATATTTTATATACAACAATTATAAACTCAGATTCCATTCGCCTTGATTCATCATCTAAGCAGGATGAGAAATTGAGGCTTAATTAGAAAGGTACATCATGGGACAAGACACAGAGAGCCCCAGTCAGACCCCGAGAACAGCTGATTCATACATTTATTTTCTCAGTAGAAGAGGGTGTTTCTGGATCATTTATCATGTGAGAGGCTCAGGACACTGTAGTTTAAAAGAGCCAAATTAATCAGTGTACTGACAGCTCTTTCTTTTTAATAAGATTTCTCCTCACTTAGGTAAGTTCATTTCTGGATATTAAAACATAATTTTAGTTTGAAGCTAAACCTCAGACTTCTGTAACAGGCCACTGTAGAACAGCCCACCGACACTGTTTTTCCAGCCCATGAATTTGAAACAAATTTCCAAAAGGAAGTGCTCTGTGGTTCAGAGGCAGGCCCTGGAGAAGGAAGGGGAGGCACTTCACACCATTAGCATAGGGTACCTTCACAGGAACATTTTGCACCTTTGGAAAACATTCATATCTCGTTGTCACAGAACCTACATGCAAAAACTAAGGGGTGCACCAGGGCTGCATATATGCAGATACATTTATCATTAAATTATTTCTACACATTAAAGAATTGTTATGCTTTTTTTTTTTTTTAAGGTTTACTTTGTACTCTTTCATTTGCTTTTGGAAAACCTAATGCTCGTTTTCCAAGATTTTTATGATAGTGCTTCCCAAGGAATGTCCTGGGGTCTCTTTCATGACACCCAAACAGAATTAAGAAAAGAACCTCTACCTTCTAGAGTGTTGCTGAGTGTAGTTCATGCAAATTAAATTGCCAGTTTCTGTTCTTCTACAAAATCTCTTTGTTTTGGGAAACCAGACATTGTTTCTGAGGGCTTTCTGCCCTGAGCCCTCAACGCATGAAGCAGCAGGAGTGGAAGGAAGTCTGCCTTTGATCATTAACAAAGATCAGCTCTGATGGATGCCTTGGGCTCCCAGTTTCCTCACAGGCTTGCCCCAGTACTGCTTGACACATTATCTCTTGTTAAATCACTCCAATTTGCAACAGGACATTCATCTTCCTGGCTGTGCCTGACATCCCTGTGTGCACCAGGCCCTGGTGAACACTTGCACTGCACCAGTGCCACAGAAACATGAGATTCCAGAGAGCTCAGGAACCACTTCAAAGTGACTGCCCTGAGAAAACTTCTGCCCTTCCCTTGTCTCCAAAGGCTTTCACTGCCATGCTGCCCTCCAGCAGCCAGCTACATACTGGGACTGGTCTGTATCATCCCACCTTCCAGCATAAAAGGTTCCAAATACAACATTTATTTTAGTAGAAATAGGCTATGAGCCTCTACAAACCTGTTCGAGTCTGAGTGTTTCAGATAAAAACATCCAAAGACCCGTGGAAAAATTTACTTTATCCAATATTTACATTATCATGCCAAACTGTTACCGTACTCAGGTGAGGCTGACTAAAGAGAGATATGAGAGAAACATATCCAGAAACTAACTGTGATTCTTTGTCAGAGTCAATACCCCATGTGAAGCAGGGGAAAAGCTTTTCTGTACCCTCAAAGGACACAACGAATGGAAGCAATTCCACAGGAGGCTCCACAGAATTGCATCTGCACTGAATCACACAGTGCAGCAGCCACACCCTCCTCTCGTATGCAGGATCTGAGACTTTGTACAAATTGAGCTCATATAAAACAAATTTTAAATCTTGTCTGTCCCTAGGTTCCTTGGTTCACTGGGATTTGAATATTTCGTGTATCTGTCCAGGTAACCTGTTCTGACAGAATTGCTATATTTTAACATTAGGGATTTGAAAGTTCAATTCCTTAAGCAACAATCATTCAAGCTATGGTTTTCACATACGTTCACTGTCCGGTGTAAACTTTTAATGATGCATAACTAGGAAGTGTTTCCCTGACTTTTACAAAGCTGAAAGCAGACCTAAGGTGCAGAGTGACCAAATACTGTAAAAAATGCATCATGCAAAGGGCAGCTGAAGTAAGTTATTCAAATTGCCTACTGGTTCAAAATTTCCCTCACAAAAGTCATTATAAGAGAACACTGAGATTTAAAATAAGCTGACAGAAAACAAACTCTGCTGGGAGACCATCCTCACTGGAAGTTTGAGTATTTTTCACTCCAAAGCATCTCTCAGTCTTGAAGAGCACTGCAACCCACACAGCTTTCTAAAAACATTCAAGAAAGCCCAGACATTTAATATTTGCCTGCCAGCCAAACGAACCTGCAAGGTGCTGTGTCTCTCAAAGTCTTTACCCAAAGTATGTGCAATATTGAAGGGATCTTAAATGGTTTTTAAGGTAACTTTACACAAAGAAGAAGTTAGAACAACCCTGGCAAAATCATACTGCTTCTGGATATGCTGGCTTGGGTTTTAATTTTGTTAGAAGGCTAATGTATGAAGGGTTAGAAGAAAATGTAAGCCCTAAATCAGATGCACTGGGGAGGAAATTGCATCTGGAAGTGCAAAAATATGCTCAGCAGGCCAGAGAAACGAAGCTTTAGTGGTCTATCTGCCTATATATAAGACCTGGATTCAGTATTACATCCCACTTTGACAAAACACCTCAGCACAGGCTTAAAGCTAAGCCTGCACATAACTTCTACTGAGGACAAGATAGATTTTTTTAAGATGTCAATCACTAAAGCTAAAGGTTTTTAGTTCAAATATCCCAATACTCACCTGCAGACAGCAGGACTCCTGAAAAAGAGAACAGTTTTCTGCAGCACACCTCACTGTTTCAGGAAAACAGTTATTACAATTTTCAAAGCCTGAAGTTAGGTATTTAAATCCCAAGCCAGGTACATAAATAATAAAGCTGTCTGACTTTCAGACGTGCTGAGCTCCCACTGGTTTTAATGAGAGCAGTACATGTTCAGATCCTCTTGAAAGCAAGATTGTTTAGATGCCCAGGTATGAATGAAGAGTCTTAACTTTGAGATGGAAACAGCTTTTATAAGAGCCAGCTGGAGTTTTTCATCACTCCTTTTACACGACTGATGAGGGAGCGTGGCTCTGAGTGATTATCAGCCAGCATGTCCCACAGGAAGAGCTGCACCTTTGCTTGCAGTGGGATGGTACCCGAGGTAAAGGCAGGCTGCCATCCACCCACTTGATGGTGAAGTTAAAACACGGACAATTTAAACTGGTTTTCTTCACTAACACGCCCACACACACCAGGATTTCCTAAAAAGAGGGCAATGAAGCTACAGTATCACGAAACAATTTCTTAGCTTCAGACTTCTCAGATGTAGCAGGAGCAAGACATTGTTTCTAATGCATCTTTTAGAACACATCTTACACAAACCAGCTTGGTTCAGATGTTTTCTCCATCACAGGAAAGATAAGAGCTTGAAATCTGTGAACAGTCAAGCTGTTACACACTTTAGCCAGCAAATTTCAGCAGGTCATTGCCAGTTGACCCTCCACTTCCATTTCTGAGGTGGAACAGGTTGAAGCCATCCACAACCTGTATGAAACCCTGGTTTGTCAACCTCTTGAAGCCAGGCAGGTTTCCAGAGACTCCAGCTATTAAGCACTAACCCATACAACGTTGGTCACCATCTCCAGTACCTTCTTTGTCAAGATATTCAGTGGTGGAAGCAAAACACTGTTCAGTGCTTTGCAAGAGATTCATCTGCAATATCTGGGGTAGAGCTGACAGCAGAGAGCTGCTTATTGGCACGCACATGATTGAAATAATGCATGTGGCACAATCCATCATCCATGGTAGACATTAAGCACTCTCTAATATCAATTACCAATTAAGACCTGACAAACAAATTTTTCTGATTAGCAGACCAGTAAAATTACAGTCTGCTGGGAAGGAAGAATCTCATCTGCTTTTCTAGACTTACTCAGCCAGCCCATTCTCAAACAGAAGGAAATGCAACTGTTTGAGAGAAGACTCTAAAAGACCAGGGAAAAGAATCCCCATGTGATTTTCAGATACTTACAGATTTTTGACTTTAATTTACAAGCCCATCACATTTCCCAGTGTCACATTGCATTTATTAGTGTAAACAACACAGTGGGTAAGATCACAGCAAATCAACAGGGAAGAAAACAATTCATATTGCTGGCAGAGTTTATATACCTGCTCATTACTTTCAGCAAATTGCTCATAAGGACACAGCTTTTTCCAGAAGCTGTTTATTTAAGTGCTTAATGGATATTCTTGTCACACTAGGCCAAGAAAAGTCACATCAAAACTTATGACACATCATTTGGTGCTATTTTATATTTTAAGAAATTTGGCACACATCACATTACAGTGCAATGCATTATTAAGTGTCATTCTAGGATATGAGATAATCAATCAGAAAGATCCTTTGGGATCAAATGAAATTGAATAACTGACATTTCAGCATGAACAGAAGTATAGGGTCAAGTGAAGAAGTTGCCATTTGAGGAAAAAACTGTTCAAAGAACCTTAATTATTTCTATTCCTCCTTTTTCTCTTCATAAATATTCCTAGTAGTGTTGCATTTAGGTCTCAAATCCAAGGCCCCTCCTCTGCTCAGTGCCTGGATTTCCCACTATCTACACTGCGAGTCCTGGAAAGCCATCAGACACAAAGAAATTCCCTGTTAAGAATCTGATCATGTTACTCAGACCATTTGGCCTTGTGCTTGCATTCATTATATGAAATGGAATGCTAGGAAATGCCATGAAAGCCAGGAACAGAGGGATTAAGGAATCTCTTTGGGTCACTCATTCACTTCCCACCCCCTTCTCTTCTCCCTCTGTCCTGGGTCAGGCTCCTTTCCCAGATCAGTCTCTGTGCACTCAAACAAAATGCAGACTGATGGAGAATGTTGCAGTAACTGAAACCCCCTTTGGAGAAAAAAAAAAAAAAGAAAAAAAAAGTGAAAATAAAGACAAATTACTGTTTATCTGAAACAATACAAGCCTATTCTGATGGGTATAAACGGCAGTTGGAAAAATTACTTTTGTGACCCAGTACATCAAATCCAGCATTTCTGTTTGGCATAGGCTTGGCTGCCTTAGTCCAGAAACAGTCCAGGCTGGGAGAGGGACATATCTGTCACACACATAATGGTTCAGCGCTCTACATTCAAATAATTTATGAATACCAAGAGGGCTAAATTCTGCAACTAAGGTTCAGGAAAAGGCACATTACTATATATTTTATAAATTCTTTAATTCTTTTACTTCTATAGCTATGAACGCATCCTTTTGGTCATTTTTCATGTATTTCACAAGCCTGCACATCTAATCCCTGGGCAAACTATCCATATCAAAGAGGCAGCTCTTGAACAAAAGCAGCCATAGAAGCACCTGTACCCTTGGGTAGAGACGTATGGTACAATATATGAAAACAAAATACATACATACAAACACCAATGTCCAGTGAATTTACCACATATTTAAAATATGTCACTAGCAGAAATTCTCAGCAGCATTTCTCGAGAATGCCTCCTGTCTCACATCTCACAAGACAGCTTGCTGGATTATAAAAACCACATTTTAATAGGTGCCATTTAGTTCAGTACTATGTAAGCAATGCTATGACCTCTGCTTCACAGACAGGAAAGAGATTTTTGAAACCAGCTAACCTTAATTACTTTCAATTTACTAAACACATAAGCTAGCAGTAGGATGTTTAAAACTGACAAACTTAACAGCTCTCTTTTAATTATCTTCAACTAAGTAGTCAACTAAGGAGATATCTTCAGAAGCAAATAAATGAGTTAGGCTTATAAATCCCACAGTAGCATGGGATTTAGTAGGATGTCAATTCCTTTAGTAGGGTGTCCATTCCATGTAGCAGCTGCTGAAAACTATATCCTCAGATGTTGCATTTACCTGACTGACCACACAGAGGTGAGGTCAGAAAGGACCTGGTGTAAATGAGCAGAAGGGTCGAGGAGCAGCCCAGTCAGAGAAGCAAATGCCCACTGCAGTGCAGGTAATGCTTCCCTAGGGAAACCTTGTCCTGGTAGAGGCCAGTGAGAGCTGCATGGCTTTGTTCATGGTCTTGGCCTTGCTGGGCAGTTTCTAAAACTGGAATTTCCCTTGGAAAGCAAATAGTACCATTAAGTTTCCTAACAAAAGAAGTACCCTGTGCCAATTAGGCATCATACACTGGTTTTCTCCTTTGGTCTTTCTCTTAACATCATGTCTGTGAGGAAAAATCAAAGGGCTTTGCTCCCATTTGGAAAGAGTAGAGAACAGCAGCATGCAAGCAATGGGACCATTCAAGAGTTCTATTTAATATGCTCATGTCCTAAGGCACAATTATGTTAAGCTATGTATTTATTCATCAGAAAGTCTATGTACTAATACAATAACACAGGCCCTGTTCCTAAAGACACACTTTGACCTTCTGAGTATTTCAAGCCACACCCAGGAGTCCTCCCCTGATGACACACCCATTCCTACATCCATACTCCTACTTACTATTCAGCATCAATCAGAATTTGGGCTCGAGAGAGAATACAGGAGCAGTGTTCTTCAGAACTCACACAAAAATCAGGTGCATGAGAACTCCTGAGCAGCAAGTGGTACAGTGCTCTGGGCAGGGAGCTGCATCTTGCTCACACATCTAAAGGAATTCACAACTTCTAATAAGGTCCTATTTTCCTGCTTCTCAATTTCATCCCAAAGACACACAGTTCCCTTAAAGAGCCAAAGCAAAAGAGCAATTCAAGTAGAGCTCTAAGCAGTGGTCACACCACGTAACCTGTCTGAAGATTTTCCTGTACAGTTCAAAGGGCATAAAGGGGACCTCAATTCTTTGAAGTACAGCTCCCCACGGTGTTTCTTCCCATAAAGAGCAAAACATATGCCATAAAACTTTATGATCAAACTTACAGGAATCTGGCTCAGAGCCTCGGAGTGCAAGGAAACTAATTAGTTCAAACCACCCCCCCAGTCCCCCTGTTACTTCCCATCCAAACAGCAGCAAACCCAACAGAAGTTTAAAAGCTTAATAAAAATACAGTCAGACCACAAGACACCCGTTTCTCTTTATGCAGGATTTTTTTTCTAAAACGAGACACTACAAGAGCAAGGAAACAGGCCTTAGTCACACTGCATATCTTTCTAATGCATGGGAAATAACCAGTGATCTATAGGGGAAAAGGAAGCTGCCAGTTCTGCCCAGGTATCAGTAATGTAGTATTTTTATATCTACTGTATGTACAGTTAGAGAAAGTGCAGTATTTCAGTGCTATCATGCAGGGTATTCAGAAACATTACATAGATTTAACTAGAAAAGAAAAAAGGTCGGTAGCAGCACATGCAATAAGCCTAGCCAAGGGAAAACAGGATACCTGCTCATGGCTATGAGGACAGTTACATGAGTATGTGAAAGATACTGTGGTCAGGAGCTGCAAAAATAACTGATTTCAACAAGAGATGTTGAAACGCCACACTGTAAAGTGCTTTGATGAGAAAGTTTGGAGCTGATGAAGGCAGATACCAATCCAACAATCTGCCTGCCTAAACTGCAGCATTAAGTTATGATAATGCTGACAATTCCACTGAGTGAGGAACACAAACAGATTGGCTGGATTCTCTCACCTGAGGATGTATGTCACTGAACTGCCTGCAAACTGAAATTCTCCTCACTGTAAGCACAGAGCAGGACACTGGCTGCCTGTGCAGAGACTATGGCCTGCTAAGCAGCAGAGGAGGCAGTTTCAGGCACTGCAACTAAGTTAAACACAGAATTTCAATATTTACTATTTTGGCAGGAGCAGGAAGAAGAAAACAGTGACTAACAATCATTCCCAATTTTTCCCCAATCATATTATCCCACACTGCTTCCTGTCTTACTTTGCATTGTGTGGAAGAGATGACAAGGCCATTTTATGTAGCTTTAAATATATTTTTTTATGTGACACCCACACAATTATCTCCTGTATCACTCAATAGCTTCACTTACGTTCCAGCACTGTGCCATGAGTTTTCCCCTGTATGAAGACCCCTCACATGCCAGAAGGTGACAGCTAATTGCATGTGTGCCCTGCAGGCTCCAGGATAGAAGAGAGACCAAGAGCTGTGCCAGAACTGGGTTTATCACTTCTGCCCAAAGGATCCCAGCAGTAATGCACAGCCCCACCTTTCCATGGGATCCTCACAACTCCTGAGCTCAGAGCACTTTTCTACACCAACAAGAATAAACTAAGTTGTGTTTGAGCATGATCTAGCACAGTCAAGCTTTGTCCAGGCTCCTAATCTTGGGAGACAGTTTTTCTAATCAAAAGAGGAAGGAAGTGATGACTAAGGAGAGCTGCTAAGAGACCTGTGGACAAACCATACCCTGCCACCTTTCAGCTGCCGAAAGCTTTCTGCTTTCTCTGGACAGTCACATCAAATGAAGAAGAGTCACAAGACCTGCTCAGGCAATACAGGAAACCAAAATGCCTCTGTGTAGGACCTGGTGATGGTGAATAAGACGTCACTAGATGCTGTGAAATTCCTCAGTAATGAGACAAAGAGGTGGCAGGGACGGCTCACCACGATGTGCTTTGTTCTCTGCCGTGATGAGAGCTTTTGAGTCACTTATAGAGGGACCAAAAACCTGATCCCACTGCTCAGTTCAAAAACCCAAGCTTGCCCATGGAAATCTACATTTCGCATTATATTCAGTTTTATACACTACTAAAGTCACAGAAACCCCTGTGGTGACTTTAATTAGCAAGGGTTATTGACACAAATGTTTGTGGGCTCAAGACCTGAGCACAAACATTCACATCCTCTCACACAGTCATTTCATACATTTTTTTAATATCATTTGTGGGTAAGAAAGAGCAATTTGCGAAGTAATACATTTGCTGCACTGTGATTGGAATTTGCATAATAAAAGCATTTGCCTTTTAAAGCATATATTAATGCTTAGAAGGAAAAGTGAATGTTCTAATATAATTCAAGATAGCTAGACATAGTTCCATTATTTTAATTTACATTTTATTGGGGTTTTGCTTTGGTAAAGAAACACATGTTATAACTAATCACAGTTCTAATTACTGCCTGATTCTATCTTTTATTACTGCTAAAATTTCTATTAAGGGAATGAAAGAAACTAATAGGGTCATTAAAAGATCAATAGGAAATATTGCTTACATAGAAGTTGCAATGTATAAACTTCAACTGAACAGACAGGATCAAAAGAATTCCTTGGAAACAGAGGATTATGAATTCATTCCACTTAGGAAAAAACACAAACTGATTTAAAGGCTATCCACAAGAAAAATTCTTTTTAATTTCACTCCTCTGAGAGCAATAGGCAAACAAAAACCACAACAAAATTATGATTAACTTTCCACCTCTGCACTTCTAACACTCTTTGTACAGACTCTGAGTATCTTCAAAAGAGTATCATTAGGATCTGGAATGCACCTAGCATTTGTGAATATAAACATGGGGAAGTACCTCGCTGACAATCACAGCCTCATGACCCAGATTCTTGCTCTTAAAATGATGTTTAGGTACATCACATTGACTATCCAGTCTAGCTAAAACCTCTTCACTTAGTTTTGGCATAAAAAAAATTATTTTACTTTGAGTCACTACTCTGCCCAAAGTGGTTAACCCAGAATGAATGTCATACATAAGAAATATTAATATGATCATATGACAATACCTACTTTGATGGACCTTCCTACCTTGGCTGCCAGAGTGAAAAGTATTGGTGTATTGACATACTCGAGGTGAAATTAGAGCAGGATAACTTCTCTCCCTACTTGTTCATTAATTCAATAATTTTGATGCCTTTTAAAATCTTCAGTGTTCCAGAAAGAAGGAGGAGGAAAAAAAAAACAGGAAATGCATTTTGAAGTACAGTTCGTGTAGGTGCAGTACCTGGTCCATGACATCAAGAAAAAGAGAGTGGTGATGCAGGTGCTCAGACTTAAAACCACAAAACTTCTAGACCTGTTCAGACCATTAGTTTTACCCCAAAATATCCTTATTTCTCTTTTCTGGTTATGCAGTGAACTCTGCTATGTTTTCTTTCTTTTAAAGTCTGAAAAAACAACTATGTCCACAGAGAGCCAGCTCAGGTCTAAACAATATTTTCAAAGAAAAGCAGTGTCACATCAACAATGTCTGCTTCCAAAGGGGTCAGCTGAACCCAAAAGGTGCCAGCACTGATGCTGTAGGTCTGTGTACAGCCAATTTACAGGCTCCTCCTGGGAGTCAGGGTATTGATAAACAACATACAGAAACATGTGATCACACCAGAATAGCTGGAGTCCTCCAGGGCTTCTAATGCCTGATGTGGCTGCAGTGGCATCTGCATTTCTGAGCATTCCCATGAACTACACACTGAAAGAAGGAGAGGAAGAAACTCCAGGGCCCTCCAGGAGCTTGGATTAAATGTGAAGTTCCTGTTCCAGAGACTCATTGGATGTCTTCTATTTGAGCTTCCTCACCACCTGAACTTGAGTGTACAGATCTTGAAAAAAGAAGCAGACAAAACCCATAAAAACCACTCAATACATGTATTAGTGGACCCAGCAAGTTCAAGTATATAATGGTGAAATGGACTGAGATAGAAGCAGAGTTATCAGCAATGGAAATAGAAGCCCTTGTGCTTCTGCTACAAAGAATGTGACAATTCTGCTACTTTTAAAGAAAGGATTAAAGGGATGCTGCAAGCTAGTACACAATTTATAAAAACGCAACTAAATTGGAGTGATAGCCGAGAGAAAACTTGATTTCAAGTGGGTAACAACTGATATGAGATTAGAGCGAATTTTCTCTAATAGATACCTCTTAAAATTTTCCCTTTCTTACAAAAAACTATGAAAACAAAGGTCTTCTTGCTTGAAGAAGGATTAATACTTAAAGTCAAAAATGTCCAATGTTCTCAAATTATATGGCTTAGTAAACTTAGTATTCTTAGTAAAGAATATTTTAGAAAAACAAGTCATATCCATAAAGAACCTGTATACAGCAGGCGACTTCTAGATCATAACATCCCCAAAAGCAGACACAATAAACTTCATAAGACCAGAGAAAGGAAAATAACATTGTTCTAAGTATGATCCTTGCTTGGCAACAAGGCACCATCAGGTGTGAATGAAATTCACTGCCCCCAAGCCATCTGTTACCCTTGTTTATGCTGTTTCTGTAGAGAATCTTCTTCTCTTGACACTGCCCCTTTTTTTAAGAACCAAGCAAATTATTGGCTTCTGTTTGCAACTCTGAGACATCTGTTTTCTTCTTTTGTCACTGTGTCTCTTTTCTTTTCAGGAACCAGTTGCCTGGAACACTACAAGATCTGGTATCAATCAAACCACTGGATTAATTTATTCCAATAGTAATTACAAAGGATTTTTTTGGAGTGGAGGAGAACAAGAGGGGGATGGACTCAATATCATGCAGCATTTCAGGCAACACCCTACTCTCCTGATACAGTGATCTTCACCTAACATTTCATCATTGTCTAAACTTTACTTCTATAATAATTGGTTTTCTAGCAACAAAGAGTGCATATATGAGTGAATGGATACAAAATGATGACAAGGATTGCACGTCAGCCTCTTTCTGTTTCCTGGCATTTGCAGGATCACCTTGCCAGTCTCTTAATAGATATAAATAACATACTGAAGGCACTATTTTATGACAAAAATTTGTTCCTCTTTTCTTGGTTTTGTCCCACATTCAGATTATCCAGGGATCTCCCCTGACATTGTGACTTCCATGCACTGGCAATCACTTTGCCCTTCCCTCTTTCCTGATCCCATCACTAACTTCATACTGAAGTCCACAGACACAATATGGCACCAAACACTTCACTGCCATGAACTGGAACCAGTTACAGATGTTGCCCTGCAGAAGGAAGCTTCAGGCTGTGTTTACATTTGTTCAACAAAAAGCTATACAAGATTGCTGAGATTAAAACTGGACATGGCACATTGCACAAGTCACCTACACTAACATCAGCAATGAGAGTTCTTATTTCTGAGGGATGCTCATGCATGGGTACCCATTTTTAGGGGTTGTTTTGGGTTTTTTTTTAAGTTTGCGGGAATTGCAGAGACAATGTTTTTCTAAGAAGATGATTCAATAGCGTGGGTAGTGTATTCTAACTAGATAAATTCTGCATGCAGACCCTGGATGTTTTACATGGTTTCAATGATTCACACTGTAACAGCTTAAACAAAGACAATCACATGGGCTTAATAAAGTCAGTGGTAATAAAAAAGAAAAGCTTAACTTTAAGAGGAAAATATTTATATTGGAAGCAATAATTATATAGTAGTTTTCATCCCCAGAAGTGCTTTTTAAGTGTCATCTGGTGGTTTGCTTGAAAGACTGAGAGCCAGGATTGGATTTCTTCTCTCCACTGCCACCAGCTTGCTGTGTGGCCTAGGATTCACTGCTTAGTGTTGGATTTTCAGCAATTCCAGGCACCCACCCATCCTATAGGATGCCACTGAAAAAAAAAAATCAGACCAGCAATGCTCTTGGGCCTCATTTTTTCCACCTGTAAAATGAGATTAGTTACTCTATTTTGCAAGACTGTCATGCACATTGATCATTATTTGTAGGTTTTCTGGAGATCCTCACATCAGAGAGCCTACAATAACCTGGCTTCATTTATGGCAATGTGAAATGATCCCCAAGCCAAGAACTGAAGTTGCTCCCTGAGGTGGGGCAGAGCTGTCTTTAAGTGTAGGAAACAGCAAATGGGCTAACAGTGAAGGAATCACACTGGGAAGGTGTTTCCCAGCCATTAGCAACCAGGCTCCTCCTGGGAGCCACAGTAGGAAGCAGGAAGGAAATGAAACCCCTTTCTCTCACCTCTCACCACCCCAGTCTCCATCCCTCTGATCACCAGAGAACAGCAGCAGTGGATCAGGCAGCTGCTGGTTGTAAGCACTCTGTTATTCTCTTTTGGAACTACCCTGCTTGCTTCTGTGGTGTTGCTCAGACCAGCTCATGGAGCCACCTCTTTGTCTTTACCATTTGTAAGCACTTTAGGAGCTGGCCTGTTCCCCTGCATTCAGAATACGAAGCACCTGAAAGCTCCCCAAGGCAGCAGCCTCGAGATATTATTAAATAGAAATGCACTCAGGTAAAGTCCTTCTCAGCTGGACAAGTGCCCCTTTCCTCCCTGCCTTGCAGCAGGAGCTTAGGCCCCACTGAGTGTGCAGTACCCAACATCCATCCCAACACAGGTAACAGGCCGCAGGAATGCTGGCAGAGCCTCTCGCTCCTGAAAAATGAAGAGGGAGCACACCAGTTCATACAGCTGAGAGAAGATACGGCAAACTGAAGAGCTGCCATATGCACTGCAGATCTGCCAGAGAGATCATCTGCTAAGAAACTGCAGCTTCATTTCTTCAGGACTTCACAAATACAGAGTTTAAAAAAATATATTTTTTGAAAGGTCAATACATTCTACAAGGTAAGAAAGGGGCTAGATCTAGCTCTCCAGCACAGACTCCTTCAAGAGCTTCTGCTCCACAATACAGCAGAGTAGGAAGAGGACAATGTGAAAAAACTTTGCTAATTAAAATGCAACTCACACATGAGGGCTGCTGGAATGCATGGGATCAATTTTCATTGTCATCACTAGAGCAGGGCCAGAGAACTTCAAATGCTTTTTATCAGATTCTCCAATCTACATGAATTACAAGAATTGGGTTCCAAAACGACCTCTCCTAATTCCTCTATCCTCACAGGAAAATTTGGCATCCAATTATGGACTCTAGCATAGCAAAATCCTTATTCAGTACTGAAAAAGTTTCTACTGGATCTTGTTTTTCTGTTCTTCCTCCAGGCACAGAAAGAGACCTGATTTGTTTAGGCTATTTAATCAACTTCCAACCACTATCTACTTCCAAGTTCTAATTCCTTATTTCCTCTAATGTTCAAACAATTAATTCCCGTGTGTCTAAATTGCCTGTCTATCCTAGCCTGAGCTTTCATCCCATTTCAGCTCTTGGTTAGTACCCAAGTTAACCTTCTTCTTGCCCTGAGCAATTGCTAAGTCCTTTCACACCCAGCCTCTCAACATTGCAGCCTGCTCGTTTCACTTGGCAGGAAAAGCTTCTGAGATTAGCTTCTAGTGCCTGACCTACATTTCTGGAGAACTTTGGAGTGGAGAATTGGTTTCTACAGCAATTCCTGGGGATATTCAATAATCTTTTTCATGACAGTTTAATAGCCATATATACACCTGTCTATTATTCTTATGTCTATAAGTTCTTGATTCCTCAAAAAACCCTGCCATGTTAAATATCCCAGTTATTTAGCACAAGATCTTCTGTATACAACAAAATTTATTTGAAACCACAATGACTTGAAATTACTTTAATAAAAGGGATACTCAAGGCTTATGAGGCTTTGATTTTCATTTTCACTAAGGCCTTTACTTACTCTGGTGGAATCAAATGAGAGTGAATGGAATACAGACATGCCTTACACTCAGTTTAAAGAGCCATTACATAAACGAGAGGAGTCCCCCTGTCTGGTAAAAAGAGAAGTTGAACCATTTACCACATTATGACAAGCAGCCTTTTTTGCAATGAGTCTATTACTGTGCTTCACCAGAACCTCAGCAAGTCAGTGAAATTGCTGCAGACATGATGAAAAGCTCATCTTAGCCTATACAGCACCACATATACATCTCCCTCAGAATTTATTTGGCTCTTGCAAGCCCATGAGCAAATTCCCCACACCTAGTTTCCTACCATCCTTCACAGAAGCTAACTCTAAAAAGGTCTTTTCTTCTGGGAGATATACAGCAGCTTATTTCTTGCTATTACATCTGCTGTTTCAGTTTGAGGGACATTATTGTGTTGTTAAAAAATATCAGCAATGAGGGAGTTGGTGTGACAGACATAATTGGTAAAAATTCAAAATGCAGTATTGCCCACAGGTGAGCCATATTGTTCAAGTTATACACATAAATGTCCATCACTTTTTTGTGGGCACACAAAATAAGGGATTCAGTCTGAGAAGTGCCATAAATCATTTCTAGTAGCCAGCAATAAATGGTCATTTACAAATGAACATTGTTACAAGATCACTTACATACACGATCTAGAATATCTTCCTTATATTTGCATTCAAGCTCAGCTATGAATCACTATGAAAACTGCCTGTTGATTGACAGCTTTAGGAAAAAGTTCCTTTCTGTTTTGTATCTCTGAGTTTTTTAGGGGGAACTTTGCTTAAAGAACAAAAATTAACAGTGATGTCAATATCCTTATTTTTTTTTTTTAACAGAAGAGCCATTTTAACAAGTACAGCCTGAAATCCCAGAGGACAATATCACCTGTGCACTTCAAATTTCAGTGTGACCTTACAACCTCATCCCATTCCAACAGTGACATTCACTTCTAGGAATTTCCTGTTCCCAAGGGATGATTATGCATCTCTGAAAATGCTCACCATGTGGTGGCACAATCCAGTTAACACTGGAGTGTTGCATTCTTTCCACCACGACACATCAATGCAGAGATTACAGGGTTGCTGTTTTTTAAAGCCCAACAGCCAAATCCTCTCTCTGTTTCTTGAACTTTACACTCATGAGACCACCTCACACAGGTCCTCATGGTGAAGAACCAAACCATCCTGTCTGAAGGCAGCAGAGACCATGACTTCTTGCCCATGACATGGAATTTACTCCCTTGTGAATCAGTCTTGTTCTGTTCCTTCTTCCTGCAATGGCACAAGTGAAGGTCTGGCTTCCTTTCCCACTGCAATTCTACATCCCTTAACTGCATGGAATTACACAGAAATGATACTAAGCTCCAGAAAAGAGAGAACAAAGCCCTAAAACTTCCCCTCCTCCTGACCACAAAGATGTTTAAAAATTGCATTTCCTTCCATCCCTTTGAAACATAATTCAGTTGCCTTGTTAATGTCAGGAAGATCATATTTAAACTCTTTCTTTACCAGCTCAATGCCCAGCTGGGAGGTGAAAGGCTGTGATCGATGTCGTAACCATACAACAGATGAGTTTCAAGCACTACACATTAAGCTTTATGGATTTCTTTAAAGTATGCTTTAAAAAAAAATAACAAGGAAAGAAATTAAAAGACCCATCCTACCATTTCAGCTTTCACAATCCTCATTTTTCAGAGCTAGGAGAGAATAAAAACCCAGCCTTTCAGACCCTGGAAACCGGTGAGTGGATTAAACAGCTGGGCTAATAAATGTCATACATAAATGTCCCTCCATTTTCCCTAAAGGCTGTGCTTAGTTCTCAAACACAACAGGGAACTGAAATTATCTCCAAAGCAGATAAATTCGAACTTTGGTGACACTCAAGAACAGATCAGAGTGAGATAGATCCTGACATGCAGTTACTCAGCCAAGTTGTTTCACTATTTGCTTAACAGCTTTGAATTTCTCTTTGAATTTCAAAACACAAGATGTCACTGAAGAAAAGTTAGGGCAAAAGTAGAAGCTCTGAGTTGTTTCTTTTGGAGGACAAAATTCCTCAGATCATGTCTTATTTAGAGATTTAAAAAAATTGGCTCAGAGACCCTGATTTCCTTTGCAAGTGCGCCCATATTTGCATTAGCTGGTGCAGTGCAAACAGAATCTCATGATTGGATGTGTATGCTGGGATTTTATACATAGAAAAGTGTGCATGAATAAAATACTGGCTTATTAAAGCTTCCAATGTAACACTGATACATATCATGAAGTGCACTTTTGTGCAACTTTTAGTATTAGTAAGGTCTTTTATTTATTCAAGCCATAGTTGAGAATATAATTCTGGGACAGCACATGTGAAGGTAAAATGAACAAAATACCTAGCAAAATAAAACCCCAAAGTATGGCAGTTGAATCAAATTGACACCCAAACGATGTAAGTGATATCAGAAACATCAGTATGGGGGTAAATTTGATGCTGCTTTTACAATCCACTCTGTACACTGAAACACAGTGTAAAAGAGCATTTGCATTCCTGTATTGTTGGCCATAGAATTGCATGCTTTACCTTCTGTTTAATTGCTTTATAAAAGAGAAAAGTCTGCAAGTACCAGGTCTATGTTTTTTATCTGTGACAGGATATCCATATCACACTGAGGAGCTCCCAAAATGCAACCTATTCAAGAGGTATTTTAGGACTATCCCAAATGTTCACAGAACCTCTATGCCCGAACAATCTACTTGGTATTATTTCTGGTTGTCAGCACAACAAACAGGTAACTTTTGATCACAGTTAATATCTGCAGACAGACACTCTGCACCATATCAGTTGTTCTGGAGTTCTATATGTGAGGAGTGTACAAATGAAGCAGTACCAACTGTATAAAACATATAACCCCTCCCATGCTTCCATATTCATGTGTACAGAAATAAACTGAATTCACCATTGCTACAAGGAGACGCAGGTTTTTTCACTCACTGGAAGGACTATACAGCTATGGAAAGGGAAAAGGGTATTGCTCATTTTAACTTATTCCTGCTGCTGCTGAAATAACAGGAGCTGTTTCAAGACATCTCAGTCTGAACCCCATTGTAATCAGTCTCAGTCTTTCGAAAGGAAGAACTGAACCATTTATAAAAGGAGAAGGAGAAAAAAATCCCATCTCAGAAAGCTGTGCTGGGGATGCAGTTTCAGCAAACTGCCTGCAGCTGCAGAGTGAGCCTGCCCTACATTGCTGCTTTGAGCAGCCAGCAGCCTGTGCTGAAAGAATACTGATTTGGGGCCTGAGCCTCAAACAAGCTGTACAAATTCAGCTGCCAGACTTCAGTTTGTAGATAACGCATAGTATGTCTATGTGAAGCAACCACTTAAGAGGCAGAACTAAATGGCAATGTTAAGTACACAGGTAAAAGAATATCCAGCAATAATATAATGCTCAAGAGCCTTCTCCAAATTCAGTTTCAGATTTTCTCTGATTTCAGTGGCCTTTTCAATGAGCTTCAAGACCACAAGTTATTAAAATATAGAACTTAATCAAGTAATTCTGCTTCCTTGCTGATTTAATCTGCTTTATCTCCTCCATTTCTAGATAATGAGGAACCAAGTGTTATAAGTCCCATTACTTTGCTATTGAGAGGAAATCTAAGCCTTAGCTTTTGTTGCTAAAGAAGTGAGGCTCTAAAGACACAATCCCCGGTGCCACTTCTGTTGATTGACCTAAATATCTTCCTTACTTTTCAGGTCTTTGGTCAGGCAAATTGATTTCTATACTTTCCTCTGTGATAAGGCCCTCACAGAGATGCCCTTGGTCACACACTCCCAGTGCATGGAATTCTTTAACCACCCCCATGTGCTTGTGCAGGGTCATTAGAAAATTGAGAGACCAGCATCAAGTTTAGTTACTTCTTGATTTATCTGGATATGCCTGGACTTGTACTGAAACAGTGTTTATGTGTAACATAATTATAATAAATAATTACCTATCCTGTATGCTATATTTTTTCCAAACTGCATCATCCATATAGAGATATTTCATATACCAAATGTACTGAAAGAGATTTTCAACTCTTCTGACAGTGAGAACATACCAGATTTCATTCTATGCTGTCTTCACTATCAAAAAGTAACTGAGCCATACAGTAAGACAACACAAAACCTGCTCTTCTTGAAGAGTTTCTACATGTTCTCTGACCTATTCCTCTTTTAGGCAGTATTTTCTTTGGGCACAGACACTATCTCACCCTACATATCTACCAGACTGGAACTGTGATCCTAGTTGCACAGGCATAGGTCTCCATGTAATAAAACAATAGTAACATCCAATAGTAGCATCCAATTAACCAGGACCCAGTGGTACCTCAGTGAGATTTTGTGCAAGGCAGATTTAGTTTCCACAGCATCTACATCCACATTAGAAAAGTAAAGGTGGTGGACATCATGTCATCACAGTGATGGGCAGAGTGTGAACTCTTAGAGCAAAACAGAGTAGTTCACAGCTGGGACCAGGAAAGGAGTTCACTTCAGTTGTTAAAGTGTGCTGCAGTAAAAACCCCAAGAAATATTATAACACACAGAGAAAAGGCTCACGTCTTCTGGAAGGACTGGTAAACTGGAGTTTCCTCATACTTGCATCAAATAATCCTGTACCAATGCTAATGCCATCAGCAACGTGACACTTCTGTTTGTTTCCATCCTGCTCTCTCATCCCAGGCTCAAATCCCATCCACCTTGTGCAATATGGCCCTTTCTGTGCTGTTTTTTTCTCTCTGCTGGCCCAGGTCTGTATATCCACAGCTTTTCTTCAGGTGTTATTAATGCATTTTTCTGGTGCAAGCATGAACTGGTCTGACAACAGCAAGGGTGGAGCTGTCACTGTGTGTTTCAAGCCCTCATAGAGAAAAACCTGTTGCTTTAGCAAAATGTTCTGGCAGATAACGTAGGCTAGAATTTACCTGAGACATCTCTCCCCTTCTAGCCCTTCAAATATGGCAAGGATGTAATGGTACCTGAGATCCCCAATGAAGAGACACATTCAATATCAACAATGGTTACACTTTTAACTCTGTGGTGAAATTCCTGATGGTACAAGCAAGACCTTTTCCCAAAGCCATTAACTGTGTCAAACTCATAAGATCTGTTTCTGTTTGAAGAAGGCTGCAACACAATAAATTAATGCCAAAATTCTTTTTTTGATACCTCTGCAATATTAGTAGGGGATCCACACCATTGCTGGTATCCAAAAACTTCAACCTCTGCTTGAACTTTCAGTCCTTTGTTCTCCCAGCTTCTAACAATAATAAAACTTGCAAGAGTCACTGTTAGAAACAGTCATTGATTTTAAAAATATGAGTGATCAAAGATCTATGCTTTTCTAAATGGAAATTTCTTAAGCAGACAGTTACATCAAACTGACAAATTCAAAAGCTTGATAAACCTTTTTTGCTTTAATGAAAAGCCTAGAAAGTTAGCAATGGATTCTGCCCATCACACATATTAACATAATTTTCTAAGAAGGCTATTAGGTAACATGAATTATACTAACAAAAAGGGTGAACACAAATCAAGCATTTTGAGAGATATTGCTATGCATCACTGCTACATAATTCCATGTTATGATGGATTGCCAGATTTTGTACTAATTTCAAGACTTTTGAATCAGTAAAGTGATATAGTTGGTCAACAAAATACATTTCATAAATCAGAACTTGATAGATTAATCCATGTGGATTTATAAACCACATCAGGGTATTCCCTCACAAGCAGAGCTTGCTCTCTACCTATTTCAATTCATGGATTTGAAAACAAAACATTATGAGTTTATATCTCCAAATGATGTGTTAGCTCTCCAGGACTATTCCAGAAAACACTGCAATATCACAAGAGTAAAGTGTGCAGAGTAGAACTTGGCAAGTTCTCTCATAAACTCACAGACACTGGAACAACTGCAAACAGTAAAGAGTGCATGATCAGAAGTTCATCTGTAGCTGACAGCTCTCAAACCCCAAGCAGTGAAGTCAATGTCAGCAATAGCCTTCCTACAGATTTGTAAAGAATTCCTTATTTCTTTCACCTCTCAAATTTACCTGTTTCTTAAAGAAGATTTTGTCTTCAATATTTTTCTGTAGAAGAAAAGTAAAATGCAATTAATTTACTGTCTACCAACAAGCTCTGCAAGCAGAGTTATGGTGAAGTGTGACCCATGGTGCACTGGCCTTGCTTTGTCTATTTGTAAAACACAAGACAAAAATAAACACATGTTGAAGCACTTTCAACAGAACCAAGGACACTGGCAGTAAACCTTTCATGCTTCTACCCCGGGAGACACTCTGAGGCCATGTGTAAGGGACACTGAGCCTGGTAGAAATCAGATTAATTACAGCTGTTGCAGTGTGACATGCAGCCACTCAGCAGGCACCGACAGAAGCCTTAACTAAGCTTTTCTTCAATACGTATAGTTCTAGTCTTCATTTCTCCATTTTAATACCAACAAGAAAAGAATCAAAGATCCTGAGTTTCTTTGGGTATTTAATAAACTCCTGGCTGACAGCAGCACCCCAAACTGTCCCTGTTTAACTCCAACAGGCTCTGCAACAGTTCTGTGAAACTTTCTGAAGCCTGTGTCACGGGTTCTCATGAACCCCATCAAATTCTACCCCTTGAAGAATAAAACCAACACTATATTTCACAGGATATCTTCACCAGCATATTTCTTTACCTTTAAAGACCTATGAAACATTAATGCTGACTTCTATCCTTTAAAGATATTTTACCTCCAGGTTACTGAGTGCTGATTGCAGGTGACAGACAGTGACTTTCTGTGAGACTTCAATTGTGCTGTATATTTGAGGAGATGCTGTGGGGCTTAGAAGCCTGTAGTGCTGAGATCATTGTGGAGAAAAGAACTGATCAAATATCCTTAAAATCTGAATATGGAAACTTTCCCACACAAGTTCTATAAGACTGAATTTGAGAGGCTCCACCCAGCTCTATACCTTGGTAATGGTTACATAAAACTATTAGATCCTGAAGCCTAATACTGAAAGGCAGTATCAGTCTATGTAACATCAGTGTTTGTTAAATTCTGGCCTAAAAGTGACCAACAGTAAGAATCAATGGGAATTTTAAGACATTTTTATTAGCGAATATTAATATACATATTTTGGTTTATATCTTGTCCCTGCCACTCTCCTACAAGTGTCAAATTTTGAACGCTTCCACATATGGCATGATGTGATATTAAGAGCAATAGAAATGGAAAAGAGGCCATAATTTTCAGGTGGGAAAAAGAAGGTTGGGAATGGCAGCAGAACAATTCCCCACACATACTGGTAAATCCAGGCTTAATATTCAAGCAAGCTTTCACTGGTCTCATTTAATTTAAACTAGAATCCTTTATAATTACAGAAGAATTTCCTTGAGACTTCTTACATGGCCCTATGTTTAGAGTGCACATGAGCCATTCTGGCAAACAATTTTTCACTCTTGGAGTGCTATCACGAGGCCTTGCTGATCTCCAAGATATGAGTTACAATGCAGATGGCAGCTTGGGGAAATCTTGCTCTTATTTGGAGCATCCAAAAGCTCTGATCCCTCCCTCCCATTATACCCTTGTGAGCTAAACAGATTTGCTCTGTTCACCTTTTCCTGAAACAAGTAGCTCCTAATCAAGCAAAGCAAAGCGAAAAATGAAGAAAAAAATAAAAAAAAAGAGTATCATTTACCTTTGCTGCTGTCTTTAATTAAATGCATTCCACTCTGGTGCTGCCACTTAGGCTGAACCTTTTGCTATGCAAATTTCAAGGCTAACTTCTAGTCATAGAACAAGTGTACACTTGAGAACGAGTCGGCATTTTTTCAGTGCTACTTCTGTTTAAGTGCACTCTCAGGTGTTTATGTTATCCTTCACAATGGCCTCTTCCCTTTCCAATTAGAATAATTAGAGAACTGACAGGAAAAAAATGCTTAGTTTCTTTTTATCCACAATAGATCATCTAAGACTGCATTTCATTCTGAAAATTAATCTCCCTAATTTCCTGCTCCAGGCAGCCTCAGCACCTGTATTAGTCTGGTCTTTTTTTTTTAAGAGACATTGCTAATGTTGCCACCAGCTCCAGCCCCTGCACCTCCAGAAGATCACCATCCCTGGTGGTGCTGGAGCAGTTCTATAGAGCAGGGCATTTCAGGGCCTGCATCTTGACAGATTTAAAGGACAGAGTGAATTGCTGTATTTACAGATGGCCCAAAATTTAGACGCAAAACTAAAATTACTTCGTGCTTGTGCCAAGAGTTGGGATCAGTCCCAAATCAGCCAGGAGGGTTTTAGACTGTTCTGAAGCAGCAGAAAAGATGACCATCAATCTCCCTCCTTGCACAACGTGATCCAAGTCCATTCATAATCCTCTGCTCATTCACTCTGTCATGAATATGAGCAGAATTTCCATCTATTGTTACTGTCCAGTATAGAAGAATCCCCTGAACAGATTTCATACCCAGGGAGGCAAAAGCTAAGGAGCACTGTAGCATTGCCTGCCACACAGTGAATCCAACATACTGAAATCTGATCAGAGACAGGAACTAAGACAATAATGAATGACAGAAAATTGAAAGAAAAAAAAAAGTTAAAAATTGGTCCATTCCTGCAGACATTCTCCTAGTACTTGCAAGGATGAGGTACAAGTGGGAGTTTCCATTCTGCCTCCAAACTGTGCTTCTTGCACAAACACAGCAGTGTACCATTTGAAACAGGAGTAAGGACCTGCTGGATTAGTTCTAATTATTCGATGATTACAGAAAGTAATTCAAATTTTCATGAAGACATCCTTTGGGAAAGAAATCCACCTTCTAGAAATCACAAGTTGTTTATATGTGTACAACAGTTTCTTCAGTCCAGCAAATGACACCTAATTTTGTGCTCTTTGCATTCCCTATTTCAACCTTATAGTTGACTCACACCCACATCTTTAAAGAACAGCACATTACCAAAGTTTGCTTCATGAAATAAAGAAAAATGCATAACAATGCACATAAATTACAATTGCTTTGGTAAATTATTTTTCCCTGAAAAAAGAAAGTAGGAAAAATGAAAAACAGACCAGGATAATTTTTCTCTCTTCAATACTGATGAAAAATGCCATTTTGATCAACTCAAGAATTATCCACATATTCACCTGGGATAAGCATTGGATTAAAGATTCTGAGTTTAAAAAAAAAAAATCAGATTTACATCACTGACAGAAGATACTGCAGTCCAACATTTTGGTCAGTAGGTTGGTGTTCATCCAAGTTCAATTCTAATTTTTACCTAAATAGAGACGATTTGAATACTTTCCTTCCACTTAGCAGAAAGGAAAAAAAAAGAACTTTGACTTACCACCTCCCTCATAAGTGCTCCTAACAGAACTTGAAAGAAAAAGACACCACATCCATCATATCCTTTCATCTCACTCCCAGTGGATTCAGAAACGTTTCCCATGTATTACAGGAAGGCTGCACTGCCACACTCTTTCCCATAACAGCAGCAAAGCCTGGATTTCACTGCAAATTGTGCTATGCTCAAAATGGAACCCAGAAGTTTCTACCTGCACAGTTCCAGTTTGCAGCACTCTGGAGTCGTGTGTGTGTGAAGGGACAGATGAGGCAATGCAGACTCTGAAGGATTAATGAAACAGAAGTGGGTCAAAAATACTGCATCCAGGTTAAGCTTTTCCAGAACCTGATTGTCATTCCCTGCAGCGGTTCCAATAGTCCCAACTGTGTCCCTGTGCAGAACCAGGAGAGTATGCTGCACCCCATTTGGTGCTGTGCCTGTCCCACTAATAAAATAGCAAAAGACGTAGAGGCCTCTGTGTCCCCATTGACACCAGGGCTAAGGGAAGGATTTAGAGCATAATATCACAAGTGTTTGAAGAAATGTAACTGAGACCCTGTCAGCTAATGAAACTCAGAAAAATCCTCAGCACATAAAAATTGCTTTCACAAACATCCAAGCCCACTAAATAAAATAAAAATCTGAAATGAAACCGGATACTCTGGAATGACCTTGAGAGCTGCAATCTTCCACTCTGTCAGATAGCTGGAGTAGCAAATCACAGAAACATGATCTACCTTTGCAAACTGTCCCATCTACAGACAAAGACTTTCAGCAGCAGGGTCCCCAAAAGAGGCAACATGAGCCTTTTTCTGTCAGGTCCTTCATTATTCTAAACATATGAGCTAAAAGCCAAAGGAAACCATGCAGTACACTACAAGCAGGAAATGCTGCTGAAGGGATCTTGACATGATGAATCTTTCAAGATTCAAAAGGACATTAGACTGGTATCAAAACTAGGCATTGGTTTCCTAAAGAAGTCAGAATCCTCATCTCCATTTAACTGGAGCACTGTTCTACTGTTTGTACTGCTCTCATGAATTCAGCTCTGGTTATGCTTTGACTGAGCCACTTCTCTGCATTTCCCCCTACAGCAACAATTTTTCCACCACCTAGAGTGACTGTTAGTGCCTTTATTTCTGTTGGGAAAATTTCTATACTGAACACACACAAACTTTAACAGCTTAAGGACTCTTCAGTTTTCAAGTAGGATTAAAATATGACCCATAATTTGCCTGTGATCTTCTGCAGACATTCAAACAGATGTGAAAAGAGTACAAACATCCCAGAAAATCAGAACCAAAGCATATCCACTCTTTTGCTGATATAGATTTTGTACACAAAGCATAGGAGAATAACTGAGTTTCAGACCTGGTAATCAAAATTTCTAAGTAACATCTAAACTTGAGGGCTCTTGAGCTGTCCATAGAACACTTACCCAAGCCTCTATACTGTCCATGAAACAAACCATGCTGTCCTGGCAAGCATGAAAATGCGTTGAAAAACACCTTCTCCTTTCCAACAAATAGAGAGTTATTTAAATTAGCAGAGCTAGTCCTAATGTTTGCTGTATTATCTGTACAAGTAGTAAAATGGTTTTACAAACCCAGAATAAAGCAAAAGTGATGCCTTGAGCTTACATCACAAGGATCACCATGACCGGGATCTCTGGGTTTGATTTCCTTCCTGAGGAACAAAGTCATGGTTTATCTCATTTCAGAATTAAAGCATAGTAAAAATTGCTGTAAGACAACAACTTAATGCATCACTATTATATGTCCCAATGTTTTTAAAAGAGCATGAGATGGATTTTGAGCTCAATTATACCAGCCATAGTAACTTGGTTGCTTTTGCTTCGACTGATAGCATTGTTTCGATGCTCTCTCAGTAGAACTCCAGAGCTACACCACTGACTTGTGTAGGATTGTCACTAATGCATGCTTGTAACAAGATGACCTGGAGTCAGGAGATGACCTGAGAATCAGATTAATTGATTAATGAAGATTAATAGGATCTGCATTCACAGATCCTACCTGTAGTTTAACAACACAAGCGTCAGTCTTCTGCCTCTGTGGGCAATGGAAAAGGAAAAGCACTTCCAGAGACAGACTCAGAATAATAAGTTTAGCTTCTACTCATAGTTCTTCTGTAGAATTATCTGTCTTAGGTTCCTTGGAGAAGAACAGGAACAGTGTGCAAGAATTCCGTACTGAAGAAGCCACTTTTCCATCATTTTCTGTCCCAAAAGAAAACAAGGTAACCCCTCCTTTTAAAGAAATGTCTGATATTTTTCAAACCACGTTCACAATCTTTTCCTGATTGCATCAGTCTGACAGTTCAAGCTCTCTTGACTTATTGTGCTTGTATACTATCTTCACTTTTATCTTTTCTCATTCTGATTTTTCTTCTTGTGAACAACTGATAAACTGTAACAGTTGTTCACTGTAACAGTGTTCAGCAATTGTCTGTAAATAAAATTTACAGTTTTATCACTCCCCTGTAAAGTACTCTGGAGTGCAGGATTATATCTCTTCAGGGCAATGGCCTTTCTAAAGAATCTTCCCAGAGGTTACAGATACTGATTCATAGCTAAGAGAACTCCCCCTAAAACATGATACAGAGAAAAATGTACAAAGCACAATATATTTAGGGAAATACTTTTTCCTTTTTTTCTTTGGTGGCATGTATGTACTGCTGTGCCAAAGCTTCAAGTCAGAAATTAAAGAATCAGCTAGAAAACTTATGAAAAGTAGCTTCACTTTCTAATGAAAATGCTATGAAACATATACAGCTCAGAAAACTTCAAGAAAATCCTGGGGCTAATTCAGACACTTCATGTGAAACACCAACTTTCAAAAAATTTTAGTGTTTCAAAGGGGTCGTTTTTCTTTCTTCCTTCTTCTCAAAGACACACAGCATATACAGAAAAGACATGAGAATTCCCTCTTGGGAAGCCTACCCTGTCAAACCCTCATCACCTGTACAATAGCTTCTTGACATGAATTACCTGACACCTTGTACAACTGCAAAAAATTGTGGAATTTTAGTCATTGGGAAAAAAAAAATCATTTAATCTTAAACTGGAAAGAAGAGAAGGCAACAAAAGAAATCATTATTACCAATTTTTTTTTGGTAGGTCATGAGTAAAGTAGCAAGTGTGGAGAGAAGGCTCACATCCAGCTCTGGAGTCCCAGCACAGGACCCAAGGGCAGGTTGGATGAGGCTCGAGCAGCCTGGTCACTGGGAGATGTGCCTGCCCATGGCAGGGGGGTTGGAACTCCATGAACTTTAAAGTCTCTTCCAACCAAATCCATTCTATGATTTTGTCTTTCTTCCAGTTATGTCCTATGAAGTTCCAGAGAAGCTAATGAGTCTTCTCTACAGATGGGTCTTGTCACTACAGCTTTTGAGCCAAAGGCAATGGTGGGCACATGAAGGCTGAGGGCAAGCTGCCACAAGAGCAGTGCTAGAGACAGACAGAACAATTACCAACTCCTGGAAAGGAGTTTTTATTTCTTTCACTCTCCTCTCACAGTTGTTTTTTTTGTTTTTTTTTCAATGCAGCCAGCAAGGATTTCATAACAACAGTGAAACATATCCTGCTTTTCCAATGTATGTATCCCATCAGCCCACCTACAGTTATAAAACACCATTCCCAACAGTCCTGAAAGGTCATACCTACCTCACAACTCTAATATTCTCACTTTCCCACTGGAGTAATTTTCTGTTCATTGATAAAGGTATTCCACACTCATGGGTAGACAGCAGAGAACAGACTCTTCTCATGCTATTGTGAACCTGGAGTAGCTGAAATGCATTCACTGTAGTTAGTCCAAATTTACTCTCTAGTCAGGATGGCTGCATTCCTCGAGAATTAAATCAGAAAGAGAAGGAAAAAGAAAATACACTTATGCTGCAAAGGTACAATCTTTCACCCAATTGCTATAGAAGTGAGACCAAAAGGGGCATTCCTGAGCTATATTCCATACTCAACTGGATTCCTAACTTGATCCCTGAAGTAAGACCCCCTTAAAACCACCAGCTTATTATGACTCACACATTAAGCAATTCAGCACTGTTTTCATACACAGCAGGATATCTCCCTTTCCCTATTTTACAAGATCCTTTGTTGAGAAAAGGGTGCAGAATAAACTTCAACACCAAAACCTTTAAGCTCCCAGCACTTTGACATGAGATTGACAGTAAAGAGAGAAAAGAAGTTGCTAAGAGATGAATTTCTCAGCTATTTAACTGCCAAATATTTGATACCCCGGGGTTGACTACATACTACAGACAGGCTCCTTTTCCTCCAAAACTGCTGCCCTGTGGAATATTTCTGTATCATAAAATATTAATTCAGGTAAAACCTCTGCTGCCAAACATTTGTGGGAAAAACAATAATAGAACTGTAACACTGAGTTCTCTGATTTTAAGTCCCTGATTTTCATGTCTTCAACTTTGAGTCAGCCCTTGTCCTGTAGCCATAAGCCACTCTGCTTTCTAAAATTTTTAGCCACTAAAACCCTAAAACTCATATTCTGAGTAAAGAAAGTGGAACAGAAGATGACTTTTGGTAATAAAAACTTCTGCTAGCTGCAGTTATTTTTTTGGTACACAGTGCCACTCCTAACAAGAAGCCAAAAACTTATGTTTTACTAGACCTCCATATATCTGCCATTTTGAGAGCAGTGAGAGCAGACACAGCTGACACAGGGCCCTACACCTACACAGAAGTCTTACAACTTCCTCAAGCTGTGCACAAAATTCACTTCACACAGCAATAGATGTGCTTGTCTCAGTCACCATCAGCAAATGCCTTAGGAATAGCTTATGGACCACTGTGGTCATAAACCAGATACTGAAAACCACTTGTCTGAAATTATGTGTCATTTTTCTGTGTTACTAGGAAGCTTAAAACTAGTTTCTCCAACACTTAAATTGTTTCCTGTCTTGAACTCTAGTGCCCAGTTTCTGGCCCAGAAAAAAGCAAAACATACCTTCAGTGCTGCAATGAGACAGCCAATCAGTCCTGCAACTGCAAGCAATTTCTTCTATACTAGTAGAAAAAGTCAGGCAATCAACGAGTTCCTCTAGTTGTCACTCGTGGAAGGAGTGAACACAGACAAGGTGGGAAAAAAATTTGGTTCCCATCTCTGCCACAAGTGAGATCTTGGCGAACAGAAGACCATTGAGAAACATTTCTAGTTTGTGGGGGGTTTTGTTTCTTAAAGATGTTTCTCACTCATTTACTTGACACTGCATTCACTTAAGCTAATTTAAAGCATCTCTTTCTTTTATCCCCTTAATTACACATCATATTTGTACATGGGAATGTTCAGTCTTATCAAATGTAAGAGGTTTCTTTTCTTTGCTGCTGAAAGCAGCATCCTCGCTGTGCTGAGGATAGAAAAGAGTCCATCAAACCCAAACAAAATCTTTATGTAATAGGAAACAACTGTGCTGCTGATGGAGGATCAAGTAAAAGATAAAGCATGAACAGCAAGGTTTTCTTAAAATCTTCAGTTATGTTGCTATAATATTTTAAATATTGGACATAAGTTAAATGACAGAATCCTGGTCTATAACTAGGAGGGCTGAAACCATTCCATATCAGAACTACTCAACTTCAACAAGTTTTCTAAAAATCCCAGTTTTAGCTGTAAAAATGAGATTTATAACACTTGAGAGTATCAATGTATTTTAATGATTTACAGAACATTTTCCTTTCCCTCCATAATTTTCCTGTGTTCACTTTTTTAAGTATGTGTGTCAAACATTCAGCTTGTCAGATTATATGATAATAAATGGCATACAATAACTACACAACACTCAAATTTCATCAAATCTTGGCCAGCAGAACTAAAAACATCTAAACAAAGGGAACATCAAGGGACAGATCGCAAGCAGAAGCTACTTGGGATAACCTTTGGAAACAATAGTACACCACTAATTTATACCAGCTGTGAATCCACAGGGAAGGAGCAATAGTGGTGGGAATTAAAATATACAGACAAGCAGCAAAACTGATGCAGGGTTTTGTGTATCCTCTTGGAATCCTTCAGAAAATATGAGAAGGTGCTGAACTTCCTATCTATATTTTCTCAGATTCCGTGCCCAGGAGAGATAAATACATCAGTCTACAATTGTCACAGGCATATATACAGCTTTTTTGACTGTGCTGGGGCTTTATTAGTAAAATATTAAGTATTGAAGCCAACATGATATGAGAATACAGAAAAAACACACTTTTTAAAAATGTTTATACCAACAGTGAAATAGTAAATATACCCTTGAGCTGCTTTTGGCAATAGTACTTTCAGCAGCCAGTGCAATTCAGCAGTTTGTCTGGGCTGCCTCATGGAAACATAACACAATAAGTGCATGTGAAAGTTTTCTGTAAGTATTTATGTTTATAAAATTAAAATTTTATATGTGTGGTTCTCCCAGGAACTGTGTTTCTAGTTATTGGTTTGTCTGCGTCCTTCAGCAATAATCAACAGCTCTTGGATGCATTTCCCAGCAGTATGGGAGCAGGTTCTTCAGGCTTTCCCCTTTCAACAGGAAGGTGGCTACATCAGCTGATTGTGATAAAGAATTGTTTCCTTCCTTCTCAGGAACTGCTCTACATGGTGCTTATTTCTACTGGGCATCTCCTGAAACTTCATCTCCATCAGTGATATTGAGAAGAGCACAGACAATGCTATTGTGTCTATCTACTCTATTACAATCCTCCTTGGCACTGAAGGGCCAACCATTTTAACTAAAGCTAATGGCACTTGAGAGTCCAATTCCTGTAGGCTAGATCTGGGAAAGCACCAAGGCATAGGAAAAAAAAAAAAATCTGTATAAGAAACCAAACAAATATTTTTGTGCTCTTCTACATCAATAAATGCAAAAAATAAAATATATGAGTAAGAATAGCAATGCTTCCCGACCCTGCTTCTTCCACAGCAATAATTATCCTTCTGTTTTCCTCACAAACCCACTTCGTTAAATTTACAAAATTCATGCCGTGATAAATGTTATCTTCTTTCAAAATTACAGGTGGAGCAAGCATCTGTCTTAAACAATCTGTCTTTACTTTTAACTTGTACTGTGATTATAACTCGACTAACAGAGCAGAGCATAACAAACCAACCATTACAAAATGGTTTCCCTCTAAGAAAGTACTAACACGGAGTGCTGCTCAACACGGGAATTTGTTGCCTAATGACTACTTTGCCTCTGCTTTCTTTGTAAAATTGCAGGGTTTATAATTAATTATCAAATAAACATGATAGATATGTTCAAAAAATAAAGGAAGAACCCATAATACTGGAATTTATAAGTGACAGACAATGAAGTTTAAGATAAACTTGTCAGTTCTCTGGATCTAACGCTTATAAAAACATGCGGGTTTCTCAATTTTCCATTGCAATCTATTAGTTAGAACTGTATCAGGTGTTTTCAGATTGAATTAATCAGAAACCAAAGATATGCAACAGATGAAAGGGATTGAAATCAAACCCACCAGAGATCTTTATGCTGTGAGCACAGAGCAATCACTCACAAATTCTACTAAAGAGCCCTGAACACTTCAGCCACAAAAACCCAACTAAGCAGAAGAGATCAGCTCTCCTTTTCTGTGCCAGTGTTCACCAACTGTATGGGATACCCAGGAAATATGAAGAGCTCAGCAGTCATACAGGATGATGGAGCTGCAGCTGTCTGACACTTTTCACTCAGTTTCTGGAAGACAAAGTGACTTGTGGCTGGCTCCAGTCTGCAGGAAAACACTGGATTAGAGGCCATTTCCTCTCCAACCAAGAGGAATTCCAGCCTCTGGCATTAGCTCTGGTCAGACTTTGATGCTTGTAATTAATGAAACTAATTTGTTCACAGTAAACATCCAGCTCTGCACCAGTGAACAGGTAGGAGGCACAATGAAATGCCTTCTGTTTCCACATGACAGGACTCAGTTGAAACATTCTTTTCTAATGACAGAACCTAAGTTTACTTTCTTTTTCCCCCTTTTCTCATGAAAGACAATCCTTTTTTCCTAAGCCATCCTAGGAAAAAACATTTCCAGTTGAAAGGACTATTTCACTCTTTCTACAGAGCATCTGCTCAGGAAGGAGGAACACATAAGACTACAAGCAAAAGTAGCTTCAGTAAGTAAGGATAATTTAAAAAGTGAGAACCAGTGCACAGTTAGAACACCAAGTGAAGCAAGCACCAAGATGGAGAACGAATGTTAAAACCAGTTGAATAAAAAAAAGGAATCAGTTAAAAAGGGCCCATAGATGGCACTCAAGAATACTTTTTTCCAGATCCTACGAGCTAACAGTTATTTGTTGGGGACCATAACATACAAATCTGTTCACTGCATTTTATCAGGACAGTCTTAGCAAAGAGGTGGACTGCAAGCAAAATTTGTATCACAAAGTCAAATAATACTCACAAAGAAGTTTCCAATAATTTTTGAAAAGCAAATATGTACATATATAAACACACACGAATATGAAAGTTGGGAATCTTGAACATATTGAAGAAAGAACTATAGTTATCATATAACTCATTCAGCAATATCAATATCAGTCATTCCTGCTGTCAGCTTGGACAAAACTCACACTACAGGTTAATATCAGGCAATTTATCAAAGAAGTGTCCATCAGACAATCATTATGATGGGGTCAGAATTTCTCTGCAAACTATCATTATTGCTTAGTGTATCAGTCAGTGATCTGAGTACTATCTGAAGTATCAGACACTCTGATAACATGGTACGGCAGCGCCTTCAAGCAGCAAACAATGGTGATAGCTTTGAGTCATCAACTACTTTGTATTTCCTTCTGCTCTCCAAATATTTATGTACCTTTACATTCCCAAGCACTCAAAAGAACCATTGCTAATAGCATATAGACAGCACCATTTATGTAAATGTGTTACAAAAACACAGAAAATGGAAATGGGAGCTAAAATAATCAGGATCAACATTTATATGCATAGTTAGGAACAAACTGTGGAATGAATGTTTAATTCCATGTTCTTTCATTGTGGCAGTAATCAGTGAATGGATGGTAGTTAAAAAATTGCTTCTGCCATCACTCAGTAGTTCTGCTTTTGAAGCAAGAACTGAACTTTTCCTTTCCTGGCAGCACTAGTAGACCCTGTCATGCCAATAATGGCTCCTACTGTTTGCTTAGACATTTGACATGGAAATTCCTGCAGATCAGACCACATACAAAGAGATTTGACGTTAATTACCAGAGTGGGTAAAACCACCCTGCTTCTTGATGTAAAAGCTGCTGTGTCACCATAGTCAGGTTGTTTCTAGCAACAGGAATTGATAACACTTTACCTAAAGATAATTAAGAATGTCACAGAACACTTGAAAAAATGTCCAAGTGAGAGGCCACAGATACACGGCTTGGAGTAAAGGAGTGGATACAACAGTTATAGACAGACTACATGAGGAATTCAAGCACACACACTTCATCCTTCGATTGGAAAAATATACGAAATATATTTTAAAAGGAACAAATGCAATCAAGTTGACCTTCCCAATTTTTTGTATGTAAATTTCTCTTAGTAGTTAAAGAAGATAAATACCATTTGCATCCTTTTTACAGATGGAGAAATGACAGGCAGTGTCACTTGCAAAATAACACACAAGGTCTTAGGAGAGCCTTGAAGAAAAGTGAGTGGGACTTTCTGGTCTCCTTCAAATTAATAGGAATCTCATGGACTTAAACAAGTCCAGCTTTTTCCTGAGAACATATGAATCTTATATTCAGGGCACTATGATGTTGTAACATTACACAAAATAATTTTCCAGTGAGCTGCTAGCTTTATGTAACCAACCATGCAAAGAAAGAAGATTAAAAATTGAATTAATACTCAAATTTTAATCATACCAGCAGTCACTACTGTCACATAACAGCAGCAGCACAAAGGGTGAGAGGGGGCAGAGCTGTAACTGGCAAACAAAAGGCAAAAACTGTCTTACTTATTCATAAGTAGATTAGTGAAAAATAAACCATTTAAACACCCAAAGGCTGCTTTATGAACTCGGGCATTTATTTACATAAATGCTAGATGGCTGCCAGTATGAATTCTTTTCATCTGGGTTATTTAAATGTGAGGATCTCTAGCATGAAGGGCAAACCACCAGGACAGAAATGCTGTGAGGCTCTGCTTTTAAACCCATATATGACTTACTGACTGGGGATTCACTAAGTGCTTCGGTGATTCTGACAAAACTGAAGTTGTAAGAGAGAAGTACCAAAGAGTTCAGTGTCACATGCTATTCATGGTCCTTCTGATACAAAACTTCACAGAAAAAACATAGCTTCAGTTCATCCAATAAAACAATGTAATCTGAGGTATTCTATAAGGGAAAAAGATTTTTCATTCAACAGAAATTACTTTAATTTTGTAGTCAGTTTAAAACAGAATATTTGCAGCCTTGATATTGGTCACAGTGAAAACTACAGATCTTAATTGAAGTGTTTCAGAATTGCCTTGTGCATACAGAAAATGTTGTAACTTGACCACTTTAAATATTTGCCTCGCTGGAAACACAACCAAGGACCTTCCTTTCAGGGAATGTCAGGAATGATCTGAACCTGCAGGTTAATGCTTCTGAGGATGAGAAACAGAGCTAAAGCACATTCCTTACTGACTTGTGAGAAAACGGGGGAAATGAGAAATAGAGAAATTAAGTGGGAAGGAAAATTGGCTTTATTTCTGCAAGTGATGCCAATGAAAGGAATAAAAAAATACTTTATCAATATTTTCACCAGAAAAGGGAACTATTTCTTTCCATTAAAGGAAAATGATAAAAAGCTGTCTCATGGAAGGTGTTTGGGCAATCATATTCACATTGAGCAACTGCAAAGAGAGACCTGGGGAAATTAAAAGGCAACAATCCCAGTTCCACCCAACACACACACACTTGTCTGAGTCTCTTTCAACTGTTCCACACTTTTACCCTGTGTAATCTGTGCCCAGACACAGCCACACTAGCACCAGGGGAAGAAAGAATGGGAGGTGAAACACTCTTCTGGGACTAGAAAAAAAATCTTGGCAGTTGCACATACCTCAGCCTCTAGACCAGACTAAATATCCTACACCTATTCTACCCTAAATATCCTATCCTGTTCTATGCTGCTACCTCAAGTGAGATGTGACACAGCTGTAAAGAACAAAGAAACCTGACTCGAGGAGTGTGAGATGAGAGCATTTTACTTTTCTTTCCAGCCCCTTGATTTCGGTTTCTATTCCAACGACTTCTACTATAAAAGAAAATCTCTGCCAAAAGCCACTCCTGGTAGAGAGTTTCAACCATTCATGAGTATCCAACAGAGCAAATTCTTCACAATTCCTTCCTGTTCTTCCAAGACGCAGGAATTCATTTTTATAATTTTGGTAGCATTGCATTTATAAAGTTAGGAATTTGGGTTTTTACCCATTCATATTATCATGTAGATCTTATCCATAATCCAGCCATGCCAGATATAGAAAGCCCTTCATGTCTTATATAGCAGCAATTGACAGGAATCTGAATCAATCCTTGCTGGACACTAATTTAGGAGTTAATTTTTATCACAACCTTCCCTCACAAGACACAATGCAAAAATAGGAGCAAACCACACAAAGTCAGAATTTGGCCCTCTGCATTCAGAAACTGAGAGAGTGTTAACAATTGTCACAAATCTAAATTACCTATAAAGAAGAATGACTTGTCAGGAATTTGTGATTATTCTCATTAGAGGTAAAAGGGCAAGGATCAAGAGCAGTTGTTATCCTTATGCAGGAATTGAAATGAATGATTGTGCATAACAAAGATTCATTCATGATTTTTTTGAGTTTGATATGAACACATGGTGACCACTATTACAATGAACTGAACCCAAACTCAAAGTCTGGGAGAACTGAGTGATGAAAGGAGCACAGATACTGCACTAACAAATGGGAAATCACACAAGTCCTTGTTTGTTTACAAGAAGACTACAGTGGAGGCAAAACATTAAACACTCTATTATTTAAATACCAAATTTTTATTCAACAAACCCCACTATGCCACTGACTGCCCAACGATTTTTTGTTGTTTTTTTGTATCCACACTCTATGATTCCTTAGTGATGACAAGGGAAACATTAAATTAATGATAGATTTCAGTAATCAGGTGAAATAAAAAAAAAAAAATAGAGTCATTAATGTTAGTTTTTTTCCAAATCACTGTTTCATATTTTTTAAAGACACTTCAGAGAAATAACTAAATTCTCAGTACTTGTCTGTGAGGAAATGAAGTCTTCAAAAAATAGGCATTAAATCATTACCTATGCTTAACAAATACAATAAATCAACTTAATGAAACATTAGGCATAAAGTTCTCACATATTTAGGCCCCAATCCGTGCAGTATCCATTAAGTTGGTGCAGCAGACTGGGTCTGCCACCAGTGCTGCAAATACTCTCCTGTATTTAGTGACTAAGACTGGGAGATAGTTGTAAAGTTAAACTCTACTGTTAATTTCATGCCAGAAACACACTTTCAACAATATATGGGTTCTGCCAAGATTAAGTGTTATCAAAGAAGATAAGCAAGAGGAAAGAAGACTTAGGAGAAACCAAATTTGTCCTTGAGATAGGGAAGGATTCCAGAGGTGCTCTGATTTTTCGTTCGCCTCACTCTCAGTTCCAGAGGCCAACTGCAGCCTGATCAAAGGCACACAGAGGCTCCCATGATCTCATTCAGTCTTTTTAAATCAGGGTTCAGATGAGTACCTACTAATACACAGTAAAAATAGAATTTAAAAATAAATAAATAAATAAGAAAAAAAAAAAAAGAAAAAAGGAGAGGAGCAGTTACATCCTTTTCAGTTAATTAGGTCGTGATTATTCAGCTTCACACAAGAAAAATCTTATTGCAGCAAGGAGAGTTTTCTATTAACCTCCTCCATTCCTTCCTAGCCATGCATTCAAGCTGTATGTAAATTGATTGTATTCCTCAATGTCACAAGCTATTACACACAGGAAAGCAGGCAGGATTAAAAGAGGCCTGTGATTAGACTATCTAGAAGAATAATTTATAAGACTACCACATCAGCCTTCACACTAGAAGGTGAATGCCTTATATGCATTAGTTTGGAAAGGATTTTATTCAATGCTTGTCCAGATTTTTTCTGATGCTATTTCTGAGGCATCAAAGATAAACCAGACAGACCAGTGGTCTAATAAAACAAAACAGTTTACACTTCCATTTAGGAATGAGGAGAAAATATTTTGCTCTTGTCTACTATTTCAGTCAAGAAGTCTCATTTCCCTTTACAGTTTTATCTATACATCCTGCTCTCAGCTCTTTGGATTCAAAATGAGAAATGCTTTCAAGCAGTGTTTTCACACAGGCCCAGTTTTCAAACACTTTGGGGAGGCTAATCTAACCTTAGAAATGAACAAAGGAGCTTTGCAACTGGTCACTTCCAGCAAAAGAGTAACTTTAGCAATTTTGAAAATAATGGCTTACCAGAGAACATGCTGAAAGTCTGTCCATGAATACAGTCTGAAACAAAACTTTTTGTATTACCTCATTTTTTAAGATGATTCAAAAGCCCACTAAAGTCAATAGGAAGATCCATATTGATTTTAGGACGCTTTGAATCATGCCTAAAATTGCTCTTTCATTACACTTCCATCCAACACAGTAAAACAAATCCTACAAATCGATATATTTCTATAAACACAGCAGTACAAGACTGAATTATAAAAAGTAATAACACAGCTAAACAGGATTTGTACACATAAGCAACAAAAAAATTACTTCTTCCTGGGGTTAATTATCTTTTCACAGTTCAAAAAGGTAATCACCTTAAATTACATTGGTTTTACTAATGCTTTCTTAAGTAATTCTGACATTTAAAGGTAGGAAATTTAGGTAGAGCAATTAATGCATGAAATAGTTGCAGCAAAATTAAATCTACTCAATATTTTCCACTTCCTGCAAAAGATAACATTTTGCACATAACTTATTACATGAATAAATATTTTGTCAAAATTGGGAATAAGATGCTTTTCCCCCTTATCTCTGCAGAAGTTTTGCATTTCTTTATAGAATTATTGGCAAGGAGTAATGATCTGGGTTTCAATAATCTTTTGGTGGTGCTTGTCACATGCCTCAGGTCAGGTGAGTTTGGATTCAGCTGCCTGTGGGCTGAGTTCACTCAATCTCATTGTGAAGATAAGTAAATGCACTTTCATGTACCTTATTTCTGAGGGAAAGCTACATGTAGATACTTCGTGTGACCCACAGACTAGACAACTTTTCCTGTGTCATTTTTTCATAGCTTTGTTTATTAGAGTTATTTCTTGAAAACAGAATACTGCCCTAATGGGGAACAATAAAAGAAAACCTTCAAGATCCAAATGCAAAACATCGGTGGGAAAGTCAAGCAGGAATCCAGACCATTGTGAAAATAGAGGCTGCTTTTAATTTGCAATCCTTACAATTTTTGGAAGCCATTAGGTCAAAGCAGTGAAATTTTACTCCTCTACAACTTTTCAAATAGCTGCTCCCCTTCCTGCACACCCTTTCCCATTTTAAAGCATTTCTGGTGCTTGGCTTTTCTGCCAAACTATGGCTGTGCCAAAGGACAAAAACCAAATTGACAGATCATCCAAGAAAGAAACCATTGGCAGGAAGTTCTGATATCCTTGAAATACTGAGATAGTGTAGAAATAAACACTACCCAAATTGCAGCTATTACCTATAAACATAAGCAATTGTCCTCTTAAACCAAGACTCAGGACATGTTGATTCTTAAGGTACAAGAGCTATTCTGAAAAGCAGTCAAAATCATAGGACACAAAATTAAATAAAATAGCATAGAAAATAACAAGCTGAACTTGAGAAACATTAATAAAATATCACTTCTTTAATAAACATGTCATGCAAAGCTTTGATCATCATACTACAGTGGCCTTTTCCTAATAGCTCCTTCATTAACATCAGTGTTACTGTGGAAGGAAGAAAGAGCTTTGTTTACACTGTCTTTTTAACTGGCATTTGAAAAGTGTTTAAGTTTCCAGTACCCAAAGAAAGCTGGAGAGGGACTTTTGACAAGGGCAGGTTTGTCCTATTACTATAGGACAAGGGGAAATGGCTTCAAGCCAAAAGAGTAGATTTCTATTATATATAAGAAAAAATAAGGAATTAGCATATCTCTTTCATGTGAGTAAATTTAATTCCTTTACACAATGATATCCTAATTTAAAAACTATTTCTTGATATATAGCCCTGACATAAACTGTGAAGTCATTCAACTTTATAGCTAAACTATAAGACTGGCATGCAGGAAACTATTCCTAAACTGGGCTATTTTGGGCTTGTGCAGCATAGTCCAAAAAGCAAATTTAACTGTATATAATGGTAAGGAGATAAATGTTGAGAGTGAAGAAAAAAAAGAAAGAGGAAATTAATTTTAAAACCAGCGCAAATAGCATCATTGCACAGGTGTTCAAAAAAATTATCTCTGTAAGGATGAATTAAAAATTTGTGCAAAATGAAGAATCATAAACACAGCAATGGAGCAGGTGTTGCAAAGTTTATTAGGAAATCTCCTAAATGCTTCCATAAAAATTCAATAGTCCATTGTATGTAAGACAACAAAATTATATTTCATGGAGAGCTGTACTCTTGCCATTTAATTATTGGACAGTACTGCAGTCTCCTCAGAGCAGCTTTCAGACCTCAGGTTATAATGACCAGACAAGAATGAGGAATTCCCTCTCCACTGTATTTAAGAGATTTCCCAATAGCAAAAGGAAATTAGAAAGCATGGTATTTTCATGAAAAACACTTTTCAATTACCTTTGTATCCAAATAATGTTGCATTCATATTCGCAGTATTGCAAAGTTATTACCTAGACTAAGTAAAATGAACACAATATCAGAACTTAATTGGATATAGAAAATTGGAAAGTTCTGCACCACAGTTGCTGAATAAGTAGAAATGCATAAAATGAAGGGCACAGTTGTTTCCTGAAAGCCACTAATAACAGACAGTGCTTGTAAAGGACATGGAAGGGTCACTGAGCTCAGGACAAGGTGAGCCCAGGGCCATGGTCCCACCCCAAAGCAACTGGCCCATTAGTACCAGTTCACAGTGACAGACAGGAAAGCAGCTTTCCCTGCTAAAACAGTGCTCCAGCAAAGGACTGTTTATATGTTTTGATTGAAGACAACCAGTAAAAACAAGAGTTAAAAGATGCTCTTTACCTGAAATCAAGGTGAAGGTTTAAGCGCTTTTTGATTGCTGAAATTGCTCTTTGGGTATTGACATGCATCATTTCAGACAGGTTTTAAAAAAATCATAAACCTTGTTCTTGTGCTCTACTTCATATTTTATGGCAGTTATATATATGTACCATGCACACTGCATTCCACATTGTGCACAGAAATGGGCACAACAAAAAGAAACTAAAGTCTGGCTTACTTGGTTACATGAGAAGATAAAAGGAGAACAGTAAGAATCAAGAATCACTTGTGCTATGCATTGATGTGGGCTAAGATGTGAACTTAGGCAAGACTCTGTGGTTCAAAAGAACATCAAGACTTTTATGCCGGCTGTGTCAAATGCCCTCCACCTTTTCATTAAAGTTACAGAACTACTTTTGAGTTTTGAAAGTGAAACTTGATTCTACATTAGTTAGAACAAATTTTGTAGAGAAAATAGAAATGTTTGAAAAGACTATTTCTGGACTGATATTTCCATTTCCTTTTGACTCAATTTCTACAGCAGGGACTTCTAGAGTGACAATAGACTCTTCACAACCCACACAGAAATCCCCTAAATCCAAGACCCTCAGAACTGTGGGACTATCTTAGTGCTGCTCTTAGCCAAGCCCTGCTCTTCCTGTTGGTCTTCCTCACTCCTCAGTAGTTCCTGGGAAAAACAAATTCCCTTTCCCTCCTGTTGAGTCCACTTGATCCAGTTTACAGCAACCAGCAAAAGGCAAGCAGCCAGCCCACCCTCTACTGCTCATCTACAGTCCAGGAAGGGACCATGACCCAGGTGGCTCTCACACATGGAACTCCAACAGAATACAAATACAGCAAGAGTTCCCTGGAGTGAACACATCATGTGATGTGGCCTCTGTGCTTTTAAAGGAGTGTTTTATGAAGTGGAGGACATGAGAGAGCTTTAGAAATAGAATTTCCTGATACAAAGTCTGCGTTAGTGGCAAGCTTAGTAAATCTCATGGCCCAGGAAATACTTTCCAGTCCCATGTATGAGAAACCACAGTGACAGTTTTCAAAGCTAGCTACAAAACCTGGGCACCCTGTCCACATTTCCCAGAATCACAGAACAGTGGGGCTGGGAAGGGACTTCCAGAAACCATCTTGTAAAACTGTATAGCTCAAATAGGGTCAACTGCAGCAAGTTTCTCAGTTATGTCTTGAATATCTCCCCATATGGAACCTCCACAGCCTCTCAGAGCAAGCTGTCTCATGTTCAATCACCATTCCAGCAAAAAAGTGGCTGGTTTATGTTCAAAAAGAGTTTCTTGTGCTTCTGTTTGTGCCCATTGACTCTAACCTTGTCCTTGTGCACCACTGAGCACAGTTTAGCTCTATCTTCCACATATCCTTCCATCAGATATCTGTAACAAATTATGAGATTTCCTCCTGAGCCTTCTGTTTTCCAGGTTAACCCATGTCAGCTATCTCAGCTTCTTCTCATATGACAAGTTTTTTAGCCACTTGACTTACAAAAGAACATTTGGGGGGAAAAAAAAAAAAGGGAGAATCTGGGTTGGAGACTATTCATTTTGGGTAATGTGAGTAAAAACATTTTGTGCATTTCATCGCAAGAACAGCTGTACAATATTTGCTGCCTCAATTCCTTCAGTGCTCCAATTAAAGATTGCATAGATCCTGGGCTGGAATGTGTGGAAATGGGAAATGCTAGGAATATAAAAGATTACCAATCCCCTTTAATTTATGCTTTCAAATGCTTCACACAGGGCTATAATTGCAATTTTAATCACATGTGTTCTGTGTGTGCATTGAATACCGAGGTCTCCATGTGTCAACTAGCACCCAGTAAAGCTGCAGGGGTTTTTTCCACTTTAATGTATTCATGTTCACATGTAAAAGGATCCATTTTAAAGGCTCTGAAAAAAAAAAAGTGACAGCTTCAACTATAACTGTCAAAAAAAGTGGATATAAAATTCCAGCTTGCCTCTAATGGCAGGGTACTTTTTTGTTTTGCCTTCAAACATTTCAAAAACAACCTGCTCAAGGTGGGTGGCAAACTGCTATTTTATGCCCTGTGGATAAGTGTCACAAGTGATGCCACCATATTAACTAAGCAGGTCTGCTGGGAAGAGCTGAAAGTGAATGCAAATAACACCATGTTTTTGTGAGAGTTTTATTCTGGATTTTATGTCTGGTTTAGGTTGTCACTTTTAGTAGGAACAAGACTTACTTTGCACAGCAATTCTTGTGTTTTGTGAAGTCTCATTTTGAATGTTTAAAACCTTCAAATACCTGAAGTGTTCTGCGCTTCTTGTTTCAATATCAAACATATTTTGTTTTATTGTAGTGTGGTGGCAATTTTGTCACCATTATTTAAATGAAATGGAAGAAATCTCAGGGTAGAACACTGTTTTCTGGGACTAAGGGCTGCAGAGGCTGATCCTAAACTGTTTCCAAACTGACACTTTCACACTTGCTGTGGAAACACTGAGCTGAATACATCCATAACCTTGAAAGCGTCTCAGTGAAGTTTAGGCTTAAAATACCAGCATCCAAAATGGCTACAAGTATTGTCAGGAATTAAGATATGATTAGTTGGAGAAGGTCAATAGCATTTCACCGGTAACTTCCCCCTTTCCTAAAATATACACAACAGCCTCACATATCAATAACATAAACCAGCCTTAAAGATCAGGATAGAGTCAGGAGGTAGGATTCACCCCAGCCATGGCAACAAAATTTCACTGAAGATGATGAAACTGGAAGATTGCAAATCCATTTGGGAGATCAGAATCTCATCCACTATTTCCTGGAAAGTTTTATCTTGCAGCCCAAAATGAATAAAGAATTAAGAATTAAATCAGCTGTATAAAAAACATTTAAAACAAATCACATATTGAAAAAAATTAATCATTAAAATGGAAAAAATATTATTTTAAGACATCAATAATTTATCTAGCAATATTTTCCTGCAAGTATTAACCATGAATATTTAATATGTACATGTGAGCAGTCCATAAACAGAAACAAAAATGAAAATGTTTAAACAGTCCTGGATGTGCTGCTATAAAGAACCAAATTGAATCATATCATCAAGCCAGTAGTAAATTCAACAGCTAGAAGCCTACTCTTTATGAAACTGCACTCCAGCTAGTAGAGCTTGTAAGTGCATTTCTGTTCAAGTGCATAGTTTTATATATGCAAAATATTTTGTAGTTGTATTTTTTCAATTTAATTTCTTTTGGAAATATTTTGAAAGCTCTCTTCTCCCCATACAAGAGGAAGACAAAGAATTAATAGATCAGGTTTGCAATCCAAAATAAACTGCTTCAATAAAATTCTATTTTACAAAAGCATACTAGAGGCCTTTTTTCCATCCCAACAGGCAATGTCATTATCCATCCCCCTGTGCAGAGCCACCAGACAGCAATAAAAGTATAACCGGATCAACTAGCCTGCCATTTAGTTCAAAATCATCTGGAAGTACCCACACAAGGTGCTTCTCACACAGGGCATTTTCAGAGGAGCTGATCTCCAGCTGTGAGCTGTATCAGGGATGATCCTACCACCTTCCTGCCTGTTCCTGGAAAATCTACACTGGAATAACAACTGTGATTAGCTCCTCCAGCCCATTTCATGTCACAATAGCAGCCACATCTAGTTCTTCACTAAAATCTGCTCCTAGCACCTCTGTCACCTGGAGCTCCATCACCTCTGCCCACCATTGCCTCCGTGCTGGTCACACTCAGCTCCTCTCCTGTTCCATGCAAGGACTGATCATTCCTGCTGGTTCTTTACTGGTAGCCTTGCCCATCTTGGCTCCAACTCGTAATTCTCATGTGCTCCTCCCTTCCTTCCCCTCAAGGGAATGGAAAATCTCTACGATTCCATAGTAAATTATTATTTACAGACAATTCTCCACTGCTGAATTTGATGGCATTTTTATCATTAGACTATAATTAGAAACTTGAGCAAAATCTGAGTTTTATAGCAAATCAGTCTTTACCTTTCTTTAACCATAACCACAGAGCTAAAGAGACAAGTTTATTTATACAACTGCACAGTCCTAAATTTTCTGTTCCTTTTAGCTTATGGCCAATCAGTGTCAGTGCCTCATTCCTCAGGAATGTGGCAATGCCAGGGGACTCTCTCCAGTCAGGATCTGAGGGGTTTCATTAACTTTACTTTTCTGAGAACCGGCTCATATGCTCACACTTCACTGCCTGGATTTCAAGATGACTCCTGAAGTGCTGTCAGTAGACAAGCCAGTGCCAAAAATCATCTGGCCCACAAAACCTCTCTCAGTCACCAGAGGCAGGAAGGGAGCAGTTTGCAGAGGATGGTCTCACAAGAGATAAAGTGAGAGTAATCTGTATCATTACTCTTTACACCACTCTTGCTGAGTGGAGGATTATGCACTCCTTGAAACACAGCTGCAAATACCACAGGTGAGGAATGACAAAGGATGTCTCAGCCGGGGCTGATGGAGGACTGGCAGCTCCAGACACACCTGTGTTAAAGCCAGGAGGACTATCTGCTGTCTTTGGGGAGAGGGAGGGTAAAGGGGAGATCTCTCTGTGCTATCCTGGCTGCTGAACTTCCCACCACCTCTATCTACTCGTGCTGGGGGATGTGACTGGAAGCTTGTCTCAAATGTTCAGACAGTTCAGCTAGAAGAGAGATTTCTTTTATGCTGCTATTATATTGCTAGAAAGATTGAAGTTATTTCTTTGTTCGTCTGCCTTCTTCTGGAGTTTAATTTCATTCCTGGTTTCAGGTAAACGAGACTCATGCTCACAGGATGTGCACAAATGTGTCTGTGCCTGTGTTTTGGTACATCTGTTCAAGCCTTCTATCTCCCCTCTAAATTTTGAGCACACTATTTCATTCCAAAAAAACACCAGAGGCATCAACTGTGAGACACAAATATTCAATGAATCAGGCTTCACAAACTCTTCTGCTCTCAAAATGACTGATTTCTTTTTGGTTTGGGGTGAATGGTAGACAGGATTTTATTTTAACTGTACTGTTTTCACTGACCTTGTCATACCCATAAAGAAATGATGGTGCCACTTCTTGAGAGCAGACAGGCGAGAGAGAAAAGAAGCTCTCATCTCTTCATTTTATTGAAAGCTCAGATGCAGCAAAAATATCCAGAATACAGTTATGTATCCATTTGGAAAGTGGAATGATCTTGGGACACTACCAATTTATCATATGGGTTTAGACTGAGTTTCTTACAAAATCCATATTTATTCTACTAATCAACTAAAAATGCACAGTAGCCCCTCTAGATTCTAAGACAGAATTTTAAATCAAAGATTTGTATTAGCTGGCCAGCTCATTTTGGTACTCAAGAAAACCTGAGGGACAGTGACCAACAGTCCTTGTTTCACAAACAGAATACTTAACCTGGGAAAAATATCTATCCTTGGAAAGTTCATCACATGTAGCCATAGATTATGAGGACAGAAAAGAGCACCTGAAACAAAGTACAGACATGTATGCACCCTTAATTCTGTACCAGCCCTCAAAAACTGAATGCAGAACACCTTTCAAAAAGACAGCCTCTCTTGATCCCAAACCATGATTTCTGTTCAAACTATTAGTTTACAAGGCAGTCCAGAGAGAGAGATTTAGAGACCACAAAATAAACCACACAGTGTTTTTGCAGAACACTGAAGACAGAGGGTGCCAAATTTTCACCTGGCTCTCACAGTGAATATGACAGACCTTGATGCTGCATTTCTAATGACTTCAAAATCACACAGGATTTTAACTTTGTCACACACAGAGGAACTCCCAAGTTTTAACACCGAGTTCTACAAATATTGTCAAATATAAGCCAATAGGCTGCCTTGTTCTATTCACTTGTAGTTTTACATGAGACGACAAGTACTAAATACCCAAAGAAAAACCAATGTGTAAATTTGCTGGAAAAACAATTTTCCCATAACAAAGCAGAATAGCAGAATCAAACTTGGGTTTTTACCTTGTGCAATAAACTGTTTTGTCCAGCTCTGACTAAACACAACAAACTATACTTCCCCATTGCCATATACATACAAATTAAGAAAATAAATTACAATTTCTCACTGTCTTGAATACAACAATTTTTCAGAGTTGATCTCAGCAGAACAACAACTAAACCATGCAACAAATGTAACAAAACAAATATATTGCATCTCCCACTGCATTGCTTTCTGTATCTAATATTCCTTTAATTGCTTTCATCCCTGCTTTCTACCTATATTTATAACTCCAGCATGTATTTTTGCCATTCACATTTCATATATTTCTTCATTCACACTTCATAGTCACAGAACTTTACTTTTCAGACTGTTCCAAAATGATCTCCCTGTCCCATGCTGTCACTTCTCCTTAAAAATTTAATTTAATTTGAAATGTTCCAACCAAGGAAAATCAGAAGAGAAAAATGAGAATTTGTAGCAAAGATGTAGAGGTCTCTTCCAACCCTAACAATTCTGTGATTCTGTTTTACAGTTTTAATATTGGATGTTATTTTATGACTCGATTACATAAACACTACTGAATATTTACCTTAATTCAGGGCAAGTTTGGTTTATCAGATAATACGCACTCACAACTGTAACAGAGTTTAAGGTAAATTTTCAACATGCAACTTGCTGGCTCAAGAGGCTTATACATTCCCTATAGGTCTTGGAATCTGGAAAAAAACAGCGTTCTATTTTTGAAGACAAAAGCCAATACATTTTCAACATTATGCTCATTAATAAGATTCTGCAATCCACCTGTCAGTTCATGTAGGTCATTGCATATGTTGTACTCGTGTCAATGAACCTATGTTATAATTATTCATACGACTACATCACATGTGTTTTAATGTATTTTAATGTATTTATTATTATTTAATCATAACAATATAAGATAGTCCCATCTCCGTAGTTTTTTTGGGTTTTTAAGATCATAGAAGTAATATTACTGATGGAAAATATGAACAGTTATTTAAAAGAATGTTAAAATTGCATCCTGGTTTTGAAGAAACTACTTAACTTTTAACGTCTGAATAACTTTTACCTAAATTAGAATTATTCTAGGGTTTTGTGCTTTTCTAAATTTTCCTCACAATCTTCCAGCAACAAAGCAATTTAACTTATGCAAAGTTTAAATCCAATTCAAACATACTTAAAAAGCTACATATTCCCCTTCTAATAAAGAAAAGCTGTCTTTTTTTAAGATATATTTTTATGTGCAAATAAACGAGTCTACAATTTGTCTTTGCTGCTTGACAATGACAAAGTTCATGCAGGTGAAATGGGAGTAATCAGAATTACACTGCCTCTCAGAGGCACAAGGGGAGCTCCCCTCAACCAAAATAGCCCTGAACTGTCCTCCTCCTTCTGGCTTTCAGTCCCTGCATGTCTCCAGCTCTTTTGGCTTCCTCTCAGGTGAAATTCACCTTCAGGCAGAAACTCCATCCCCTTGGCTCAGCTTCAGGAAAGCTTTCCACAACCAGAAAAATCACTGTGTGCAGCAGGATCTGCCAAGACTGTATTTGTCTCCCACATATAGAGCATCTGATGTCATCTAGAGTGAAACTCTCAGTTCACAGATATAATCCTTTCCCACTGCTAACAATAATCCCAGAAGGCCAACATGTGAAAAAGTGGCAAAATAACTGGACAGCTGCATAAAGGAGTCCATGGAGGCATAAAAATGTCATGACAACCTCATGTGTGGAAAGCCCTTGAATGGCAATGCCAGAACCTGGCAGTGTGTTGGAATCCCAGCTCCACACAGGAACAGCCAGGAGGGCTGTGCTAGCCATGGGCTCCTATCAGGAAGAGCTACTGCTCCCTGAGGACCAACATGGCAGCTTGGTCCGACCAAGGGGAAACTTGGGAGCAAAAGCCCAGCAAGCAGCAGTAAATTAGATTCACTGAAGGCAGACAGTAGCACAGAGATAGGGACATAGTCCTGAGCACACTGGCTTTGGTCATCCTGTTCACTGACAGGTTTCTGTAAGGTTTTCTGCATCCCTAATAGTCAATTGTTCTCATGTATTTCTTTAACTCGCAGCACATCTGACAGCTCAAAGTCTTTTGCTGACGTTCTGCACCACAATCAAATCAAACTTCCTTCCTGGTTTACTGCAGACATAGTGTTTTGTTCTACATGAAAGAATAACCCTTATTCAATGTATTGTAGATCAGCAGCATGTGAGTCTAAAAACATATTTCCTTTCCTGTCTGATTTTTCCCTAGATATTATTATTGTTATTATTAGTTTATGCCAGGGAACCTTCCTCCTACCTTAAAGTCTCTACAAAACAGCCTCTGTTGCTACTCAGGAGAGTGCCCTCACATAAAGGTACTGTGTGCCAGCATAGTTACATCCCTCTCCTGAACAAAAAAAAAAAAAAGAAGACAATTAAAACAGGAGGAAGATTTCCTCCCCTGGCATAGCTGTAGCCCCACAAGGCAGTTTGCAACACTGCTCTGAGGAGTGTGAATGCTTTCTCTCCTCAGCCAGCACACAGAGATATTCTACAGCATAATCCAGCCTGCAAAGTTAGGATCTTGTTTGTAGTGAAGAAAAGCTCCTCTACCTAGCTCTGAATAGTGTGATTTCCTTATAATAAACTGATATAGCTGAGTAAATCTTTAGTAAATGTAACAAATGTACCTACTATCTCTGTAAACTCCTGCTCCTCTTGTCTGTTTTTTCTCATTAATAATTTCTCGTGCTGTTGCTTCTGCTTACCTCTGTTCCCAAGCCCCCTTTTACAGACTGTTTTGTTGTTTTACAAGACTTAGCCATCTTTCCCAAGACTCAATCCATTTTCACATGAGCTACACTAATTGGCAACAGACCTGACACATTTCTTGATTACAAGTTAAAACACTTAGAAGAAAGCTCCAAACCTTTCAAAAAAGGAAAGGAAAAATGCAGTAAAGAAAATGTCCTCAATTAAATACTTTTTAAATGGAATTCTCAGAGAAGCAAAAGAAGAGGGAAACCAAATTGTGAAAGACCACCCTGTTGTAGTGTTATTTAAATCCCTGGGGGTTTTATTTAAGAATCTGAGCATTCTGGACTATAGTCTCAAAGAACTTCAAGCTTTTAAAGACATATTTGTCCTATTGCCATGTAAATAGTTTCTCTCTTCAGATAACTTCAAAGCAGTACAATATTAGTTCTGTTGATAAAGATGCTGATGTTTAAATGTTTTCACAAGTTATGATAAAATCTGTATCAAACATGGTAGGTGTTTCTTTGTTTATCTGTAACTCAAAAGTTAGCAGAGAAAAATACATGAGGAACCATAATTTTATAAATTTGGTATTCATATATAAATGTAGCAGTACTTTGTATTGATGCAAAACTCAAATGAAGGCTGGTTCTTTCTGCAGCTCACAGACAGTAGTATTGCTTTAGGAATGGTACCTGGATGGGCCATCATTTTGATCATGTAATTATCAAATTTTCCAAAATTACCAACCTTTTGTATTGCGTTATAATATAAAGTAAAACCAGCTAAAGGAAAAGAAAATGAAACACTTAAATTTGGAAGTTGAGTTTAGTCACCTTATGATAGCATGCTTTGTGAAGGCATTTTTTGTGGAGATTTTGCTTCCCAGAATATTTCAGGTTTCATTCCAACTAACAATAAACCTGGTAGGGCTTGGTTTATATTTTTTAATTATTGTTGTTTGTGGGGTGCAGGGTAGGGTGTGAACAACAAAATGCATCACCAGAAGGGAAAAAAATGAACTGATTCACCTAAAAAAAAATAAATCTTATTTTTGATGAGCTTTGCATCATGTTTCTTTAAGCTGTAAATGAGCATGAATCCTGTCTATTCTATCATGTTCCCATCTGAGAATCCAGACCAAAGAGTTGGCACTTGTGGATATCCCAAGAGCTGGCACAGGGTCCAAGTTGTGCAACCCTGGGGCAGTTACATCCCTATCCACACTGCAGGACTCTGGATGTTTGATCTAGTCTCAAATGAAGAAGTTAATTCTTCAATTTGAATTTAATTTAAATCTGTCGCATGCATCTAAAGGCAGGGCTCTTGTTAGCATCTTTGCAACCTTGGAACCACTGATAGATTAGTTAAATGGCTGGCCAGTTGATTCAAATATTTTCCCTATATTCCAGACTGCCAGAGGAGGGAAGTAGCCAGAGGCAATACCACAGACAAGGACTGAAGCAATATTGGCTTTGCTGTACGTGTCAGTGTGACTTTCCTTGCCAAGGCAGTGCAGTACAAATGCTCCCCTTTAACAAGCAAATGTCCAAGGTTAGGGCTTTGCAAAACAGCTCTGAGCATCTGCAGCAGCCAGGAGCTGCTTGGTGGCACCACAGGGGCTTGGGCAGTGTCAAGTAAGGAGAGGAGGAAATTGGAAAAAAACACTTCAGACTCCAGGCCTTGCAGCAAAGAACTGTCCCCTGAACTGCACCCAGGGAAGGTTAAGATGCTCCTTAAAAGAAAAGCAAGAGAATCCACAGCACCACATGCTAAGAAACTGTAAGACTTCTTGAAGAGAAGTGACTGTCTGGACAACCTACAACAATGCAGATATTTTGAAACATGGCAAAAATAAAGATATATACTTTTCCCTCCCCCCAAATTGGAAGATACCATACATGCATAAAGATGAGAAACATGTTCTAATATTGAAAAGTAAATGATGTGAACAAAGAAATCAAATTGCATGAGCAAATACATTGAAATGAGCAGAAAATGGCTCAGTTAACACCTCTCCTTCCTCCTCTTTTAACTGCCCCAATCCCTCAACTGTCCCCAGTACTGCAGGAAAAATAGTAGCAGTTTAAACGATACTGAAAGTACCCTCTTGGCAAGATTTTCTGAAGTAATGAAGAAATAAATATAGTGAAGAGGGACCTCGTTAGACTTCAGGAACAAATTTACTAAAGATGGGCTACAAATCAGTTTCTACATTGAGAAAGGTATGATATTCTGACAGTTTCTCCATTAGGATAGGTGGTATATTTTCATTAATTCTACCTAGAAATCACAGGGCAGGTTTTTCAACAATACAATAAAATTTATTGAAAAATAGATACTTGTCTGGTAACTAATTAGTATTCTTTAATGCACAGCTTTCTACTCTAACTTAAACCTGAATATGTTCCTTTATGTCTCAGGAGATAGAGAAACATGAATTGAATAGATATATAGATCTGGCCACAAAGTAGTTACTCAATCTGTTCTCTCTGGTAACCAGCAACAGGCCCCAAGCAAGTGGCACAAAGCTGAGTCAGGAGAGATTTTGGGCAGATATCAGGAAAAAGTTTTTCACCCAGAGGGTGGCTGGGCACTGAAAAGGCTCCCCCAGGGATGCGGCCACAGAACCAACCTGACAGAGTCCAAGAATCCTTTGGACAATACCCTCAGGCACATGGTGTGACTCTTGGGGATGGTCCTGTGCAGGGCCAGGAGCTGGATTTTGATTCCTGGGGTCCCTTCCAACTGACATATTGTTTGATTCTGTTTCCCATAGCAGTAAAGTCAGAGTCAACAAAGGGGTAACAGAGAAGCCAGATCGCTGTTCAAACATGCATTCCCTGTGCAGAATTATTCTCACTCTCAAGCTGAACATATATTCCCATGGAGAGTGAGGGCTATAACAGTATAGGCACTGTGATTTCTGTGATGAGGACCCTGCCTGTTGAGTAGAGAGCAGATATTTGTGTGTTCAAGGGGACATGTTCCTGTTCACACCTCTGGCAGAGACAGCTTTGCCACAGCTCCAGTTTGCCAGGAACTTGGTTTGATTGAGTACTTTCCGTTTTCTTTTGATAATCTGCCCCCTTGACAACAGAATGGGGGCATGGAAAGGGGAGAACAGCATTATTATTTCTTATTTCTGTCTCCATCATACTTGGACACCCTTCAGAAAACAGCTCCTACCTCACTCAGAGGTGCAAACAACAAAAGAAAAAGGAACATTTCCCCAAAGGATACAAATATAAGAACAATTCATGCACATTTTCTGTGTGCTGTAAAATCTCTTTTTCTTTTCCATCATTTTGATACATACTTCATTCCTTCCATCAAGCAGGATCCTAAGAGTGCTTAGACATACTCAGCACAGCAGTCTCCTGTGGCTGACATCATGCACCCCTAGCAGGTCTCAGGACCATCATATCCAGCTGGTCCCAGAACACATCATGGCACAAAAGCTGGCAATATTGAGGAACAACTATGAAAAAATCCTTAAAAAACTACTAGAAAATTAGTGGAAATGGAGTAAAGTAGAAATGTAGCAAATTCTTTCCCAAAAAATTGTATAAATTTTCAATTTATTTTTGGATCCTACCTATTTTGGGAAGAAAGTGCCAAATAAGCATTTGAACACTATTAGGGAGATGCTTTCCACTAGGTTCTGTTGTCCTTTTTTCCCCTATATATATATATAAATATATACATACAATCAGGACGAGTCACATCTCATAAATGCTGCTGAAGTTCAATAAGAGCTCTGCCATTTGGATGCAATTCTAAATTTCCTAATTCTGCAAAACTAAACCAATAACCTCAAGAGACAGTCTGGTTTGGGGGCATTCCCAGCCCAGCAGAAATCATGCAATCCCATGTCACTAGCCAGTTTTACAGTGGTCTGGTTCAGGGGTGTTGATGCTTTTCCCCTGCTCCTATATCACTGGAGATGTAGAAGTGCAAAAATGGGAACAAAAAATAAAGGGCAGGGAAATTTAACACTTTCTTTGAATGTGAGATGTTGGTTCACATCAGGTTTGAACTGGGGCATGAGGGATTGGGTATGATGTCATTTCATCCAAGCCACTGAATTTTATGTAATGATGAAAGAAATGTTTGAAACAAATTATCAGTATGTTTTCCTTTTTATTCCTGCTCAGATTGTTAATCAGGAACTATATAATGAGGATTTTATAGGTCTTGCTTTAGTGAAAAACTCAGTTAGGAGTACTTTTACTTAACAAATTTGGAAATTAGATATTATAGAGGACTTAGGTTTGGCTTAGGTTTGTTCAAATTGAAGTTAGTTGAATAATCCTTAGCAGTTTCTACTGAGATAATTATTCCTGTGTTGGATACCACAGAAGACTCTATCATTCATACATGAATTTTAAACATCAACATTCTATTCAATTAAGTGGTATATTCACTGTTTTCTGCTTTTTAAAACCTCCATTTATAGTTCTGCAACAGAGCTAAGGAGAATTCTGGGTTTTTGTTATAATTATACCAGATGGTTGATGTAAACCTGGAGATACAATCTCATTTGCCAAAAAATTCTTGCAGAGTTTTCCATCTAGCTATCAGGCAAATAGTACCAGTCCTTGCAGTGCTCTTTGTGCGTGTCAGACAGCATCCAAACAGTAGCTCAAGGAATGTGCCAATTTACTCGAGAAGGAAAGAGGATCCCTGATGACACAAGAGCCTGAACCAGGCAGGACAAAAGAGAAAGAGTGACCTCTCCTGGCACCGTGGAAAACCTAAAGCTGTTTCCTGGCAGAAACAAGAGGGCCTGGAAGCAAGTTAGATTTGAGCAAGTAAATTTTTTTTTTCCAAATGTAAACATTGCTCATTTCCCAGGGAATTCAAATCCTCACCTGAGTTTAGAAGTTCCATAACAATGAGCAGGCAATGAGATGACAGTTTGGTAAAGTTTAATGAGGATAATTATCAATAAAAACCAGATAACATGCCCTGAAAAAGCTTTCTGTTGGGCTTTGTGTGATTATTTGGCCTAATTATTTTTGATGTTTTGCCCATCAAATAACGAATGTGCAGCTTGTGAAATGTCAGATATAATTAGAACAAATAAAGCTGTAGCATGAACATCAAAAAGCCTCCAATACCTATTAGCAAAAATTCTCCTTAGGAGCCATTTACACAGCAGCAGCATTTCACAGGTAGGAGAGTTGGCACAGAGGTAACAGACAAATTTTGAAGTCAAACAAAAGTTCTTGAGAGATTACAGACAAGTAATAGTGCTCTGTGCTTCGTTAATGGTTTCCATTTATGGATGTTAGATAAGTGCCTAAATTTCACTGGGATTCAGTGATAAAATAGGACCATATGAATTAGATTTTTTTATTTCTCTTATCATCTCCCATAGAGTAATATATGTGGCATCTCTGCTAAGCTAAATAATGATTTCCTGAATCACTATTGGAGTCAGTTAAAGGTAAAAGATACATGTATGCAATACAAGATACTGAACTCACTGCTTCAACCAGCCTTGCTCTGTGTGTTCTGCTTTGCTGTGGGGTTACTACTCCAACCTGTAACCCCCAGTAACTGGGGTTACTGCTCACAGGTTGCTTAGAGGACTCCCCTTCATTCCTCTCTTCAGAAAGGTTCAAGACAGCATCCCTTTCCAGTGATGCAGGAATTGTTTGCTCATTTGCCTCATCACCTGACCAGCATTGTTTTTAATTAACTGATTACCCCACTTGTGCTCCTGGCAGGCAACCAGTGTTTGTTTGGAAGAGCATGAAAAGGCCAGGTTAAAGAAATAAGCATTGCTGTCACATAACTCTGTTTTTGACCTGCAATGGGAACATCTGGGAATTTAGATCAAACAAAGTATCCAAGATATTTTTGATCTAGTCAAACTCAAGTATGGACATATGTGAAAAACACTATGATTAAATAGCTCCAAAAATCTTTTTTTGGAGCTATTTAAGAAAATGAAATACTTGAGGTTCAACCACAGAATGCTCCATCAAGTACCATGCTCTGAGATCTAGACAAGAACATAACAGTGAGAACATAACAATGGAAGAAGCTGTGCAGCTCAGATTTGAATCTTTTCCATCACAAATCCCAGTGCTTACAGAAAGACTTTTAATTCAGTTCAAGAAGCACCTTTTTCTTCCTTCTTCCAATACCAGGCAAAGATACATGCATATATATTATTATGGTGATACAACCTTTGAAGAAGCCATGGCTACAGTTCAACCTCCACAGTTGGAGCTAGCCTCTTATCCATCATGTTTTGTCTGCAGGAAATACTTTCACGCTTATTTCACCAAGTTTTGAGTACTTCTACAATGCTCCTTCAGTATTCAGGGGAAAATTCCCTTACCCTGTTGAGCTTGGTCAGCAGGTTCAGAACTCTGTTTTCTAGTACCTCCTGTTGGTGAGCACTCTGCAGCACCCACCTTGCACTGATGTGCAGAATTTCTGAGGTGCAGAAATTCAGCTCCTGCCTGGAGTCCAACCAATAAAATCAAAGTCATTTGGGACAATATCTTCAAACTCTTCAAGAACACCACTAGAAAAAAAGCTGTTATTCTGGCTAGACAAGAAGTCAAAGAATATTGCCGAAGGAAGTAAGAAATCAGACTCTTCAAAACACTAAGGGATACACTCAGATTCCTGCCATTGTGGATAGGAAACTTGCAGTCAGAATTATATCTGGGACCTGTGACCCTGATTCTTAACAGAAATGGGGAAGAGGGGCCAAGAGGAAACAAGGAAAAGGGCTCTGAAGATGGAACTTTTCCATTAGAGAAAAATACTTAACACTTGCCACTAGAAAAATATTATGAAACAAAATGCCAGAAATCTTTACAACATTATCCTGTCACATCATAAAACACGGAGTAAATCACAAAGACTCTGAAGCCTTCTGTCTGCAACTGTATCCTGAACCAGCTACAATATTTTATCACATTCTCCAGTGCTGCTAGAAATCAAAAATTAATATAGCGTCCAACCTAAACAAGATGCAGCAATCTGCCTTCATTCAAAAATTATTTTGAAAATTATAGAAACCAGCCATAGATGACAAGAGGTACAGATTGATATTGCTGCCATCAGCAAGAAATACAGAAAAACCACTAGAAAGAAAATAAATTGTATTAAAAGCAATCAATCAAATGCAAAATCAAATAAAGCAAGCATATTACTCTCATGCTGCCAAATACAGCCTGTCAAGCACAGAAAGTTCTAATGCAGGGGTCTGTGCTGAAAGCAGCTGTGATTCCTATGACTCTGAGACCCAGCAGGGATGGGGGAAGATCATCCCTATCATTTGCAGTTGCCAGAACAAATGTTAAGCCAAGAGAGATGAAGAATGTCCAATAACCAGGGCTCATCCAATTTTCCTATTTCTGGAATTTGCAGATAGTAATCTGGTGGCATTCTGTTCAGCTTTGTTTCTTCTCTGTAACTAAAAGGAGCTTTTTAAAGTAGCAGTGACTGTTTGGCATTGGTTTGCACTGCTAATTTAGTCTTCTGCATCTCTTTAGTTACACAAAATCAACATATCAATACAAAATAAGGTCATGTTCCTATGTTACTCTTGCCATTCTATACTGAGGATTTGGAAATAAGCATTCAAGGGTTAAAGTCAACTGCTATTTAATAATTGTGTAACTTCATAGGAGAAAGATTTCTCCTTAGCTCAAACTAAATGCTTCTCCCAAAAACAATGCTAGTCAATGTTTCCATGAAAAAGTCGCTGTAAGGAATTATCTGAATGAGCCAATCCACCTTACAGAATATCCTACATTTTAAGTCCATGTCAGAAAGAAGCAGCTGCTTTCCCAAAATAGTTAAAATCATGCTCTGGCACTTTTGCCTCTTCCAAATGTTCCTGTGATTTTTCTCCTGCTTTTGATCTGAGCAATGGAATAATTTTCAGTGAAGATGATGTAAATTTCAGCCCTCCCTTGTTTGTCTTTAAAATGTGCAGTCTTTACACACACACTTTCCAATCAGATCTTTCAAATAATGCTATTTTATTTGTTTCTTTGTGGGATTTTGTAATCCCAGCAAGGAATAAAATAGGAAACAGATTTTTAGTACACTTTATCAAAGTAGGAATGAAAGAGTTAGAGAATTATCTGTGATATATCATAATTCTTTTCTGAGATAATTACAAAAAATTTCCAGGCATTCAGGTAATTTCAGGTTCCCTAAATACATACAGATGGTTGTCTTTGAGCTACTGCACTCTGAATTTCAAGGAAAACAGCCTCTGTTTGCCCCCAACTGCTGCTCTGCTCCCAGCATATATTAGATACCAAATTTAAGATGATTCTTTCTTTGGTAAAATGACACAGACAGTCCAATCCAGCAAAATTCTGTACTTAATGGCCCCTTAAGATATTCAGTGTTTTACATAAATTGATCAGGTGTATGTGAGGTGATTCCCACAGCAAAAACTGTCTCTCTGGCAATGTGAAAAATGTACAGCACTGTGAGGAACTTTCCATTAAGCAGCCAAGAAAAGTCCATTTTATCACCAGCTGTATCAGTCCCTACAGCAACTGAGAACAAAGGAAAGTAGACTCTCATCCCATCTTTAGGCTGGGTAACAAATGAGTAACACAACCTAGAAGCTGAGCAACACTTTCCTAAAAACAAGATCCCTTCAGGATTTGGAGGGCACCCTTCATCTACTGCAGATGGGAAAGAAATGATCATTAGTTGAGTGAACATCACCAGAAATGTGGAGTGCAGAGCTTGGCTGCTGTGCCAGCACAGTCCTAACAAGAATATTCAAAGGTGTGAAAATGCCCCAGTCTGGGGGGAATGCTCAGGTGATGGTCCTGATGCTGGAGGGACGTTTAGAGAGATGGGTCAAATTTAGGAGTCAGCAGCCCTCAGATCTGAGGGATCACCTAATTCAGGAAGGACCTCTCCTGCACTTCAGTACTTGACAGCATTTTGCTAAGAATGCAAAGTGGCTCTGCAGACCACATGAGGACTTCTGACCACTCCAGCTGCTGACAGGAACAGTAGGACCATGATGAAGTTCCATCAGCCAAGGAAATTGGGTCTTCTCCCTGACTGACTGGCCCCCTGGATCTTCCACAAAACCAGAAGGGAGCTACCAAGATTCAGAATACACTTACTCTCAAAACATTAATCTATTTCGTTCATGCAACACTCAGTGTATGGATACATTTTCTGTGAGAAAAGAGTTAAAATCCAGCTTTTCTTCATTTGCTGTAGCAGCAGGATATCACAGACCAGGTAGAGAAACTCCAGCCTTTGTGGAATTGTCTGGATTGCCAGACCATGCTTTCTCAATTCTGATGGAAAAATCCATTTCTACTGCATGCTGCATTCTGTGCTTTCCCCCAGTGCTAACTTACTCCAGCCCCTGGAAAGGGCAGATCTCATCCTGCTGCACTCCCTATCTTCTCATCCCTCAGGCATGAATGTGAATGTTTGGTGGGTGGTAAGTGGCTAAATTCATTAGTGGTTACAAAATATGTTGTGATCCTCAGCTGGAAAGATCTGTGTAACTGCAAAATAATGTATGCTTTGCTTTGGCAATAGCACTCCTATTTTCAATCTGCCAGTGAATAATTGGAATTGCTGGGCCAAAGATAAACAGCCAAAAATAATAGTCACAAATGCCAAAAGAAAACCAGAGAAAAAATCTGATTATTTAATCACAGAAACTATTTTATATAATGAATAAAGTATTTAAATAAAATATATAATGGAAAAGATACACATTTGAAGGCATCCACAGTATGAGCTTTGGTCATAGCGAAACAGGAATTACAAGTATTCAACTGCATTTGTTGAGCTTTTATTTTGCTCTGTTCATGTTGTGCTGTGCACATGCCCTCCAAACAAGGTCAGGCAGCTGCATAGAGGGGAGGATGCCCCTCACTTCCCCAGCCCAGGTTCTCAGCTTGGTTTAGACAGATGAAACTTCACTTTGACTGTCATGAATTTATGTCTAAATCATTCATTTGTCATCTAATTTAACTTTTATGAGGAATCACTTTAAAAATTGAAATAATTCACTTGTAGCTTGAATTTTTATGAAATATTAATGTGATTAAGGAAAAAAAAGTTCAAAAGATAGACTGACTCAGAACTATCTGCTTAAGATTATACAGAAATCCAATCAGTTACATTCTCTGCTCAGCCTGAATCTGCACCACGTTTCCCAATAACTTCCTAAGAAGGTTTTATTTAATCAAGAACAAGTTCCATGGAGCCCCAAAGGTCACAGTTTAGAAAGATTATTTGACCTAGACTTTCTATAAAGCAGATGGCTCTGTTTTATGGCAATTAGTTAGCAGGAACTGTGGTATCTGGTTATATCTTCTGATTCCCTGTTTATATGAAGTTATGTGAAACTGGAACCTCTTTGAAAGTCAAGCTGTGTGGAAACCATTTAAGACTATTTCATTTCTAATTATAGGCTTGATAAAGCCATTTTCATGCAAGAGTAGGATCAATGCAGAGACTGTCAAACTCGTGAACATCCATCCATTGGTAAGTGCTCTGACTCTTTCAAAGGCTATCACAAAGATAACCTTGACATGGGGAACGGGAATCTCACTTTAAAGAAAATGTAAACACTATCTACAAAGCTTAAATCAATCTTCCCCTGCAGCTTCAGAGTGGCAACAAACTTGCATATTTATCACAAAAACAGAGTTTGAAAATATGGATTTTTTTTTACTTCCTTTCATTTCCCATTCACCCACAAACACATACATCTCCCATTGCCTAAAACATAAAACTAAATTGAACTCTTGCTGGGTTCCCATATAACGTGCAAGAGGGGCTGCTCTGCCAGGACAGTCACAACAGAAGTGGGCATTTTTCTTCTCCTGACCTCTGGGCACCTGTGGTCAGCTCTGCCACAAGTGGCATAGGCTGCCTCTGCTCCAAAGCAGTGAGATGCTGGAATGTCACTAGATCTGACCTGACGCTGTCTGGACTTTGTGTGGGTTTTGTTAGTCCAGCCCAGCACGATGCCACTGTGTCAGTCCTGTGCTAGTGGAGCTGCCCAGCTCCCACAGCAGAGGGTTTCAGCTGCAGGGCTGTGAACACAGGGGGAAGAGGAGCACAAATGTCTTCGGCTGAGGATGCAAGAACATCCCGGACTAAACTGCCAACACCCTGAGCACAGGACCTTCCACTCCTCATCTCTGCTGCTCACAGCCTGCTAAACACTGATGAACTTTAGGAATCAGCAATACCACTGCTGTACACAGTGAGAAGCCTTCGTTGCAACAGGAAAAGAAAAAAAAGAAAAATCTATCTTTTCATACTGCAAATCTTAATTTTCCCCTCCAGAAGAAAACAAAAACAAAAAAAAATGTTAACTGCCATTTAGTGAGGGTTATGTATCAAGTAAGTGGGAGGCCTTGCAAATGAAAACTCACAGGTACATGACACGCTTTATGTAGAATTCAGATACTTTCAAGCAATCAGTTATGTTTCAAAATCTAAAGAGACAAATATTTTTCAACTCAACCATTGATTTTAAATGTGTTCTTGTACCATTGTGTGCTTTAGAATTGATTGCAGAAAAGAAGGTGCAATAGGGATAATAAATTGACTTATATAAAAATCAAACACACATCTAAAAGAGCACACGAAATGCAAGTCTTAAATCTGAAAATGTTATGGGAAAAAGCAGCTGCAAAATTACTATTGTCATACAGGAAAACAATTAGATTTTTTCCCCCAGTGCATCTGAAATAATTTTAAGAAAACATATTAAAAATTCAACCCTGAAAGTGTTTCCAGTGGACTAGCACTGTCCAGTATGGTGAGGAGTTTGCACAGCCCTAGGCAAAGTAGCCTCCTCAGTTAAGGATGGAGATGTGCCCAAAAGAATCTGAGTAGCCCAGAACTGTTTTTACCAGTGGTGCAGTAGAACAGCTGACATCTCTTAGACAATTGATGAGACTGGTTTAAATTCAGTAAATATCTTGAAGGTTTCATGATACAGTGAGAGAAAGGTACCAACAATAAATGATGAGCAAAAGAGGTCCAGGACAATTTGTGGTATACATAGAATGTGAACACTTTTACAGTCTAATCAATAAAATGTATTCCTAACACATATTAAAGCCAGAAGACAGCTTTGAATGGTGTTGATGGAATAAAGAAACAAATGCAGTAACTCTGATCACAATCCATAGTAAATGGACTAAAATGGATGGTGCTGATGAGCAATTTCAACTAACTTCCTTGCAAAGTATCAAAGTTCCAAACCAAACCTAGAAATTACATCTGATCTTTCTGTATTTCCATGTTCTTATTTCCAAAACATCACAGAAGACTTGGGCACAGACACAAATGAAATTGGTCGAGTGCCCCTAGTTGAACATTACCATCCACAACTGAGTCATACCAGTAAGGTGAGTGGGCTTTTAACCCAAAATCTTGACAAAGAAAAACAACTTTTAAGAGTACATATTAAGATCATTTAATCTACCACAGCCTGTTTCACAAGTGGGAGTTGGCTAAAAGCACATGGGAAGAGTCCAATTATTTGGACTAACCTTTTGGTATCACCTTGTTAAAATACAATAACAAACGCTTCTCACCTTCTGACCGAAAGTTGAGTCAAAGTGAATCTTGCTTTGTTTTCTTCCAAATGAGCCAATCTCATTTATAATTACAGTTAGATTATTGATTTCACCATTTGTTTCTCATATGCAATTCTCTCCTTCAGAGCTGTTTCTCCTATATTAGCACATCACTTTCTGCTGGTTTAAGGAGTTTCTCCAATTACTCTGAACAGGAGGAAAGGTGACACTTCCTTTGCACAATGTGTAGCAATGAAAGTGCAAAAATAACTATCTGCTCTATCACAATATTCCTAACTATCAGAAAATAGAATCCATGTTAAATAGAACACAAAAACATAGTCTGCCAATCTAAGTGTGGAACTAGGCAGTGAGCAAAAATTAAGTTTTGGGATGAGAGAAAAAGATGAAGAAGGATATAACGCCTGGTTGGTTCAGAATGAAGGTGGCTGCAATACTCCCCCATGTTGGGTTTAAACATCTGCAGTTCATCACCTTTGCACACAGAGCTACACACATGCACTCTGTCCCTTGCCTGCTCTTTTTGAGCTCTTTAAAGAAAGAAGATTTTGTCAGATTTTGAAAACTACCTAAAGATGGAAACTGCTTTTGTAAGACCGATAGGGGAATCAGCCCTCTCTAACTGCACATCCAGTCCTACCTGGAGGTGCCTAAAGCAGTTCACATGCTTATCAACTGTGCCTTCTAGAGCATGCAGAGTGCACACTGACTCCACCAACTGCAGTTAAGCACATGGTGGCCCTTTCTCGCTCCCTGAGCACTCCCACTGCAGTCCTGGTGCTCCAAGACAGCAATGCCCCTGGTATGAAAACAATATTCAGGTGTTTAGGGGCTTACAGCCTCAGGGACAAATCTGGAAAGAGAATAAACAACTTTGATAGAGGATTTTAGAAAAGGTTTAAAGTGAAAGTTGCAATCAGGACACAATTCTGAGCTGAATACTTCCCTTCTCCCAGCACTGCCTTACTGGGTATTGGAGACAAGGCTGGAGGATTCCTTGGGCAGCAGGTAAGTTAACAACACACCTACCCTAACCCAGCACACAACCTGGTTGTGGAATGTCCCATTGCTGAGAGTCAGACCATCTTGAATAAAAAAGGGATAAAAATTACAGCATCCTCAAAAATAGAAAGAGCAACAAAATCCCTAAGACACCAAGGGTCTCCATTCTCCTTCCAAAGGTTGCTGTATTTAAGTCACTTCACTGAAACCAAATATGTATCCCTAAGACTTAAGCTGAGGACACAGATCAAGAAGCTCAGCTGCTGAAAAGAAGTGGCCAAATGTTCCATGACGTCCAGCAGGTCAGCACTTGCCTTTATACCTTTTATAATAAGTAAATCTGATCAATAGGTCATTTATATTGGAAAAAAAAAGAGCAACCAAGATTAAGTCTATTTCATGAATAATGTAGAATTTTTTGTTTTTATATCAGGCCGATACTTTTTTTACAGGAGTCTGTTAAGAAATGGGCTTATTCAAACTGTAATTTAGTTTTCCTTCACAAAGATTGTGCACATGCTTTAATTATATTTCTTTGAAGAATTATACTGAAAGGTTGCAACAGATTGGAAAACTTTAAAACTATTTCAGGATAAACTGCACTCTCCATTTTACATGTCACAGCCAGAATGGAGAGGTCATCCAGCATATCTGTCCACATAAATATTCTTTAATTCTGATGCTAAAACTGAGCCTTTAGTAGTGTTTTCAGATGCTGTCTCTGAGTTTCAATTGTCAGTGTGATAGTCTGGTAGGAAAATTAAGTCCTTTTCTGCTGGCATAAGCCTCTCTGTATGTAATGAAAAATAAAAGATCCAGAATCCCTGACATAGTTTCAATAATACCTAATGCTAGATTACTGAATCAAGTCAATAGCTTTCAACTATTTCCCTTAAACATGCTAAAACACACGTATTCTTTTACAAAGACCAATTCATCTAAATGCTAAAGATTTTCACCCAATTAAAGCAAGATGTTCCTTAGTTTCAACTTTCTTATGCAGACTATGCACAGCTAATATGTAAGAACAAGTGACAGATTCCTCACAGTTTCTATTTTTTCCAAGCTATTTCCTTCACCTTCTCCTGAGCCAAATTTTTATTGGCTAAAATTAATGGACCCCAAAATAAGCCCATCCTATTTAGCAACAAATAATTAATAGCGATTTCAAAAACAAATAAGATACTACTAACTTCCAGCAAAGTTTATGCAAAAATGTGGATTTCCCCCTTTTATTTCAGTTTGACATTCATGCTCTATATTAATTTTCTTTTACCTTAGTTGTTTTATTATCAGTAGGAACTACACATTAAAACCTCTGCATATAGAGAATTCCTTCTCTGAGTTTCTGAACTGCCACTAAATAAGATGTGACATCAAACCTTACACAGTTTCTCTTTCCATGTTGAATGCAGTCAGAAAAATGCAATCAAAGTGGAATAAGCTTTGAAGGAAATGTCAGCCAAAAGACTCTTATATTGAGACTGCAGACACCTCTTCTCACGCCTAAAATGTGGATGCTAGAAGGGTCAGGAAGCAAGAAGTCATTATTCAAACAATTCTATACCCATTACTCATCACTCTCAGTACATCTCTTAAGTGCTGTCTTCATAAGTACTTTTTTTTGACACTAGAGATGGCCCTAAACACTTTGATAAACACTAAGGAATTCATCTATCAAAATACATGGCAACTGGATCAACATCACCCTGTTATTTATGATAAAAAAAGCTAAAATCACCCCGTATATAAATTTTAGAAATGGAAGGGAAGTCACAAAACAGAGAAGAGAAACCCTAGAAATAAAAATTAATTATTTTCCCAAGCTTTAAAACAGCTTTGAAAACTGTCATTTGTCCAATTAACAGAGTTTATTTTTTTAATTAATTTTCATGAACTCCTGGGTTCTGGCAAGTATCAACAAGACAAGAATCAAAATACCTTGAAAATACTGTATATACTTCATGATTGGGAACAGGACTTAGAAGAAAAATCTCAGATTTCTTTACCTAGCTCTGTAATTTCAGAGCAAGATTTTTCCATAGGGTAAGAATTCAACTGAACACAAGAATCTCAACCGAGATTTTCCAAGTCTTTTGGTGCTTCTCCTAGCCTAAGTTAATTGTTCTGAATTTCCCCAGGTATTCATGCAATAGAAATATCATAGTAATACTTCATGTTTTGCAAAAACAATTTCAATCAGGGTTTAACAAACAATTCACGGTAACCAAACAGAAAACAGGGATAATAAATTAATTGGAAGTTAAATAAAAATAATAATTGAAAACTGTTCCAATATTTCAGATTGATTTTATGGCTTATTATTAATTAACAACAAAAGTGCTAGTTAGCTTCAGTGTAAGGAGGAGTGAATGAAAACTGACTCAGTGAAAATGTCTCAGAATCACCTATATTTCTTCCCATAAGAATTTTCTTTTACTGTCTCTTATCATAACTCTGACTCAGCTGAAATTTCTGTAGACTTACTAATATCTGATAGAACATAGCCTGAGGTGGTACAAGAGCAGACTGAGAGGAATTCTCTGCAGCTCTATGCACACAAGAATGCTTCCAAAAGGCAGACAGTATTTCCCTCGTTTCAATGAACCTATTCATTCTGGAGAGCAAACACAGAATGGGACACAGCCAGTCACCGCTCCCACCTGTGTTCTGCACTCTGGGGCTGAGACTTGTCCTGCCAGGCACCCCTGAAAAATGAATGCTTCCCCACTGGATTGCCCAGATCCAACAGGAGAAAGGAATTTCTCATGAGCCCTTGGGCAACTGAACAAGTAGCAGTGCGCCTGACACGCCCTCTGGTTATCACCTGGCCAAGGTTAAAACAAACAGCCTCTCCAGGAGTAAAGCAGTGCTCTCTCAGCAATGGAGGAGTTAGTCTGAGCTCACCAGGGCCAGAGCACAGAAATGCACAGTGCCCATCAGCACAGCTGCTTCCTCAGCACCACTGGCACTCTGCTCGTGCTGATTTCAAGCACAATATCTCTCACAGATGGAGAGTGGAAAAACTGCAAGGACATCATTGATCTGACAACACTCCTGCTACTTGCTTGAGTTTCTTTCCACTCCATCAGCAGAATCTGTACCAGCTCCCCTTCCTGGCTTTACCCTTTGCCTTTCCAAGTGCAGGCTCCTCACTCTCTGCCTCCAGCACTAACAGCAGACCCAGGGATGACAGGGACATGGGCTCCCAAACACTGATTGATGATACACTTCCCCAGGAGGCAGGAGCAAGTAATAAAGATGGCCTTAAGCTGTGATTTATGTGTGTTTGGCAATTCAGACACATACTCACACTAGCTAGAGACAGGGGCAGGGAGAGTGGATGCTGGTTATCTATCAGAAGAGCTCTGGCTCAAAGCCAAGAACTGGTTAGGCAGCACAAGCCAGAGGGAATAGAATATGGAGAAAATGCAGCATCAGAATTCAATGCAGTGATATATTTTGTGCTTGTTGAAATTGAAATGTAAAATGTTTTCAACTAACGTGGGAAAAAATAAAAGCAGAAATCATTCAGGATTTTAAAAATACCACTTCTGAGGAATTTTGTAGGAAATTAACTTAGAAAACACAGGACATAACTTAGAAAGCATTAACAGAACTCTAAACTCACCAACAAGAAAGAGGCCAAAGTCTTGGTCTTTTTGCCATAAAGGGAGGATGAACCTGACCTTGGACTCAGACAACACAGGTAAATTCTGCAAAGACTCAGGTAATGAAATAGTAGGGCACCTTGATTGAGGTATGGCATCTTATAGGCCCTTGAAAAACACAGCCCTAAAACCAAGAGTTATATTCTTGGTTTCCTGTTTGGTTTTTTAGGTAAAATCATTTCAGAATGTGATTAAGAGCTCCAGCTGCTTTAAACGTTAGGGAGGTTTTCTTTGAGTAACCAAGCAGTCCCAGAAAATATGCCAATTTTTTAATAAGAGATTTGCCACCAATGAAATCTAGTCAAGTGCTGAAAAAAACTTTTCCCATTTATTTATTCTCATTCTGAATACACTCATTTGATCAATTTCCTTGGCCCTTGCAGCAAAGAAGTTTTCCCAGCAACAACAGAATTCCAACGATTAATCAATGCTGAACGAGACTGGCAAATATCTTGTTATTTGTAAAAATGAGAATTTTTCCCCAGATGTGGTTCTTGAAACTTTACCACAATCCTGCCCAAAAGGAGATTTGCACTCTCTGTGGGGTGCATGCAGCCAAAAGATCTTGAACCTCAGAAATGGCAAACTCAAAAACTGTTCACAGCTGAGCTACTACTGATTCTGAGGGAGAACTGTTTGGCAAATAATGACCAAACCAGACGAAACTGGAAGTGATTCATGGAGCAGGAAGTTTTGTCAAAGACATTGCTGAATTATGCATGCAGTGAGGTGTCATCTTTATTTCAATAATTTTTGCAAATCATTAGACTGGAGAATACCTGAGCCTTTAATTTTCCCTTATAGAGTGAAGAAAAACTGGTACAAGCTTGAATTCCCACATAAAAAATGATAATTACAAAAAAAATCAAACTAACGGGATTGGGGGGTATTTTTGCTGGTTTTGGTTTGGTTTGGATTTTTTTTTTAATGGCAATATGAGACTATAGAGCCTGGAAAACAGCACTATCCAATCCCACATTTGAACATGTTGTATGAAATCATGTTTAGGGACATGAGGAAGCAGGCATGAAACTGTTTTTACCAACACTACTTATTCTTTCTCATGTATAAGATGTTCTTTGCTCTTCTCCTCCTGGCTGGGGTTCAAAATTACTGATGTCTTTTTTAGTTTGGCTTGTATATCCAAACCAACAGGAATTTGAAAAAAAAAAAGGGAGGGGGGAAGAAATCCACCAGGGGAATGAAGTCACTTTAGCCTCTGCACAGAAAAAAACACCTCTTTTTCAGCAGCAGCAAATGAACCTGAATGGTAGCATTACCTAGACCTTTTTGGATATAATAAGAGATTTTCAAAGCCCCAAAGAATCCAAAAGATAGCAACCATAGCAAGACACCATCTATACAAAACCTCAAAAATGTGAGCCAAAAAACATTCCTGATTATCATTCTTTTTACATCTAAAGTGTGACCAGATCACAGGAAAGGTTTGTGTAAATGCACATTCAGTGTCCAGTGGACAAAGCTCTACCCACTCCTACAGCAGCAAAACATCCAATCAACACCTCCCCCATCTGAGGGACAAATAAAAGTCTGATTTTTTATATGGAAAGAGAAAATAAGCTACATGTTGGAATTCTTTTTGGTTAACTCCCGGTTTACTGTGTGGTCCAATATGGAATACTTATTCCTGTGAAATAACTGTTTTGTGATGTCCCTCCAGAAAGAAACCCAGAGAAACATTTTCATGGCTAGAAGGAACTACCAAAAGATTTCATCATGCCTTAGTTTATGCACATATGTAAGACAAAGGATCACTTAAATCAACCCTTTCATTCACCTAAATTTTATTGTGCCCAGCAGAAATGGTATTTTTCCTGTCTGAAAGTAGTGTCACACAAACTGTTTAGCTTTGGCTTAATTGAGAAAAACCATATTTTAACTACATTTTGATATAACACATATGCCTAAACATTGTTTGCTTTTAATTTTTCAGTGTAAGGGTTTTTAGCATTTCTCTGTTCTCTGCTGTGTATGATCCAGCCAAAGCCAGTCAGTCACATCTCCTGATGTGGTTGTATTTCCAAGGCAGTGGTTCCTTACTTAGTTACAGTGTGAGTGCTATCCCAGACAAGGTATATTTTATGAAAATTTTTGTGAAGAGGAAATGCATATATCTTTGCTTTAGGTGGGGTTACTCCTGGGTTTCTATTGTGACATAGTCAGAGGAGAATGAGGCTTAATGCCTTTATAATTAGCTGGAAGACTCTACTAAACCCACTTGGGAACAGTTTCAATGAAAGTGCAGTAAATGCATGACTTATCATGTTGGGAGAAGCACTGTGTTTTGAAGGAAGCCGTGTAATGGTATCTCATGAGAGCAGTTCTTATTAATTGCAAGTTTTGTGTGGCTTGGATTTATTAAAGTTCTGAATCTATTGCCAGTTGCTGCCATATGTAGTCTATAATTTGTGAAACACAAGACTGTACATTTCCCAAAAACATCCCCTCTAATCATTTACAAATTTAACAACTTTAGCACAAAGAGATGCTTCCTAATCAGGACCAGCAACTTGGCCACTGGCAAAACCAGTACACAGACAAAAAATTATAAAAGCGTAAGTACATCTATCTGTAAAAGCAGTAATACTGATTAAGTAGATTTAGTAAGATTTTTCAACTGTTCCGCTCCCCTCTGTACTGGGTTTTTGGATGCAGTCTGACTGTTCTGCTTGGACAGAGGAAGTGCTTCCTAACACAGCAATTGTCACCAGAAATGAGAGGAACAGCTCTGAAGAGCTCTCAGGGAGGGCAGTGATAGCTGCCCATACCCTGAGACATTCCATCACAAGGGCAGGAAACAAACACCTGCTGTGATGCAATTCAGAAACACTTCATGGAGCAGAAAATTATTGCAGGGGTGATGGGGTAATAGTTCACCAACAGCACACTCCCAGGTAGCACCAATGCTGGGAAATTCCTCATTCCAGCAGGGATACCCACAATGTTAACAGGCTGCTGCATGGAGCCCCACAGCCTCCAACACAGTTCTAGGAATAAACTGAGTGAAGTTGCACACAGAGAAGGCTACACCCCTCTATTTAGCCACATTCACTGTTTTGAAAAGACCAGAATACACAGAATATATCAGCTGGAAGGGGGCTATGATGGTCATTTGTCCAGTTGCCTGACCAGTTCAGGGTTGACCAAGACAGAGATTTTTAGTGAGAGCATTGTCCAAATGACTCCTAAACACTGACAGGCTCAGGACACTCACCACCTCTCCAGGAAGCCTTTTCTAGAGTTTGACCTCCCTGGCAGTAAATGAACCCTTTCTAAAGCCAAGTGCAAACCTCTCCTGGTGCAGCTTTGAACCACTGTAATGTGCCCTGTCACTGGATACCTGGGAGAATCTTTTTTTTTTACTGTGTAGCTGACTTCTCTTCTTTGATTTCAGCTGTCTGAGGAATGCAAAGGGACAGATTCTTTTCCTAACTGCTCTTTCCAACACAAGAGATTACAAAGAACAGTAATGAGAGTTGTGATGCACAGTTTCTGCCTGGCTCTGATGGAGAGCTCCCACCCACAGCAGAGCCACAAGGCTCTGAGACGATGAAGGATCAAGTTTTGTAGCATTGACTGCACACAGCTCAGTGTAGCTTCCCTTTGATACTTCCAAATGAGCAATTTTCAAACTTTTCTTCTGAAAATGTTGTTTTAATTCTTTGTTCCTTATATGACCTGATGTTGTTAACCAAAAGCCATTTTCCTCACCTTTTAGTTAAAAGTAGTTTCATTTGTTTTTCTAAAACTTCCTTCTACTACCTACTACACATGAATCTTTACAAGATCCAATTCAGTCTACCCCCTTCATGATATAAAATTTAACTTAAATGACTGAAATTTAACCAATTGCATTTTGTCTTTTCCAATTAAACTTTTTTTTTACATTGACAGTAATCTTTTGTTACAGCACAGGGACTTCAATATTAGAACTAATATATTATAGCAAGAGATGTTAAAAACAAAGTGGATTAAATCTTCTCCTTCATAATAAAGCAGCTCTTTCCCCTAGTACAAGCTAAAGAATTTTTAGCAGAGTTTTCATTACAGGACAGTGAAAGAAAATGGAAATGAAATGTATCACTTCAGGGTATTCAGAGCATTTATGAGATCATGTAGCCACCTCGGCCATGTGTGTCTCTGACAACATTTATCCTAAGTGTACTTCACCACTCTCCAGACAAGGTTATTCAATTCAGCACCTCCTAATGCTGCTCAGCAGGTTAAAGGCTTTATTCTATTGGCTTACATGGCTCAACTCTGAGGTTTCTCTGAGCTTTCATGGCCTGGTAGTAACCTCACTTCTGTTACAGGGCTATGATTTACAGTCTCAGAAATATTAATGCAGCCCAGATTCTGGCCCCATTTAGATTTCTTTCTAAAGACAAAGAAATTTGGGCCCGGACTATGCATAAACCTCAGCAATAACACAGAACTTCTTTCCTGAAAAAAAAGATGGGAAAAGTATTCTTAGTAGATAGAAAACATTATCCTTTTAAAGGGAGCAGTTTCTCAGCCTCCTGCACTGTAAACATCCATTGAAAGGAAAGCACATATTTTGCAGAGAAATTGCTCAAAAAATGAGTCAGGCCTCCTCAATGGCCAAAATCAAAATAGCACAAACATAACCAACAACAAATTCGATTGACACCATTTATGGTGAATAATTAAAGAAACAATACCTCTATAATTTACTAATTAATGGATTAAATTTCCATTACTCCTGGAGAGACCTCTGCACAGCAGGTCAATAACAGAGCCACTGCAGGACCCAGGGAAAAGACCTCGGGAATCCCAAGTGGGAGTGACAGCAGCACACAGCAAACTCTGCAGGCAGAGCAGCTTCCCAAGTGCTTTACATGAGCCCTGCACTCCCTCCACTGTGAGCTGAACCCAGCAACTCCAGCTGTTCCAGGAGGAAGCCCCAGAATGTCAATTCCACACAATCATTTTTTATTAATAGACACATGTAACACCACGAAAAGATGGCAATGCGTTACATGGGTGTAATAATCATGGTCGAGCTTCAAATCCTTTACTTCCTCCAAGTTGTTTCTGCCTCAGTACATATAGTCTAGCATGTTCTTCACTACATCAGCTGGTTCCTTTTTTGATTGTGCATTACTATGAGCTCCTACATCTGCATCATGTCACAGAGCAAACTGAAAAATGCCTTTGTTTTACTAAGAGGTATGTGAAGCATTCTACATGAGCAGTAAAACTTTGCCCACATTTTCTAAGTGCATTTATAGTATGTACCCACAAGCATACATATTTCTTGGTGAGCTTGCAAAATTATAAACCAAAAAGCATTCCTTTGAAGAGAAATTTACATTTTCTTTGTAGTAAGCAAAAATACATATGTTGATCCAGTTATATCCCTAGGAAAAAGAAGTAAAACTGTAACACCAAATCTGTCTAATCTATGTCTAGGGGGAAATGAAAAGGCAGAAAACTCCAGATTGCTCTGAACAAGGGCATGTTTGATCTGCATGTGAAAGGAGCACTTTACAACCTTCACACCACTAGTTCACGTTGATGGACAGGACATTTAGACTTTGAGTTGGACCTGAAGGAATTTAGTTAACTAAATGCATCTCCTTGCCTCAGAGATAAAAGCCACGTCTCCTACCACATGATCTCCCTCTGTCTTTCTTGTGCTGCTGTCAGGCATTCCAATACTTTGTGTCAGAGAGGAAAATTTGCATCAGTGGGACAGGCTGGCGAAAAACGTCCAAGTTTTCTAATTTAAATTAATAAATAAATAAACAGCACCATAAAATTCACCTACCCACCTGTGAAATGGTCAGCCTGCTTTCATAACCTCCACAGAAGCTGCTTTGACAAACACTGAAGTACTTTTCCAATATTCTAGACACCCAACTACACTGTACTCAAAAGTCACCAAGACTGTCATTGCTGTGCCTTCTAAAGCTCTTGTGAACAGGAAATCTTGAGGGAAAACACAGGTAAAAATCCAAAGTCCTGGCAACCACATGACATCAACTCTCTTTGTGCCAATCACTGCTTTTTGGCTAATTTCAATATTTATCTTGGACTTGAGCTCTAACAGTAGCATCTAGAAAATTACCATGGGCCTTGTTGTACCTGGTGGAGTAGAAAGAGCCATTTCCTCAGAAAGCTGAGGATCTAAAGAGCCAAAAGATGTGAAATTAAACTTATTTTTGTGTCACACTCAGGGCTTTGGATGCTAAAGATCTGAGTCCTAGGCCTATTCTAGCCTTCTTCATGAGCCTAGCCTTTCTCCATTTAGAAAACCAGAAGCCTTTCTTATTGGCACTCCAGCGAACAAGAATGCAGTGCTAAATTAAATATTACCAATAATTATAGTAGTTTGTAGTAATGGATTTGCAAAAAACTGATGTTATACATAATTAAAACAGGAAAACTAGATTTTTTCCTAATATACACAAATATTTTTTCCAGAAAAATCATCATCTATGCTTAGACAAGTATCCTAGTATGTATATAGTACTATTTTAGACTGTGCAATAGCAAGTTAAGCAGCAGCTCCAGTTTATCACTGACCAATTTTTCCTAATTTAGCAGAGAAGGAATGAATGTGGCTAAGAAGAGAAGTCTAATCTTAAACCTACAGTGTTTCATGCTGGCATCAGTAACACAATGTGGAAATAGCTAAGGGTACATGAAATCTTCTGTCCTTGAATTACAGTTGTCACTATAATGATTCTGGCACAGTAACAGAATGCAATTGTTGACTCATTCTAGTACTGCTCTGTTGACTTCAGGCTCAATAATGTAACATAAAACTGGTCTCTGCTGGTGGTATTGTCTACCACATGTTGCCCAACTGACTCTCACAGAGTGGTGATTTTGTTGCTCTTGCTGAGACATTTTAGTGGAGATTCCAAGAGCAAGTGAATTCTCACAGAATTTCAATAGTGTTTCTCTAGGTCCATGTTCCCTATAAATATTACCCAAGGAATTGCCAATAAAAGAGTATTTCTCAAATACTCTTAAAACGATGATTTTTTTTTTCCCCACACAGATTAGATATGTGGCATTCCAGATACTGGAAACATGCATGTGTTTTATTATTATTCCATATGCAGCAGTGAAAAAGTAAATTTGTAAAAAGCTAATCAAATGTATGACATTTACTACTCATCAACACTTCTGAGATTCTGCATCTGGTGAAGGCTACAAGGATAAGGTTCTACAGTAAAATGAAGGGGGACATCAGTCATCCAGGAAAATAACACATAAAACGTAAAAGAATTGCATGAGAAGGGGAGTGTTTCATTGATATATGTCCCTCTCTGGTTTGGGTTTGCAGCCTTCTGGACAGAGATGGCATTGTAGAGAGAACTACACCCAGCAGTTGTCTTCCAAGCCCTCCTCACACTGACTGACCTGCAGCCAGAGGTCCAAAGACACATCTCCAGAAACTGCATGTTCCTGGCATTAGCTTCAGCATTACTCTTCTTATCCACAGGGTCAGAGGTCTGTTTCTTTTATTTGGGACCAACCAGCATGTTGTGGTGATAATAGACAGTAAAGCTCTGTTAATTAAAAGATGCAGTGGACAAAGAGAGAGATGTCAAACAAAACAGAGCAGCAGCAGCACAGCTGGGCTGAGGCTGCTGGGTTACGGGGCTGCCCCTTCCCCTCAGGATGAGTGGAACTCATCTACAGGACAAAAAGCCTTTTCCAAACAATTGCTTCTCTTAATCAGCTTCAAAGATTCTTTCTTACCTTTCCCTCCTGCCTATTTTTTCCTTATATGTATTCCCTCTTAACAAATACCTAAATGAATGTATTGCCTAAAAATTCAATGATTTGCATGCCAAGTGGAGGAAATAAATTTCTGAAACTGTATTAATCTTTTTCATATCACTTTAAAGCATTTCTCATGTACTCCTTTAAATTCCTGGTTTAAATGGCTCAACAGGGGAGCAGAATCATGGCTCAGTGGGCCAAGCACATCACAAACACTGGAAAAAACAGGCTCAACATATTTTAACATCTCTATATATGCTACATGGGGTTTGTTTAAAAAAACTAAAATTCTTCTTTTGTGAAACTTCATCTCTCATCTCAGATTGTATTACTAATGTCTAGAAAACTTTTTTTCAAAGGAACTAGTTAAAAAAATGAGTCAACTACCCCACATTAAAAGTGGATAAATAAAGTAATTTTTTTACAAGCAGCTAGAGCTGCCAAATTTATAATACAGAACTACGAAACTGAGTTTTATTATTGAAAATACCATCCAACTCTAATATGGACTAATTTAAAGAGGAAATTTATTTTTACACTTTCTTTTGTAGAAGATAAGGCGGACGTTTTGAAGGCCCTTTACATACATTTAACATGTGGTATTCAAAACCATAAATCTAAGCATTCTTTTATGATATAAACTATCACATGTTCTCCCACTGTTCCCAGAGCATTCAGCACTTACTACTTATTCAGGTATGGGATTTTCATTTATGTTTTGACTCCAGAAATTTTTAGTGTAACCCTCTTTGGACTTAAGACAGCAACCACCAACAGGCAATGCAGACAGAGATATCTGCAGGACTGGGGATGTCAGGCCCACAAAAATCAATCAGAAAGAACATCCAGACCTTTTTTCGACCTCTGAAAGTTTTAGATTTCAAATTGCACTTAGTTTAATTGATCCTCCTGACTGGCCCCCTACCTGGATGGAGCCATGCCAGAAGAACTGCTACTGTGGCAGCCAAGCAACAACATTCTGCATGCTTACAGTAAAATATCATACTCAAGTTTCTTCTGCTCCAGTTGTGTGCATGTCAAGGCCTAATTGCAAAACCATGCCAACTGAGGTGATTTTTCTCATTGACTCCAGACGCCTTTAATTCAAACCTTAATCTATAAATTCAAACCACACACATGACCCCTGCCCTCCAGGAAATCGAACTCATAAGATAATGTCAAAAAAAAACCCCAAACAAACCAAACCCCCAAAGAAACCAACAACAAAACAAAAATTAAAAAAAAAAAACAAAAAAAAACACAACAAAACAACAAGATAAAAACCCAATCCAATCTGACCTGAAATACCAATTCCAGTTCTTGAATTTGGAATTGGGACCCTTGTCCCAACAGAATTTCACTTTCCACAAAAGCTATGATGTAATACAGTCTAGTGCCCTAAGATTTTTGTTGTGGTTCCTCTGGGAGGAGATATCAAACTTGACTGACATTTTCTGTTTTGTTGGATTACCTAATGATGATGAATTTAGTATAGAAAGATTCAATTTAAACATTCAGGATGCTGATGAAGCTAAATCAAACAAGCTACACAAATAGAGTCATTTTATTTAACTCTCACCCAGCCCAGAGCACACCCCAGTGGTTCATGAAGCCTGTTATTTATTGATCATGGAGAATAACCAAAACCAGTCATTTTCAATCTTACCTCTTATAAAACTTAAACATGAGACTCCTAAATTGTGTGGGTCCAAGTCAGTCTAAGCACATTTCAGGGGAAAAGGCATCTGCCAAATTCAGTCACTCTGTACACAGAGGTTTTAGGCCACTGCAATTAGCTGAAGAAAAGACACTTTTAACAGCTTAAATCCAAAAACACTCAGAACTTCAATCATACAAAAAAATACATATAGAACATACAAAAATGCCTTCATCTGACTTCAACAAAATAAAAATAACACCAAAACTCCCTTTGTAACTCTCTATTACCATAAACTTTCTAGCCAGCTATATGTAAGGAAAGTGCCCCAGCAACTGCATCATTCAATGGATTCAGTACGCAGGGAAATAATACCAGGTAACAGATACAACAGGATGTTCCCCTTCGGATATTGCTGCTTTTCAGCAAGTAATACATGAAATTATAATAAAGGACAAGTGCTGGAAGATCAAAAAAGCTTTTGTTTTAGTGTGAGACTGATCTACACGGGTTAAGTTAACACACAAATATGTATTTATTTATATATTTGGTCAGCTTTACTAGCTTTGAATCTTCACAATTCACACACCTCACAGGTCAGGTGATCAGCAGTTTTCTCTGGCTGGCTTGGTGCCCCATCAGACAAACACCTAACCTGTCACCAGGGCATCAATCTAATGCAAAACCAAAGGTTACAGCAGCTAAAGTTATACTGAGAAACAATTTAGTAGATCTGACCGAGTCTGGTGTTTTACTGATCCAATGTCAGTCTGTTTCTGGAACAAGAACCAGTCAGTATTACATTTTGCAAATTAAAAAGTTTGCCACAATTGTCTTTAAAAAGTTTATGCAAAAAAAAAATATATGTATTTCTTATATATTTTAGGTCTTCAGCTCCTACACTCAGGTCTTCAGCTGAGTCCTGAAACCAGTGTTACTGACCTCAGACCAATACTGGCTTATCCCAGCTGAAAATTTGGCTCACAGAGTGATGTCTGAAAAAGATTGAGAATATTTTCTGAGAATGAGATTCATTGTTCTTGCTCTGGAACATAGAAAGTCTATCTCATTTCCAAGAATAGCAGCCTCCAGCCTCAAACACATTAATTGGGAAATTTCTGGCCACACAGTTCTGGTAACTGCATACACCTGGGATGTTGTCATTTTGGGTGGATGATGTATTCATCTAATTGTGCAATATGCAGATTGGCGTATTTTTAAAAAGTAAAAACATATCAAGTTGCTCTGTGCAGTAACTTCAATTAAAAGGAAGAAATTGCAAAAAAATGTATAAATAAGAGGCTGGCAAAAGAACCAGAGCATCTCACAGTAGAAGACACAGGGCTCAACCACTTTTTTAGCTCATCTAGGAGAGTGAGAGATGACAATCACAGTGCAAAAAAATCCTGACCCTAAGAGTTCTTTAATCCAGGAGAAAGTCATAATGGAGAAACGAATGGCTGAAAGAAGAAGCCAGATAAATTCCATTTTTAAGATTAACACAACAGTTTCAGTGGGAATTTAGAAGAAGAAACTACCCAAGAAATCCTCCACCTTTTGATGTTCTCTACTGTGACTGGATGTCTTTTTGAGAGGTGTATTTCAGACAAAATTTATATTGTAGGTCATAAGTGGATAAAAAAATCAACCAGTGTGCAACACAATGTTCTTGCAGAGCCTTAAAATAACCCCTAAAAATCTATTAACTGTGCTGGCCAAGCAGACAGAAAGGCCTCAGAGTAGACACAAACACAGTGGTTGCATGGTGGGATGAAGCAGGCTTTGTACTGAAGCTGGAAAGACTGGCCTATGGACAGAGATATGTCTCAGACTTGCAGCTGCTCAGAAACCAGAGATACCATAAAGGAAAGCCAAGAAATCCCAACAAATATTTGTACAGATAGTTCTTGACTTACACATTCCCCAGAAGTACTTTCCACAGAATGAATGACCTGAAATCAGGTTAGAAATCCAATAATTCTGAGTTCAGTTTATTAATCAGAAGCACCAAGAGAAGAGGCTGCTAGCAGAACTACTGCTGGACAGGGAGGAGCACTGCTCAAAACACCTCTCCTGCACCACTGCAGGCTAGTTTTACCTGGTAGTTTTTGGCCTATTAAATAATAAGCATTAGAAGAAGGTACAATTTCACATATCTTCCATCAGAGCCATCAGCTCGATCTATTTATCACCCAAAGTGCCTTCATACCTTAATTTAATGCTTACTCAACTCTCTGACAATAGCCGGAAGAGAGCATCCATTTGAAAGAACAAATTCAAACTCTGCTGCATTCCAAAATGAAACTTGTTCTGCCCTCAAACATTCATCTTATTTATCTTAATAAAACATCCATCTCTATTTATCTTAGAGGTTTCATTAATATTGTCTGATCTGAATTAATTTAAAGGGAAAGAGGTTACAAATGAGGTTAACTGTGATAAGGCCAATCAATCTTTTGACATTGTGGTAACACAATGTTATTAAGAAATAAAACATCCCCTTTTATGTTCCTGTGCCTCCCTTTTTTTCTCTGAACGTGGGAGCCTTGGTGCCATGTTTTACCTTGATTTCCCTGCCCCACAGATTGTTACAGCTCTTGCTGTGGGGGTTCTCTCCAGTGGGCTCAGGGCAAGGCTGGAGTTGGGGGTAGGAAGGCTCAATGTCCCACTCTCTAAATGAAGATGAAAGGTGAATTCTAATAGCAAGCTCTACTTCTTCACTGTTTTGAATTAAAAGAGGGAGGCAGCTCCCACATCAGTGGAGTCTCTGACTGAAAGCCCTCCACTGAAAACAGCCTACACAGATGGGTGAGGAAGAAAAAGAAGAGAGAATTCATTTAGAGGGGATGAAGGCTCATCTCCTGGCACATCCTCAAGCCTAGGGAGTGAAACACAATTTCCTTTCCAGTAAAGTCTGCTAGTGACACTCAGCACTCTAGAGAGTGCACAGATTTGCAGGTCAGCATTACCTGGACAAGAGGAAAAATCCTGTTAGCAAACCCATTTAACTGGCTGCACTGGACAGCTGCAAACAAACCATTGTCCTAAAAAAGCCTAAAATCAACAAAAAAATTAACAGCGGACCCAAAGCAAAAGTCCATACCAACAGTGCTGCCAGTCACATTCTTGCTGTTATTAACAGGAAATTAAGAATTAGGAACTGAGCATTAACAGGGAAAAAATATTTAAGTCTCTTTATGCATTTTCACTTTATGATAATAATTTTGGTTCCAATAGCAAAAGTTATCATGAGGATGAAGATTATTCAGCTGCTCAGGTACAAAGAGCTGTCAGGCAAGGAAAAGCTTTAAAGGCAGAGACTCTCTTGATGTCTAAGCCTTAAATAATGTTACCTGTATTTTTAATAACTCCTCATTCATCCTTTTGTGTCATAGAATATCACTGATCCTTCTATATCACAGAATATGTGAAACATTTGAGGAGATGCTTGAAAATAATAAGTGCCTGGGTGTGAAATGGGGTAGGCAGAAAAAAAACAGAGAGCAAGGAGAAAGGAAGACAATTCTGTTCAGACTAAGCTGGATCATACAGCAGTGAACACACTACAGGCACACAATCTTGAGCTCTGTTTAACTCAACAGGCGGCACCAGCTCTTATCCTCGTTTGTTTGATCCAAATTATATGACCTATGGCATATAGGAACTTTCCTTTTCTCTCTAATAAATTAAAGGTAATAAGGTGAAACTAATCAATGGAACCATAAAGCCATATGGTATTATGGTCGTGGATGGTAAGTTTATACTCTGAGAATCTGCAAATTAGCTGTGAAAAAAGAAAAAAACCCAAACAGAAAAAAACCCACAATTAAAAGTAGATCAAGTAGAGATAAAAGCCTTGGAACACATTGTAAAAATTACAGATCCCCAGACCTATTAAAGTGAACTAAAAGCAAATGACAATGTGACTGGCTAGCAATTTTATCAAATTTAGTAAAAAGTCCATTTCAGTCTTTATCCAAACAAGGGTCTGCGATCACGAGCACCCCACAATGTCATATGTTATCTAGAAAGCCACACTGTGTCACCAGCTGATAAACATCATCAGGAGTCCAGTTTCCATCTCAAGGGAAACTTCTGGGACTATCTCTGGTTCATGACTGGGTCAGGTCACTAAAAGTTTTTGCTGACCTGAACCTGATCCAAACCAAAGAATTGAAATTCCTGACCTGCTCACCCCAAGGAAGAACTCTAATGAAAAACTGACACAGAATCATACAGTAGAGCAAGAGCATGACTGGAGACCAGCATCTGTCTGAGACAACTTCACAAGAGCACCTGTCTCTTTTTATCAGGAGATCCCTGTATTTCCACGGTAAGGACTTGAAGTCCGCCTTGCTGTCAGGAAGCTATTCTGCTCATTTTATTGAGCTAGTCTAACAAAAGAATGTGAAACTGAACTGCATGTTCTGGACATTCATGGTAATTTGTTTGTAAAACCTCAGTTCCTTAGTGTTCCTCCTTGAAATCAGTTCATAAAGCAACCTGAAGCCACTTACAAAACAGTGCTATTATTTTTCATTAAAATAAAGAGTGATCAAACTAAATTTCTGGCAAATTCTAGCTCTCTGTAATATAAATTTCCTAAGGTAGTCCTGCAATTTGGCATGCTGGCTGCTTGAACAGCTCTGCACTGTCAGTAAGAATTTACTGAAATGCACTTTAACCTCATAGAGACTAAGACACTGCACCAAAACCTGTAAATAGTAATTGGTTTTAAAAACAGTACAGAAAAGATGACTCCAGGTGAAACGACACTGGATCAGCCATAAATAATTCTGTCACTGTCATACTGAAGAGGCTTCAAATATTCATCATGGGTAGCATTTCTGTGGGTTTTGTCCCAAACTGGGAGACAAGTAGGTGGGGTATGGCAGGGGGGAAGAAGTTTTTGTTTGCTTCTTTAAATTCTGACTTGTAAATACATAGCTCAAGACTATACAGAACATGAAAGTGCTACAGAATTAACGTCTGCTGGTGGCCTGAGGCACACCTCTACTCCTGCAGCAATATGCAATTTATAGAACAAGAGAATTTCTAGAGTATTTAAGGAAGTGCCTGTGTGGCAAAGCACAGTGGTGTGCAAAGCTGGGCAGCTCTGAGCACACAGGCAGCACTCTGGGTACAAGTGTGAGCCTGAGAGCAGGCAAGAAATGCTGGACAGACCGAGCCAGCCCAGCCAAAGCCCTTTGCTGCTCTCCAGGAGGCAGAACAGAGCTCACATCATCCTGAGCCTGAGTGCAACAACTGCTACACACCACAAAACCACAGCTGGGAAAATAAAAATTCTGTCCTCTTCTCTGCAGCTTCAAGGCACCTCCCCATTTCATCATGGGTTTCAGCCAGCTACTGCATGCTGAATAAAATATTAATAGCCTAACTACATGACTAGGTAAATCAGGAGTTGGACAATGGGGGTTGGACCAGGTGATATACTGTGGTCCCTTCCAAGCTTACACATTTTGTGGTTCTTTGATCCACCTTCATCGCTGAATCTGATGCAAAACTGTAAAATTACTCATACAACAAATGCAACATGACATAAATGTATGAAATATATAAAATTCATAGTTTGGTTTCATGCAAAATACAGTATTAAAAGTGACATAATTTTTTCTCTTTTTGTAAGTGCATTCTTCCTCTCACACTGAGTAGGGAAGGCAGGGAGCAGCAGCTCCCAGGAGGTTTATTTAAACACTTACTTGGTGACAGCATGCAGGACCCCCAGTGCTTTACAAATACAACTTCAGCTGTGCAACAGTAATAAATATCATCCTGCATCAGCAAGATTTGTTGAAATTTGTCATCCTTTGCTTTTATCAATCCTTTGTGATGTGATCTCCAGTTAAATTTGAGCATTCTCTGTTAAGTATTGCTTTCCTTTCAGTTTAGAGGTTTGTCTGTGTTCCTTAACTGGCCATATCTAAACTGCTTCTTCCCAGGAACCATCCCAATAACTGATTAGAATTAGCTTTCAAGTACTGTAAGAATATGCATTTATGACTGTGATCATTAGACTCATTTTCTTAGGTCTGCCATACCAGAAACAGTGAAACAACACCTCTAGGATGTTTGGCACTAATAATTTGTTAACAATTTAACATAGCTTTCCTTAGGGAAAGGTCAAAAATGTCCTTAAAGCAGTAATATTTTTACTTAGTGCAAAGGTATGTAAGCAGTCTAAAATTTAGCATGGCTATTTAGCATATGCAACTCATCTAAGTATAAAACAACACATAAAACTCCCTCACTCATTACTTGATATCAAAATACTTTTACTGGCCCTTCAACAGACACAGTCCTCAAAAATTCATCATTGTGTGATGAATCTGAGTTCCACTTCCATTTCCAGCAGCAGGTCAGTGTTAATAAACTTGCGGTTTCATCCGTCATTCATATCCAGAACCATATTATTACTCATGAAGTTAATTCATTCTGGGGTTTATTTCACTGAAAGTTTTAAGAGCAGTGTTAAGACCTACCTATATCATTTCTGGGGAATGGTTTCAGATTTGGAGTTAAACAAAGAATGGCTCAAAAGATGTTACTACAAAGAGCACTGTGCAGATTGTATTTATTTTCATGGCATTCTCATCCTGGAATTTTGGAGGGCTTTGGAAGGTTGAGCAGTGAAGTCTGAGTGAAACCTACATTTTAGGTTATAAAAGCAGACAAAACTACAGCACCAAGAACACCTGCTATACAGAAAACTAGAAAGGAATTATTTTTTTCAATGTGCTATAGAGGAAAAAAAACACAGCAGAATTTTCCTCAGTCTAGTTGTTAGGGTAGATTTTAGAAGAAGAAAATTGGGTAACACACTGTCAAGGCTTGGCAAATGAAAGGAAAAGGACAGTTATAGCCATAATAGCAGTGAAAGGAATGGAATGGAGAAAGGAAAAGAAAGTTCTGACAGCATCAAACATTTTTTTCTTTTTTAGTACTTAGGAAGTAATTAGTAAAACTGTAAGCTCAAGAATGTCAAGAGATTAAAGCTTTGTAGGATGAGTAAAGTAATTTAGGTTCTCATCCTGGCTCTGACCTTCACTTACCCTGTACTTTAATTGTCCCTGTGAAGACTTTTGCAGTGGCAGCACTGTGCTGTGGTTTGTGGTATTACTGCTTGAGAAAGCCTTCCAGCTTCTCAGGGGGAGGAGAAAAATAATTTAAATGGAAAAAAAACCCAACACAAATATTGTGAGACTACAGGAGGGGAAGAATCCAGCCAATCTAATAAACAATTAAAAAAACAACAACAACAACCAGCTCACCCCAAAAAAATCCCCATATGTGTCTATTGTTACCTCTTGCCACCAACTTATACTGATGTAGATTTGCAGCACACTGCCTTGGGAAACAGTTCTTAGGGCTATCTCTGCTTTTTCTGGCAAAATAAATTTAGAGAGTTTGCATTTACTGCTGTAACTAATAGGAAAACACCAACTGATTTTATAAAGCAAAGCTTTTATTTCATATGGTTTTCATGCTATTTTAAAAATATATATAGGAGGTAGAAAACACTAACTGAAGTCAGTTTAAATTCTTGTTGAGTTTGATACAACTGCTAGATATAGGTCTCAATGAAAGAATACCAGTGGAATTAAAATGCTCCTTGAACCAAAATTCTTCTAGAAAAATGTATACCACTGTAGAAATCAACTCCCCCATCAAAAAGATGATGAATGACACCCTGAATAACAAAATCAAGTATGTTTATTTGGCCACTTAGTTCAGTGGACACATGACAAATTCTGCTTGTCCTCACTGGAAAACACTGCCAATATTTTAAATCCCAGATTCTTTCTGCCAGAATATCCTCTGCTTTATAAAACATGACTGCAATAATTAGAAAAACATCTGCAGTAGTCTCTTCAGACTGAGGGAGTCATCCCCTGAATTCACTGACTTGACTGCCTGCTGATTATTATGTTAAGAGTAGTTAAATAAACTTTGATTTAAAATATCACTCTCATTCAAGTGGTCTAACAAACACTGGACTGATGTTCAGCAGTGAAGGGCAATGTTCTTTAAATTCAAGTTTAAGGTTTGATGCCAATTATTTTTTATGCTGCTTCTTATGTTATAAGAACTAAAAAAGGTTTAAGGTAAAATAGTCCTTCCAGTTCTTAAGTCTTGGAATTCACCACAGGGAGGCAAGATACTGGGCAACACTGCAGCACAATATTAATAGCAGGTATTAAAATCATTATGAGACCACTGCCTTTAACCCCATTATTCTTAATTAATAGCAATTAAAAGATGATGAGATCACATGAGAAATACCTGCTCATAACCCCTCTGGAGGCAAAAGGAAGATTTACTTGGAAGTTTCACGTCAGGACGAAATGCATGAATATGAATAATTTAGAAGTTTATTTACAATATACCAAGATACCACCTCCCTTTCCTTTAAAGCAATGGGAAGTATCTCACCTCTCTCAGTTCCAGTTGTACAACTCACCTGTGGAAAGAAGCAGCCATTTGTGCTCAAACCTGGCCCATCCCATGATTTCTCTTATGCACCACTTTCTCTATCACTTTATTCTTATAAAGCCCAAATCCACAACTGAACTCAGAAACAATTACTGAGGAATTAACAGGACGCTTTTATCCTTGCTACCCAAACTCTCTACCTACAAATTCTTAGCTCTTGCAATTACATTCCTCATCAAAAGCTATGGAAATCCTGGAAAACAAGTTCCCCTTTACCACCATCCCAATATGCAGATGCACCAAGTTTTTCCATCCCAGAACTTTTCCTTGAACAGTTCAGCACATCACTAATTGAAAGTAAATAAAGGTTTTAATGATTCAAGCCTGTATAAACCTTTTCCAATTCAAAAGCTAGAAGTCTCTTAAGGATAAAAACACTTGCATAAAATCACTGCAGCAGAGCACAATCAATCCCTCTATCTCCATTTGTTTGCTTTAGCACTTTACAAGGTTCCCTCAATTCTCAGGTCCAGATCAATCATTTGTTAAAGAAAGAAATGAACAGGCTTGAGTGCCTCAGCAGAATACTGATAAGAAACAGTGTCAGCTCATTTTAGCTGAGGACAAGAACCAACTTAGAGACTTTTTTTTTTCCTCCCCTTCTCATGCTTGGTAGAAGACTTCAGAAAATCTATCAACAATGTGAACAAGACTGAAGACAAGAAAAAAGATATCTCCTAGCAACTCATTTGTGCTTCTTATGTGGCTTTTATTGAATATTTCTGCTTTTAATGGATTTGTTGATTGTTATATACAGCTGACAACATATTTTTCTTTTAATCTATCTTCAGCATTATTGGTTGAACATTTATTCAAGACTACACCATTGTAAATCTTCTGATTTAGCTTAACCAGGTCAAGGAATGTGTGAGGGACATATAAGTTTGTCACAAGCAAAGGACTTAAGTAAAACAATGTTAAGAAAGAGCAAGTTACTTGGATTACAGCTGCTTTTAGTGCTGAGACTAAAGGACAAGCATACATACTACGAGTTACAAGAACTAAATAAGCACAGGTCTTCCATCACTACAGCAAGGGGAGAAAATGTTATTCCCATAAGTTGCTTTCATTTACATTAATTTCCTTTATGCCAATGACCTCACTTTGACATCTGCACCCAGAAACACCCCAGTGCCATCAGTGACTGCAGCAGTCACAAAACACTGCTTTCAGCCACATTTACAGATCAGCTACAAAAAACACACCAATGGAAACAGCACTATAAATAGTTGGGAGCCTGATGATGGGGTCAAACACTATCTGACTGGTACTGTGTGAAAGGGGTTTTCAGTCTGCAATTGATAAAGGGAATTATCTAGGAAACGGTGCAATGCACGCTGAAAGTCACTGAAATTACATCCAGGGGCAATGCTTCAACCAAAGCTTTACTGGTATCACTTTACTCTTTCTGGCACACATTGCTTAATGCCTTATCTCCATTCACTCTTTGCCACTACAATTTATTGCCCCAGTCAAAGGTAACAAAATACCTTGGCTTTCCACTGGAATTTAATGAGTATTTCTCCAGCCTTTCCAATGAAGCTACATGGAAGTTTCACTGGAACACTGATTGATATGCACTAACTCTCTCCCACATTATAAAATGCATTTGGAGGAAGATGTGCTATTTTCAGACATGCCAAGTGACTGACTGTGATTCTACTTGAAGACATCAGAATGACATAATAAATATTACTTCTACCAGTTAACAAACGCCCCCAGCTCCTGGTTTCCCAGCAAATGTTCTTTTTCTGATCATAGGGGATGATAGTTTAACCTTCCCTGAAAAAATAGCCAAGGAAAACAGGCAGGGGGTATCATACAGAGACAGCTTCCTTGCCTACTTCTACCAACTTATTCCTGTCCCTACAGCAGTGAGGGCTAACAGAGTGCTGCTATTCAGGAGCTGCATCTCTGAGCCCCATCTCTGCAAAGCGACATCTGTGCTCTACAGAAACATCTCTCCTTTTGCACAGTCTTCTCCCAGGCAGACTCTGTGCAGCAGCTCACACACAGCAGTGACTCAGCCACACTCCAGCCCTCTGCCCTCACATGGTGAACATGTCCTGGCTCAGCTTCGCAGCATCCGTGAGGAACACTCCAGGTAAAATCCTGTCCTTTGTACAATGCATACATGCAGAGTACCTTGCAAATGTCTGACATGCTAAATACTACTTAATTGGTGTTCATTGTTTAAGTAGCCTAATGTTTCACTCTAGGTATTAAGTTAGAGTCTTCTTAAGAGATTCTTCCTGTATTAACTGAACTTAGCTTAATTTTGTATCAGATGTAGCAGCTGCAGGAAAAAGACAGCCACAGACCACTTTAAGCTGTTTCCCATTGCCTTGCCTTCCTTTTCTTTCTTCCTTCTTTTTCCGATCCCATTTCATTATTCTGACAGCTCTCTATCACTTTCTTATGATAATAAAAAAATAAAAAAACAAGCATTAAAAGTATTAAATTGTAAATGTGGAAAAAAATTTAAAATTATTCTTTGTTGCATGCACACACAGAGTCACTCGCTACCTGTACATCAAAAGTGTGTGACAAATGGAAAGGGAACTGGTTCTGGGACCTCAGCACGAGCAATAAACAGCTGCAAGGGCTTTCCACCTCAGTGAGCTCCTGGTGTTGAAGCTAATACTTGTGGCTGAGTAATGGGCACAAGTAGATGGGCTGAATTTATGTCTCATCCAAAGAAAACCAAAAAGCCAACCCCTGTACTAGAAGCACATCTTCTGAGCCATGACAGCAGTCCTTGGGAGTTAAGGTTTCTGCTCCTTTGAATTTAAGGCTGAATCACACATTCTCCAAATCTCTATTCATCACAACTACACCTGTGCATTGCCAGCAGTTCATGACACAGATTTAGAGAATTCCCACAAATGTGCACTTTTGATTTTTCATAGCTTTTTTCCTGCTTCCTCAAACTTATTCACAGGGAATCCAAACTTCCAGGTAGAAAACAAACACATGAACTCAATCCATTTGGAGTGTTGCTAGCAGTTAGGCAGTTTCTAAATAAATTTTAATTTTTTTTTTAAGAGGCAAAGCTCAACAGGAATTGAGTGAGTTATACCAAAACATTTTCATCCCTGAAATTTTGATGCTGGGGTAAGAGGCTAGATTGAACATATTAGAAAGTACATATGTACATTATATATGTATTTACAAACACAAGCATATACACTGGATTTTCCTGTGATATCACTATTCACAGATTTACATTTTAGCTTATTTATGAGTAAGCTCTGGCCAGCAATGACTAATGGAATGAGATTAATGCACTCTGCATCTGGAGTGTTCTGTGGAGGAAGCTGGCATTGTCATTCTTTGGGGTTTCAGAAACAGCTTCAGTGCATCAAAGCCTCAGCAGCTCTTTTTGTCCAAAAATATGGTTTCTTTGTCAGAATGAAGATCAGTGGATCTTGAGAACAGATGTTTGCTTATGCAAACAGAAACCAAGGCATTATCCAGCCACCTGCTTTTGTTAAATAAATGGACATGTTGGTTCAAAAACTTGTATGAGCTCTGAACCCTCTGTCTCTCAAAAATGTTGTTTTATCGCTGATGTTGCTGACTACGTGTCCTGAAGGTCACAGTCTCAAAGCCAAGAAACAAGGACAACTTTCCATGATTGAATGTTTTTCAGCCAGCTTTACAAGCAGTGCATTTGTGCCTCAGTGCAGCTTTACTGGAAATTATCCAGACAAGTCAATTCTTTCTCCAAGGTTATAGGTAATAACAAGGAACTACCTATAAATCAACCAAACAAGCTTTAAGAAATTTAAAGCAAACAAATTGATGAGTTGTGTCAGCAGTGATCTTATTGGTTCAGGTAATACCCTTTTCCCAGACTCCTTATTTCCTGTCATGAGAAAAGCACTGTATATTCAGTGTATAACAACTGGGGCTGCTACACTGCCCTTTCTTTTTCCATTTCCACAAAGGCTTATAAGATTAATGAGAGAAAGAAAAAAAACAAAAAACAAACAAACAAAAACAGTAGAGCAAGCAAATTAAACAATATAAATGAGTGAAACACATTCAGTATATTTCTCTCTTACTGTCAGACCAAGCTATTGAAAATCTGGCAGCTGACTTTCACAGACAAATTATAATGAAGCCAAAGAAAAAAAGCCTTTGTCCTGGTAATGGACATTAATTGATAGGACAGCTAATTTAGTGGAAATTATTGGCCTATAAAAGTGTGCAGAGAAGCAAGACCAAACTTAGCCTAGTTAAAGAGCAGTAGCAGTGTTGTGGTTTTTTGATTTTCCTAGTCTGAGACTGTGTTCACATTTGCCTGCTTAGGAATGATCATTTTTGCTTGTAACCTACACTCTACCAATAGAGATAAGCTTAATTCTCTGTATTTCATCCATTTCAACATTCGTTTAGATTTTCGTTCACTATAAACATTGTATTTGACTTAAAGACACTATACGACTATTAAGCTGCATTGTTCAGATTTCCAAGCAAAGACAGACTTCAATACTCAGATCTAGAAAAATGGAGTTGAAATGGGGAACATCAATTTATCTTATTGAAGAATATATATATCTGTGATAGGATGGAGAGAGACAAGAAAAAGGACTGTACAGAACCTTAACAGAAGAACAACAGTTGCTCATCCTTGGAAGCAGTGACTTGACAAATAATAACAAAGCTACAAAGCTTAAAACCACCACTGGCGGTCAGGGAACGTGGAAACCCAAAGCTTTCCTTAGTCTTCACGTTTCCTTTTCATGGATATCCTCACCATTTCTGCTCCATTTCCCTCTGCTCCTGTCAGTAGCCAGTTTCTGTGCTGTGCAGTAACAAGGGCTCTGGCAATTGTCCTCCAGTGCCTGCCTGTTCAGCATTGCTGCCCCTTGATTGGTGCCCCCCGGTGTTGTACCCTCGAAGCAATTAGCCAGTCTGCTAATTTCACTTTCCTCTGAGGAATGTGCTTTATGGAGGAGAATCACTGACTCCTACCACATAAGATGTGGCAGCTTTGCTACATCCCAAACCAGCATCACCACCTGCTCCACCAGTGCTGTGCAGCTCAATGTGAAGAGATATTAAGAGCTGGTATAAAGTGCTGCCAAAGCAATTTGGACCAAGCCCAGTTTTCAGGCCTTAACATTTCCTGCAAATATCTCCTCTCTCTGAAAATCTGAAAGTCCAGATTTTGGGCTGCTCTAACTTCTGCTTTGCTACAGAGAACTTCATGTGCTGCTTGGAAACTGGGGTGGTGAGACCCAAAAAAAGGATGTGGATGACAGCACCAGATATGGTGGGAGAGTTGACCAGGATACAACTTCTCCCATGGACTCAAATTCTGGACACCCTGAGCTGTTAACAGAAAAGAGGGATTAACTGCACCATCCTATTATTTGGTCTATCACAACCCTGTTCCTAAAATGTCTGGAAGATACTTTCTCCAAGGAAACATCAAACACACAGCACACCAACACTGTGCAAGACCCCCTTTTCAGTCTGCTCTGCAGCATTCAGGCCCAGGACATCAAACTACTCACCCCAGGACTACTTCTGTTCAGGAGGAGTTTTCCTTTATTCTTTAAACCACAAACCTCATAAGCACCCTACAATTTTCTGCAGCCTCTGCAGTACTGTAATTGGAAATTACACCTCCAAAAACAGTTCTGGGGCTCACAAGTGTCAAGTCCTGGTGTGGAAGCATTAGCTCATTAACACAGCACTATATTGAACCACTACCACTGACTGGAGCAATAACCAACTGCACCACTCTCAGTTGCAACTCCAAACTGACTGGAATTGCTGCCTTTCCTTTAATCTGGTTATTTACTTAACCAGGACTGACTTTTCTTATGTTTCATTAAAATTCTCTGAGCTAGTCCCAGTGTGTTGGATAATCAAGCCTTTACCTGAGTCACATATTCCAGTTCACATTCTGAAAATAACAATAGTGCATCAGGACAGCCATTAATGCTGCACATTTGATAGATACCTACCCCCTCCTTTCTCTGCACCCATTGCATACAAACACACGCTCCATAAAAACACAGATTTAGAAAAATAAATGTATTTTACTGTTAATTAAACCAATGAGACAACGAATACAACAACAACAGCGAATTTTTCAAGAGGGGAAAATTATTCCAAGAGACTGAAAGAATTAAGCAATCTACCTAATGTAAAAAGAGACACCATGAAGTGGCCACAGTGTGGCAGCTACAGGACAGTGACACACCACACAAGCTCTTCCAATGAGCCAGGCTCAAACTCTTCTGAAAACGCACAGAGCACACAGTCAGGTATTGCAGCCCAGATAATAACCTTTAAAGACAAGTTACACTCAAAACCAGTACTTTTCAGATGTATTTTTGGATAATAAGTCTAATTGATTTTTTCTTTTACAGGACAACCCCATGAAGTTTGGGGTTTTTTTCTGCTTCTTATCACAACTGCTTTGCTATGTAAATCCAGTTTGAAATTTTGCAAGGAGATGTCTGCTCCTAACCTGGTGTTTCCCCTCAGTAAATGCCAATTCATCAAAACTGAAGCAAGCAGAAACATACCAATTGAAAACACATAACACACACTCCTTCAATTGATACTGCAACGACAGATTAAAGACTCTAGTCCAGCCAAATAATATGCATGTGAGAAAGCCATTTAAATTCAATTTTTCCTACTCAAAATGTATAAATAAAAATTACTGACTCCTTCATTAGAAGGTTTCTTAACTATGCTAATGAGCATAACTACATAAAAGATTTAGGTAAATGTTATAAATTAACCATGTATTTTAATGCACTGTATCATGGATTTCAGAGTGAATCAAATACTCCCATAAGACAGAAAAGGGACATGTTCCTTTTTTTACTACACTCCTTGTTAACAATTTAATATACTGTGTATAACACTTAGACCTAGAGCTTTCAGAACAATATTGACACACTTTTCCAGAACATAAAAAAATATTGCCAGTAACAAGCCAGGAAATCGAGTCTTTTGTCAGTAATGTCTCTACACAGAAAAAAAATCCCAGTCTTTTAATTGAAATGTTTTATGACTTCAGTTGGTACAGATCCATTTAAAGTACCAAAAGTACAGAGTGTTTAAATGAGCAACTTTAGAAGGATAAGTCTCTGCAATGAATAAGGCCACATGAAGATCCCCATGAAAAATAAACTGCTGTAGCTGTCAAGCACGATAAATGAAGTGATCTGTCTCGTGGAACTGCTCTGCACCACCCCAAAAGAGAGAGATCAACAACACAACTGCTGCAATCATACTCCACTACAAGTTTAGGAGAACTCCAGACATAAGGAATAACTCAGAGAAGAAATAGAAACACAAAATGAAAGAGAAAGATCAACAAATAGTATAAGTTTCTGAGCATATGACCTTAGCCAGCCCTGCAATAGAATCCCAGGAACACCAACAGCTTGATTCAAATTCCACTGGAGTCAATGGAGAAACTCCCTTTGGCTTCAATAGTGTCTAATTTAGGCTTGTACTGAATTTTCTGCTCCCCAAGGTTTGGGTCATTCCTAAGCACTAGCTTTGAGAACACTTGTCCAAGACCCACAAGCTACACAAGTTAAATAAAAAGTCCAGTTCTAAGACAGTAGGAATTCATGCTCTGGGTTTCACAAGTCATCTCCTTGTGCGACTTCTCACATAACATAAGCCACATCTAGAAAAGCCTGAAAAAGCCCTCACAGAATTTCAAACTCCTTCCAACCATGTTTTTCAGCTGATGCCACTATATTTTGCAAAAAGTGATTCAAAGTGCCCAGGCACAGACATTTGCATACACCACCTCAGGCAACAGCAGCTGGTGAGCATTTCAGTCACACTGCTGATTTCTATTTAAAAAAATTTGACAGCAAAGGAGTTTGTTATACATTTATTTAATCAATCAATAGTGGGCATTCAGATACTGAAGCTGTCAAACAGAAGACATAAATAGAAGTGTAACTGCACTTCATTATAAGGTCTCATCAGATTTATTGATGCTATTTGAATGAGTGAATGCACTTGCCTCAGTATCCTGGTAACAGCAGCTTGAAAACATATTCTTTAATTTGAGATAAGCTTTTCCTACGCATAAAAGATTTCACCTTGGCAGAAGGTAATGAACCTAAAAATAGATTCTGCCATACTGTTTAAGAAAGGTACAGTAAGCTCTCAGGTGTTTACAGTATTTTAAAGTCTGGATGCTATTCCAGTTACAATATCTCCATCACAATGGGAGACTCTTCCTCACGCTGAAAGCTTTGCCTGGGCTTGCACAATGTGTTCAGTAGATCCATTACAACTGCACACAAACTGTGATACATTTTGAGGATTTAGCAGCAACTCCAGAAAAAATATCTGAAGTGGTCTAGAACTTTCCACACATAATAGGATTTTAATACTTCCTTCAAATCCAAATAAAAAATAGTTTAATTATTTTTAATCATCACGCAGTATTTTATTTAATAAATTGATATAAACACTAAATTAAATTCTCTGCCAATGAATTAAATTGAAACAAATGAAAATGCTTTGATAAAGAAACGTTGGATAAGTCATGCGGGGCAAATATTTAGACTGAAAAATTAAAAGCAAGCAATAGATTTTGGAGGACTATGAAAGGTTTAATTAATTGTCTAGTCAAAAAGTATGCAATACTAAAACCATATGTCATTCTGAAAAAAATTAAGGAAAAGGAAAATGTAAAAGTCAGTAACGTTTTCATTAAAAACAACTCCTTCCCATATAAAGAAAATTAAACATTTACAACCAAACCACACAACACAACATTTCCATCTGCACCAGTGGTCCTGATAAAAGTGTTGAGAGTTTTGTCTCACTCCCTATATGAAAAAAGAAAAAAAAATTTAAAAGACTAATTTAAACCTTGAGTGTTGCATATCTAATTTAGATAAGAATGGGACTTCACATGCCTAGGGAAAGGTCTCATTTTGGAGATAGCTGTTTTCAGATGCAACTACTTGGCCTTGAGGAGCTGGCACAAGTTGAGCTTGTCAAATGCTCCAGCAGGACATGGTGGCTCCTGACTGCATTCACTGTCTCTGGAGCTCATTCCTTCAAAAATGAGAATGCCAGAGTTATAATGTGTCCCAACCCACTGTCCCCCCACATCAGCTCACAGAGGTGAAGTTGCAGGATAGAAGCAGGCTCCTAAATCACACAGACAGCTCCTATAATGACAAGGAAGGGTCCTTAACATGGCAGGGGTTTCAGTGCTTATATAAACACTGTTCCTTGATACCCACAGTCTGTTGGCACTGATCAAACACTTAATTAGACACAAATGCTGTTACCATAAGGTTAAGGGTTATGCAAATAAAAATAAAAGAATTACTTAAAAGAATTTAAAAGAATAATTATTTGTATTTTTACTTCTGAATTTTTTCTTGCTAGATTCCTCCACCAGGGGCTTAAAATCTCCATGTATTAACATTCGTGAGGAGGGAGAACATGTACTAAGAAAACTGCATTTATCAAACTAATAGCAGACCATTTTCAAGTTTAATGCATATCTGCCTATGCTTGTTAAAATAATTACCTGGTCTTCTTATCACTTAATTGATCATTTACTCCTCAACAGGAATATAAAAAGTTATGAGAGCCAACACTACAAAAAATTCTCAGAAGATAACCCATCTTTTTTTTTCATGCCTTAAACTGCTCTCTGAGCAAAATAGATCTGAATATCACCATTAAGGGAACAAATTTTGCCACCTCTATCTATCAAGAGATTTCTTGTATGTTGTTCTTTAGCAGAACTACCCACATCATAGAGTGATTCAGTAAGGCAACTTCTAGTGGGTTTTGTACTAAACACCTTTTGTTTAGCACAAAAACTCTGCTGTGGTCACAAGCAAAGCATTAGACTTAATCCAAAGCGATACACAAAAAGAATGAAGGAATTGAACTACAAGCTTTACTTTTTCATCCTTTATAGCTTCATTTCTGACCTCTGTCCACTGGAGAGAAAATCCATATTAGAAGGAAGTGAATGAAAGGACAAACTGCCAAGGCACAAAGAGAATCCAAAGGCAACAGCTCCCTTGCTCCTCTCAGGAAGAGCAGAGGGCACAGCCAGAAGGAGAGTTGTGCTGCTGAGGTATGTGTGGCTCTTCAGATCAGCTGTCAACCCAGGCAGGCTGCCAGGAGCTCCATCTCAATCCTTGAGATGTACGACAGAAAAACAATAGTAACTGCATAGGGCCAAGCCAAGCAAGGCTCCCAAGCTGTACGTGCACACCTGAGATGCTCACCAGGTTGGTCTCACTCCTCTGCCCAAATACCCACACAGGGGGAGGAAGAAGCCATTATTTAACTCATGCTAATTATTTCTAACTTTCCCATATCTTGAATGCAGACAATCCACCCTCTGTTTCAGAGGGAAGTGGTCACAATTTAGCACAGATATACATACACACACACATATATATATGTTGCTTTCGGGATTTGTTTTTTTGGGGGTTTTTTGTTCTTTCTGATGTCTTCCAGAAAGAAGGGAAAACACTAGTCCCTTCAGTAGCTATTGGAAATGATTCATAACAGCCATGAACTGCTAAAAAGGTCAATCAACTCAAAAAACTACCAGATTTAGCAAGACCTGATTTTGGGCAGCTGGCCTTGGCTGTCCACAGTTCACAGATAATTCTTTCTGTGCTCACAGGCTTTGTAACACAAAACGACACAGCTGATCTATAATCCTCACTTCTGCCTTCCATGTATCCTCTATATCCCCATCTTCCATATATCTTCATCCATCCTCTAACAGCAAAATAACTGCCTGTAAAAGATTCTTGTTCTCAGCATTTTATTTCAGGATACAGAACTAAAAAAAAAAAAAA